>VWZK01022231.1:190964-224462 GCA_013396935.1 Baryphthengus martii
AAAAAAAAAAGTTGTAGAACTTTCGATGGGACCTTGCTTATTCTTTAATTATTATGTCTGTTGCTCCTTGGAAAGTAATTTATAGTCTGCTTGGGACTGCAAACTGGAAAAATGCATTACCTCTTCTTTGGTACATTCATTAGAGTTTTGCAAATGAGCATCAGGTTCACTATTGAACAGAAATTGAAGTTGTCAGAGCAATGCACTTGGGAATTGGTTATAGAAAGTAAGACAATTTTATCTTTAATGAATATTACGCGATCATTTGCTTTGTTGTTCACATGGGACAGAGAAATCACCTTTAGTAGATTACACAGCTAAACCAATTTACATAATAACATCATATGCATTAAAAATACATTGCCCTTGTGGAGACAGGGTTCAACTGTTGAAGAGATAAAAATAACTACTACAAACCAGCATTTCCCAGCTAGACAGATCAGTAGGGATCACAGAATTCTCTTGGACATCAGCTTTAGTAGATTTCTGCACTAAGCCAATTTCCTAAAGCACATTATGCACTTTGAAAGAGTTTGCTTTTTGAATCATGAATGGCTTTCTCAGGAGACGAGTTAAAATATATTTAATTCTGTTACAACTTTTCCTACTAAGTCGAATCACAAGGGATCATGTAATCCTATGAAAATGGTGATTATGGAGGAAACTTGGTCAGTAAACTAATATTCTTAAATAGGCTGGTACACTTGTGGCATACATATGGATTGTGTGAATATTTCTTCTCAGTACTCAGTTGTGACTTGTTTCCAGGGTTTAAGTAAGTTATCAGAAAAGAAACTACCACAGTCCTGTATCAGACAATATGAAGACATATTTTGTTTGATGACTATCTTTCTCAAAGAAGGATTTTCTTTCGCTTGTGGATCACTGCTTTGCTTATAGCAGAAGAAATGAGTCCTGGATTAGATCAAGGACCAGGTTCATGAAATTACTTGGAATTCTTTATGGGTTTCTTTTGTTGTTTTGTTGTGGTTTTTTTCATATCATTTAGACATTATATAATTTAGTTCCTCTAAGAACCCACAAGAATAGAATTCAAAGTGGTCTGCCCAGTTACCAGCAGAGAGGCTAGAGGAGCAATCACGTGAAAGGATTTTTTAAGCAACAATCTCTACAATGCTGAGGAATGGGTTGGGTAAATCATCTACTTTACTTCTCTATTTAGTCAACATAATCTGAAGGGGACTTACCCATAAGCATTTCACCCTAGCCCATGGCCATGTTTTTACATAGATACAATAGAAATATGTGAGTTAGGCTACAGTGAGAAATTGGTGTCCTCAGAACTGGGGCTGCGTCACACATCCCCCAAAAAAGTTGAGCAAGAATTTAGAAGGGTTAGTAAGAATTACTGACAGATATGAGGTAGCAAAAATGTACCGCTTGGAGCATATTTTACCCATTTGTTGTTACTGAATTAATGTTGAAATTGTTGTCTAATGTGGGCAGGTTGAGAATACAGCCAGCATGGTCTAGGCTTTCTCAAAGAGGCAGCAAGAGAGCCTCTCACCCAGGGAGAATATGAAAACATTCCAAGATTTCTCAGGCTTTTCTGAAATAAAGCTTGTACATCCAGCAATAGCTATAAGTAACTTTCTTCCATATAGCCCTTGGTGTGCTTTTCTGAGTCATTGATGTTTAGGGCCCTTCATTATTACAGATCTGGCTTGTTTCAACTGAGTCACACTCATGGTGTTATCATTTTCCCGTTTTTGTGAATGGTGAGCTCTGGCACAGGGACACCGTAGAAGTTAATGAGCAAGCTTCCCATTCAGGGCAGAGTCAATCAGAAGTAACTCACATCAGAGGCACGAAAATGTTATTGGCATTGGCAGGCAAGCTGTCTTGGATCTTGCTGAAATGCAAAGGAAAATAACATTTTTTAATGATATGCAGTAAATCATGACAACATTGTTTATTATGAAGTTTAGGTCAGTGTACTAATCCACCATAGATCAATGACACTTAGAAAATTATCTCTATCTGTAGCAACATGTATCAAAAAATGGAAAAATCCCACACTGTAATGCATTGTTTCAAATATGATTTTCATGTAAAAAAAAAAAAGGAAAAATTGTGTTCAAGGAGGCGGCAAGTTTTTGAACATGAGGAGTCTTATATGCAGTTTTTCAAAAATCATGCCATGTACAAAGTACTTGTGACTGTTCATTTGTTTAAAAATTCATAAACTAGAATTTCTTTCTGCTTGCTTACCAAAAGACCCACTGTATATCTAGAATAGCTTCTGCCTTGCAACAGAAACAAACACATAAAAGCTTACATTTATCACAAATAAACAACAACAAAATCAGAGTGGAAAGAGAGTTGGCTAGTTCAATTGCACATAAAGGTCAGAAGCAATTTCTTAATTTTGAGTATGGTGTCACCTCACTACATGACACTATGCATGTGTAAGTATTTGCATTTAATTTTTTTTTTTTTTTTGGTGGTAGAATCGTAACTGCGAAACTCTTTATCTTGTGAAATCTAGGACAAATATTACTCCCAGGTTTTTACAGAGTATTTGTCCTAGCCTGCCTTTTGAAGTATGTGGATTTCAGGATTCAGTTTCATCAAATTCATCAGTAGTTTTATTTTTTATTTTATTTTACTGTGATGATTGAATAAGCTAGTGAACTGTCATTCCTACACTATCAATCCAAGAGTAATCAAACCTTGAATGCTCTTAGCCCTTTTGTACAGAAGAAGGAAAGAATTTTGAATTAAGTGTGCAGCCAGTAGTAAATTCATAATATGATTTTCTACTGCTCATGCCTAGTCTATCTTGCAAAATGCTGTTGTGAAAGAAATGTTATCTGAAGTGAAGCAAAGACATGATTTCCTTCAGATTTATCCCAGCTATGAGGTTTAGAACAGTTTGGAGGTATTTCTTTGAAACAGTATTCTAAATGTACTAACTATTTATACATGTCCTAGATTTTTCTAGCAACGTTCATGGTACAGAAATAAATGACTGGAATTTGTGTGTTAAGCAATAGAGCTAGATGTTCATTACTCAAAGAAATCTGACAAATCTCTTTGTCTTTCAAATCAGAGAATGGAAATGTGAACTCCAGAAAATAAATTTTATAAAACGAAAGGCTGTACAGAAAGGACAGTGGTGAAATATTTTGTTGTAAGCTTACTGTTGCATTTAAAAGCAGCATGGTCATACAAAGTGTGACGGATTACTGGACTCAGCCTCTACTTTTCTGTCTTCCTTGTTTGATACTTGTGATCTGTGACTGGTACTGAGCAAATAGGGAGATTTTTGATTAGATAAAAAGACTCACACACCCTGATGTGTAGCTACAATATTATACTTTGCAGGGAAGCATAAAAGGGTGTTTTGTCCTCTTCTGAAATTAGACTTCCCCAGAGCTTGTTTGTGTTTGGGTTCAGGCACCAGAGAACTGTGCAATTTTTTTGTTGCTTCAGTCAACTGCTGTGTGATTTTTTTCTTGCAACATGAAAAAAAGTGGCACAGCTTATACCACCTTTCCTGTCTTTGAAAATGTGATGGCTTATGTTCAGCAGACAATTCTTACTTAAATATTTTAAATACATTTAAATAAATAAATACTTCAAGGGTGGTTTTTCATAAAAGCAGAGACAGATATTCTCTCCCTAACAAACCTGCCCTAGATTTTCTACCTGCTATATTAGCCCAAGTAGTGACTTCTTTTATTTTCCCTGAGCTTCCCAGAGGAAGAGGGGTCTGTGCCAAGACCCACTCTTGCCCCAGAGTTCTGTTAGAGGATTGAGGAAAATAATTGGCTCAAAGACATGACCAAGAATAATTAAGGCATCAGCTGGCGAGCCTATTAAAATGTCAGGCATTATCTCCTCTAAGTGACAGGAGAAGGCTGAAATGCAGCCTTTAATCTGTTAATCATTAATTTCAGAAAAATGAGCCCACAGTTCCATCTCTAGCATGCCTGCCTTGGAACATACCTATTCGACTGGCCCTAGGCAAACTGTTTTAGTGGAGCACACCTCTCCCACATGATACAGCTCTCCACCAATTCAGCTGGTGCTCACACCACCCTCCAACACCTTAAATCAGCAGTACAAACACCACCTCACCACCACTTGCTTGGGATTACCCAGCACTCCCACTCAGGCACTGCAGCAGCTGTGTGTGTCTCTCTTGATTCCTAAATCAGGTTGCTATAGAAAGAATGATTTCTGAGAGGCATGTTTGCTTCAACAGGAAGGATGGAAATTAATCATCACATGTGACTTATGAAAAATCAGCACAGATATTTGTGACAGCTGGGAGTTTAGCAGGATGAAAAAAACATGGCAGATAGGAAGGACTTCTCGGACCCTGCATCTCCATGCTCTTCTCCATGGTGCGCTATGTTACATATAATTTCATGCTGTACTGTTCCTATTGTCTCCGTGCTCTCACAGGAGGAAGATGGTGCTGGTAGATGCTGTGGTGATGCTATTGCATGTCAGGAGCCATTCAGTCAGAGGGAGATGTTCACCAGAAGGGCCAGGAGAAAGTTTCTGGGGATGTGAGGATTGCAATGTGCCAATCTGGTGGGGCTGATTAGGGAGGTGTGTGCAAATTAGAGGTGGAAGAAATCAGCATGAGAATATAGGGAATGCTGTGGCATGCAAAGAGTGGGATGGTCAGTGTGGGAGCGCTGTTTAAGGTGGTAGTGAGGAGACGATGTCCATATTGTGAGGGACCCTTCATGGAGTATGAGGAAAGGCTGCAGTGCAGGGCCCTCAGGGACCCTGGCATGATGGTGAAGCTCTGCTGATGGCCAAGCAAGGAGAGGCTCTGGCTGCTGAAGATCTTATGACAAACATAACTAAAAGCCTAGCCTAATTTGATAAGTGATACAGATCTCTGCTCCCAAAGAGCAAAGGAAATACTGATAAAGGTTGGGGGCTGATCTGTTGGAGAGCAGCTCTGAGGGAAAAGACTTGGGAGTCCTGGTGGACAAGAGGATGACCATGAGCCAACAATGCGCCCTCACGGCCATGAAGACCAATGGCATCCTGGGATGCATTAGAAGGAGCGTAACCAGCAGGTCAAGGGANACAGCACTTAATATTCTGTGATTCTGTGATACCTGGAAAGTTTTTTTGATAAGGAGAGAAGAATATGTTTTGTGGAACTCCAAGCTATGTGCAGGAGATTTTGATGCAGTTCCAAGCACAGACACCTCTGTGACCTTTAACATTTTGCTCTCTGTATAATGGCCTTACATCCCTCAGCTACAGGGAAATTTTCAGATTAAAAACCATTTTAATGAGTGCGACCCACTCAGGCAGTATAATAATATAAGCTCTACAGTTACAAAGGAAGACTAGTGAAAGTCCAGGTTTCGCTCTTGCTAAGGGAAAAATGGTGGTAAAATTGAACGGCTAATACCTTTGTGTCTGTGTGTGTGTGTTTGTGTAGAAGGCAGTGGAGAAATGTTTGGATGCACTCAGTCATTGACTATTTAGACCAATGTATACCGAAGAGATTATTAATTTATGAGAGATTTTTTTAAAGGGAAAACAAAAAAAAATAAAAAGAAGCAGGTAAGCATCTGTCTCCTATCAAAACCTGAGGCTTTGAATATCTAATTCCCATTTCTGTACCTGAAAATCTCTTACTTTATTCCTATACAGAAGGAAATATGGAACAAAATAAAAAAAAAAAGGAAAGGATTTCTTTACCAATTTTCCTGTCTTTGTTTTCTGACAATGTTTGAAGATTAATTGGCCATATTTCCACTATTAGGTGATACAATTAGGCTACATATCAAGAGCAGACTCAGAGTCAGCTATGCTGCATCTAATTAACCAGAGAATAATTCCTTTGGCGTGGGAAATAGGAAGCACTTTCAAAGGCAGAGATACTCTGTCTGGTACTGGAAGATATGAAAGCAGACACCTCAGTTACCTAGAGACTTCCTTTCACTGGAACAAGTATCTAGAATGGACTCTTGAATTGCTCCCCAACAGACAGCTAAAGCAGCTATCTGTAACTCTGTAACTACCACATTGTGCATTTCTATTTCAAGCTCAGGTTTTATTTCTAAAATCTGTTGCAATTTAGATTTTGAATCCACATTCAAGCCTGGGAGGTTTACTCTAACATGTCCCCCACTCCAAGACACTTTTTGTCCCCTTCTCTTAACCCTTCTGTTCCTCTGTTGTTTCAATTTACACCAGAACAGGAAACAAACACCCAGGCAAAAAGGATATTTGCCCCTATTAAGAGCCATTTCCCTTTGCAAATCTAGGAAAATATGCCCATGGTGAGTAGTTGAGACTAGCTGGGGCAATGAAGATCAGCGTGATGCAGTGCTTGGTGACACACAGTATTTAAATACTATTCACCAGTGCAATGAAGCTTTAATAAACTCCAAACATTGTTAGCAGGTTTGGGAAATACAGGATTCTGAGTGCTAAATAGGAAGGAGGACAAGGAGGCAACAGGGATTAGTGCGTGTAGGAACGTCACACAAAACCTCCAAAGTCTTGACAGCTATAGCATTCATCATTATATCAATATTGCAGAAATTATACCTATTGTGCATGCCTTCTCTCATAATAAATATGTATTGTATCATCAATTTACACTAAACTCTATTCAAAGGTTGACACAATATTCTAAGATAAATATAATATTTTTCTGGTAATAGTCTCATTCCACACAAAATATTTGTTATACTCTGTTATAGTTCTGGCACGTTATGATTAAAATGGGGCAAAAAAGGTTGAAATTTTTGTCTCCTATGATTATAATGACACTGCTGTGTTGTGAGTGATTTTTGGGCAGGTTTCCAAACCTGGAATGATAATTCTATCCACGTTTTGGTTTTGTTGTACAAAAAGTAAAACTTTTATTTTGAAAAACAAACAAACAAACAAAACCCCATAAAACTATACTATATATACATATTCCAGAAAGAGTCATTTCTGGAAAAGCTATGTCCAAAGATTTACTGTATGCATATGTTAAATTCAATCCATCATTTACCCATCTTACACTTATACGTTATTTCTCAATGAAGTGCATGAAATTATTTCCATTATGTGGAAGATCGCAGCCTCTTAATGTAGAAGGTTATAAAAAATGCCAGTGTCTTGATATAACTACCCAGGCCCTGATACAACTACCATTTTGGAAGCGAGAGCGCATTTGTGCAGATGAATAATTCTCTTGAGGTCAAAGGCTCTTTAGAGCTGTTACCGATTACTGGTATGTTTGCAGTGCTTGTGAGTGCTTGTCATGGGCAAATAATTGAAAGCGGGATTATGAGCAAAGTCAGAAGAAGAGAGACTAGCTCTTCTCAGAAACTTTGTATTTGACCATTTCGTCTGGTAGGGATGAAGTATTTTATTCTCAATATTTTCTAAGCTGGAGCCTAGATGGGAAAGGACCAGCTTGGTTAGGGTCTGTGAAACCTCTGAAACAGAGAATTAAGCAATCTCCCCTTTCAGCCCATAATGTAGCAGGGTTCTTGTGACTTTGAGGATAGTACATTTTGACCTTACTTCTTGCGATATTTATGAGATCAAACAAGTCTGGGCAGTTTTTGTACATTGGGTCTCTAAAGATGAAGGATCTGAGGCATTCAAGACTACTCTCGGCCGATGATTTCCAAATACTGTCCGTGCCTCTCAGGAGTTCCTTAGTTGTTTGCACTTCTCTAGCCATGTGCCACAATTGTTGGAAGACTTTCTTCCTTTGAACAAGGACTGACTGCATATTTCTAAAAAAATTGTGATGTGGGAGTTAGACCTGTGAGTGAAGAAATATGAACATTAGGCTGATAAATCAGCAAATATTCTTTCTTTTTGTCAGTTATAGTATCATCATTCCATTTTGTAGACCTTAGGATTGGGATAATCAATGACTGATAATCACTGTCTACTAGGATCTATTCGTCATTGGATTTGTCATGAAATTTCATGACAAAGAAAATATAACAGTACTCCATTAATCTGTTCAGTAGTTTCTGCAAGGACTTACTGTCTTGGTTGCTGCCCTTTATCTATGTGACTCACAATTCTTGGAAAGAATTGATTCAGAGCCTGGCCACGCCATTTTTTTCAGAGAAATGATCAGGGCATGAGAAGACACAAAAGTTCTTAGCTGTAAATTCTAGACTTACTTGATAGGTGGGACTTCTTATGAATCTTTGCTAATTTAACTTCCATTAGTAAAAACAAAAGATTAAGGCCCGTGGTCCACCTAGCCCTTTCTCTCTGTGCTAATACAAGATGCTACTTTGGGAGAGTGCTTGTGACTGGTCACAGCTGATGGTATGCTTTACTTGTACCTTCCCAGCTTCCAGATTCATTGAATTAGGCGTTTTTGAGGATTTTATAATATAGATGCAAAACTCAAATGTAGCACCTGCCTGTTTTCTACACATAAATCTGAATGGAAATGATTTTACAGCATGTTTCATCATGTTGAAAGAATGACTTAAGCAGGAACTCTTTGTACTATACCCAAATCAGAGATAGTCAGGGAGATCTGGAGAGGGTCAAGGAAAGACCTAGAGTTTTATAGTGTGAGATTTGTGCAGCTGATTATGAATGCTGGCATTCATCTGCTCTGGAAGAGTCCTTCAGACCTGATTTAAAGTCATTGAACTAAGGGGCTCTCATGAAGGAGAGATTCCCCCACATGATTCTGGTGTTTGTGGCAATGTTGCTAGTATAATTCCTGAAGATAATGCATAATATGCTGCTGATTAGACTTTCAATCTTAAATCTTGACACTCTGAGTCCATCTGTCTAGTCACTTTTCTACCACATCATGGTCTACTCATCTAACACATTTCTCTCCACTTATCTTACCTGAGTAGTCCCTAGTTTCAACCTCCTCTGTTGTGTGTACCTTTCTCCTCCAGATCTTGCTACAAGACTTGGAGACATGGGAGGCTTGAGAACACACCTTTCCAGTAAGTAATGAGGCAAGAATTGCATCAGGTACCTCATATGTCTCTGTTTCTGTGTTCCTCATCACTAGGTGGCCTGCTCAGCTCACCCACAGTCTCATGTCTTCCTTGGATTTTTTGCCACTCATGTACCTGCAGAAGCTCATCTTGTTTCCCTTTCATAACCTTTGCCAGTTTCAGCTCTGGTCAAGCTTTGGCTTTCCCAATTTCACCCCTGTATCAAAAATGTAATGCCACCACTGTGCCTTAAAAGCCTTACATTGAAAGTATTTTAAAAATATGAATTTTAGGGCATACACTTTTACAGATTTCGCTCATATTTAGTCTCTCTTCTGAGGGTTCTTACCAAACCAACCATGAGAGTGTCTCGCTGGGTTTTTTTCCTCTTCTTTTAATCAAAGCAGGCATTCTCATGTGCACATTTGGCTGATATTTTGGCTTTAAGGAGAAAAGTTTTTACGAATTTCAATAAAGTTTTGACACTGAGTTCTTTTACTCTGTTGGAATTAGAATGCAAAGCAGAGAAAAATTCTGCAACTGATTGACCCACAGAAATGGAAATACTAGAAAAGCAGTGAACAACTCTGAAAGATAATCTTGGAAAGTCTTGTAAAGAATTTCTCTGTCCAGAAAACTGATACTGACTTTCATAGAAATCCCATGTAAATTAGATTAAATGATCAGCACTCTAACAGCTATATCCATAGTAAGACCCAGCAGAATTAAAAAGCAAGTCAGAGACTTGCTTCTACAATTCCCATGCTTCACATTCTTCAGGTGTACGAAGTGTGTCAGAGAAGAAAACATATGGAAAAACAAACACATAAATTCAAACATGAATCTTATTTTTAAAACTTTTATATATATATTAGGGTTTTTTCTCCTGTTTGTTTTTTTTTAATTGTGGGGTTTTTTTGTTCTATTTTGTTTTGTTGTTGTTTATTTATTTTTAGCTGCAGACATATACTAAAACCTTGCTTTAAGCATGGCCATAATGTGCTTACCGAGTTGTAGGGTTTATTATATGTCTGTTCCTCCAGTCCCTCAAGTAGTCCACAAGGTCAAAGCAGAATTATGCTTCCTTACTGTCTTCTTCCTTGCTTCCACGACCCTGAGTGAGACAGAATTACAGTTTTGGTTTCCTTGTGTATGCCAATAGACTTGGTCTCATGTGACAAGATAGAAACACTCTGTAAGCTGGGGTAGTAACACACAGTCATTTAGCTGTATATTGAGGCATCCTGTTAAATATTTGCTGCTACCTGTGTAGGACAAGGCAGCTGTGCAGAGTCCTATTCTGTACTGGGCTTTGTTTGTGCAATAATATCATAATCTTAGGAAGATAAAACTTTCATTTATCTTAATTTTCAGAAAATGGCCATATGCTATCTGCTTAATACCAGTTCTGGAAATAAATTGATCCATACTGATCATAGCAAACTTGGATTTGATGTTGAGCACATGTCAAAACATCTCCTCCCTCTGAGATGCATTTGGTTCTGTATCTCAGTAGTCTTGAATTTCTGTATTACAAAATCAGTCATCAGCTACAGTTGTCTTTCACGTTTTAGTAAACCTTGTGCTGGCTTTAATGACACATCTGATTTGGATTTCACCATTACACATAATGCACTATAGAGATATTAAGCCTAAATCACATTGAATAATAAAGTGTCTAGCTAAGGAAAAGAAAGAACTCAAAACAACTATGGTAGTTACACATTCATTTTATTTTCTATAGGAGTAAAACACCATGAAACAGTTAAGCATTCAAAACAGTCGAGCATTCAAAATGTAGAAAATATGCAGTTTGGGAAAGCTAGCTAGGGGAGAAGGCAAAAAAAAGAGATATCTCTTGTTCAATATAACACTGTCCTGCTAAGCAAGAACAACAAGACTATGACCATAAACATTTTAATTGCTCCCCGAGTACATATTGCAGTGATGACCTGCATCCATATTCTCATAAGAATACAACGGTATATTGTTATCTCTTGGGAGGCATAGTTTTGTTTTTTGTAGATATGTTGCTATAGCTACCCATCACAATTAAGTTTTCTGAAGCTGGGCAGTCTTACCCATTCAAGCCATAAGTGAAACTAAACCTCATTTCTGCCTTTAGCCTGTTCCTACCCCTGTCCCAAAGAAAACTACCCATTTTGCTCTCTATTGCATTCCTTGTCATGAGATAAGAAATATAGTTGTGGCTCATGGAACCCCTTTCCAAACAGAGCAGTAGATAAAAAAACTATGCACGTTGAAGCCATTATTCACCAAATACCTCATGGCAATCATAAAACTCACAACAAAAAGCCTAAATTTGTTTGACTGTTAATTGTTTTGCTCTCTCCCTTCACCCCTCCAGTTCTCTAAGGTCTCCAGGCTACTAGAAGGACCCATAGTTTTGCAGTTTCAGTGATGGCCTTTTTCCTAATACGGGTAGAGTGTAAGTATCTTGTTTCACAGCACCCCAAAGTCAGAGAGCAATAACTGCTTGGTAGCACTGTGAACGATAAAACTTCTTGGGCAGGATAACTGAAGAGATTAGGACAGACACTTGTCTCCTCTAGCCTTCTGCAGGGGTGTAAAAATCTACTCCCATGTAACAAGGCATCTCAACTGAAACTGCAAAATCCTTTTGCTTCATTCACTGGGAGGTGAAAAGACTTCCCACTGTTAAATAATAAGTGTTTTACTGACAAACTTGGACAATACAAAGCAGGAGAGAGAATCTAAGGCAACGTTTCATGCCCTCTTTCACAGCATTTAGCAGCCTTCAGGCACATGCACCAGCACGTTGTACATGGGCACTCACAATGCAGCAAGGTGGTTGCCAGGGTTACCACACCCTGTCAAAAAAAACAGAAAACAAAAATGAAGGAGCCATGCTGCCCAACATAATTCTGTCAAGCGTGTTGCCTCACATGCTGCCTTAAGCCGCAACAGAAGAAAAGGCAAGTCTTTGACAGGCATGCAAAAGAGAGAGCTGTGTTGTAGTTTACGGCTTAGTGTAAGAGGCTACTAATCTGCATATTGGAAAGACACCAAATACCCATCCCTACAAGTGAGATCACAGCTATTGGATACCTAAACAGAGCTATCTCAGCTAGAGAAATCATTCTCTAAAAAAATTAAAAGTACTAAACCACAAACATAAATTCCAGAAATCAATAACTGGAGAAGTTAATGCTGCAATCTCCCCTTTCCTTGTTTATAATTTTTTTCCTTTTTTTTTTTTTTTTTTTTGAGAAATATTATAATGTCTTTCTTATTTTGTAAACCATAATTGTATTTGCTGCACCTTGGCTGCATTGCAAGGTTAATATTGAGATGTACCCTAGACAGGAAGTCAAAAAGATAATAAGCCTTCATAAAAAGAAGACTCTATCCGTCATCGCCACTGCATCACATAAGAGTAGGAGAAAGCCATCTTAATTCTTTCAAGGCAACAACTCCCTGATACAGACTTCAGAATTTCAGGAATGAAGTGGAAAAGAAATCATCACTTAATAGGAGTTAATAAAATCTCCAATCAACTCAAAACTGCCGAATCACCAGTTAACTCTGTACAGCACTGAATTAGACCATTAAATCCGATTCTCTCCACTGACTTTAGGGGACCTGAACGACTAGCTTGTCAACCTACAAAACAGACATCTAAACCCAGGTGACATGAATCCCACGCTGAGACTTTAAATGATGAGTAAAATCTAGTTGATAGTGTAACTTGATAACTGCCAGTCTATTGCATCATACCCATTTCTCTACCTTACAGAAAAATATAAAGTTTCTGTTCTAAACTTAAATTTTTGTCCCAAGCAAAAATTATTTGGTTTTTTTTCAGGACTCAGAGGGGTCAAGGGTAAAATATGGGTTAATAGCTTTGTATTTCCTTGATATATATCTCCTTTAGAAATCTTTGACATCTTCTTCCTTCCTGTGTTATCATAGCTTCAGAACATGGATTTTTTTTCCGTCTGTTTCTGGGGTAGGTGTAAATATTGTGTAACAAATGGGAAAAAATGCCATTCACTTGCTACAGGCATCTGCCTAATTGACAGTAAAAAAGACAGCAATATCTGACTTTTTACTTAAATTAAAGAAATTCAGGAGTGACACTGAAATATCTGTTTATTTCTAGGGCTTCAGAAAAGAACTTATCCTCTCAGTACTAGCTGATCATGCCTAATATAATATTTTTCTTTATTTTTCTCCAAGCAACAGTTAGCATGATAGATGAATACAGGAGGAAGGAAAGAAAATGATGCTCTCAGAAAATCTGATGAACAATACCATTGTTTCATGCCTGCAGGAAAAGAAAGTCTATGAAGTTCCTTTTCTATTGTATGTGTATTTACTGGCAGCAGATTCAGTGGCTTTATTTTATCTTTATTTTTCATTTTGAACTTGGAAATATTTGAAGTTGGGGATGTGACTGAGAGATAGCACAGCACAAAATACAGAGGCATGCAAAGCTTCCTGCACCTGAAGCTCCCCAGAGATCTTTGTCAGAGACCTCTATCTCGGAAAAAAAACACCAGAAGAGAGCACGTCCTTAGTACATTGAAAGTCAAACAGGTCATATACTGGTAGATTTTCAAAGGGGATTGATATATGTCTTTACTGCATAATAATGTGTGAGATAGCTTCCTGAGACGGTGCAGCCAAGGTATTTCTGAAAGCCCAGCCAGTATTTCTGTGTGGAGCTTCATGGCACTGTCATATGTATTAGTTCTCTGGAGAAAGATCATGTGTGCCTGACATAGTTCAGCAGTATGTCACACACCTTGAACCTGAAGACTTTCAGTAGGAAACAGCTGCTCAGGTGCTGTAGTTTAAGCTTTCACAGGTAGCATGCAGTATTGTTGCTTGTCCTACAGCACTACTACTTCCTGAACAAGGGTCAGTTCATCTTTTTGAAAGAACACCTGCTGAATATCTCACACAGTTGTTACCTTTATGGTTTTCCTTTACTATTCAAATATGAGTGCTCATTTACTTTTTGTATTTCGCCCTTCGTGTGCTTGCTTGTGTTAGAAAGTTTTAATTGTTTTTTTTCCATTTCCATGATCCATTTTCTAATAACCTCCTGACCTCTAGAGACATTCTTGAGATGCACTGGCTTAGTGCATTATGGCAATAATTTATTGATATATTATTCCTTATGATGCTTTAACAAATGGCTGCCAGATTTCTTACTGAAGATGTAGAAGGGACTGAGCCCCCTGTTTTGTTCTGCATATGTATCATGTTCTGATCTCAGAGCATTTAGGTGTTATCTCAAAGCAAATATAAGGCACTCTTCTCACTGTGGTACCATCAATTTTACTACAAAGCAGCTATAGCAACAGATCAGTTAAAAAGCTACTTCTACTTGACAGAGGTATCGTGATGTAGTACATTTGGAATTAAAAGAGTAGTTAGAAATACATCAAAGATGAAAAAAAATTACCATGGCATTGCTAGAATATTACACTCAAAGCCCACATCTATGCTAGTAAAGTAATCATGACCAAGAAACAAGCCTGTACATTGGCCTGCTACTGTCTCTAAATGATGGAATTGGTCTCTGATACGGTTTTGGCTTACCAGCTCACACTTTCTCAGACATATCCAAGGGAGTTGAAATGAGTCAGGAACCATTCCCCAGAGACATGCTGGATGAAGCCTCAGGCATATCTATTTACAAACAGGCACATATTTGATGTGTGTTAAGGGGAAAGTTCTTGGTTTTTCATTTTTCTTACAGTGGCTTGAATGTGGCAGTGCCTCTTCTAGATGATAGATATGGTGTTGTTTGGAGATCTTGACCAACCACACTTAGAAGAAGAGAAAATTCTGGTATAAATCAGTTCTGACAAAGCTTGACGGCAATTTGGCTAGAAGGAGAAACAGAAAGGTTCAAGACATTATGATGTTGTTTGGAATTTGGAAGCATAATGGTGGGAAATTATCAAATGTAAGTCATGTCACTACTCGCAGCATAGGCTAGTTGAAAGAAGAGTATATTTTCACCAAGTTTTTGTTGTTTGTTTTTTTTTCCTTTCTAAAAACCAAACTGGACTCTAGCTCTGTGACATTTTAAGAAAGGCACAAAACTATACTTATAAATGGCATTTTCCACTTTTCCTTTATCCGTAGATAGGAGGGAGAGGACTACATTTTTGCTCCGCAAAAGAGAACTACCTTTATCTTTAACATTTCACGTAACATTAAATAAAGCGGATGGATTCTCCCAACCAAAAAGTTATTCCCAAACAAAGCACAGGGTTTTTTTTTGTCACAAAAGATTTCCATGTGATCATTTCGGTCAATTGTTTTCTGACCATATTACTCATACAAACATTCAACTGAACACTAACTTTTAGTTGTTCTAAGCTGCATCTGAAATTGTGGACTGTTAAAGAAGAGTATGATATAAGCAAGGGGTTTGGCACAGAATTTGATTAAGCTTTCTGTAGAAATTCTGGATGGAACTTTGACTAATAGCAGGAGCTACTGCACTGTCTTTACCCTCTTAATACCATAATTCACACCTAGCCAAGGAAATACGTATT
Organism: Baryphthengus martii; assembly: GCA_013396935.1. Classification (NCBI taxonomy): domain Eukaryota; kingdom Metazoa; phylum Chordata; class Aves; order Coraciiformes; family Momotidae; genus Baryphthengus; species Baryphthengus martii. The sequence goes on from VWZK01022231.1 coordinate 206,467, forward strand.
GTATTGCATATAGAAAGAATATCACACTTAAGATAGATCGAGAACTCAAGAGGAGGATGAAGGTCACTAAAGAGACATTTAAAGTTCTTCTCTAAATAAGTAATCATGCACTGAAAAAATCTTGTTGCAATATTAGGGTATTGACTGGAAAAGACGGAAAAAACGTGGCTGTTGAAAGATACCCCTAGTGTGAATTTTCTAATTCACCCTCTTATCAATGTGTGCGGGAAATTGTCTCCCACTGTATTTTTGTTTAGCTTTCTTTTTGTTACTTCTACAGGCACTTGAATTTATATTTTTTAGATTCTTTATGAGAATGACAAATTAACAAATTATAAAACCGAAGAAAGCTATTCACTGCGATACAGTGCTAAAACTCTCAGGGGAAATTAAATAATAAAAATGCCTTTTAGTAGTGAGGTTTTGAGAAATCCAGTGAAAAAAACTATTCCATTTTTGTACACTCTTTGAATATTAACAAAACCTCAAAAGTATGCTGAAGATCAATAAATGTGAAGATAAAAAGATATAAGAGAGCACCTGTGTTCTTAATTGACTGCTCTATTTCGGCCTCATTATTCTGACTACATTTTTCATGGAGATTTTGAAAATCTATGTAAATTGGCTCCTGGATTTAAGGATTGTAATAAATGCTGACTGGTGAATGCCTACATCTTACTTAAACAGCCTTGTAAAGCTGATATTGAAGCAAACATGAATTAGCCCTACCATTTACCTGTTTTTTATTTCACACAGCCAACCTTTTAACTCAGTGGATATTCACCTGTTTTCATTTATTAAACATACAAGAGTATCTAATATCGTTAGCTCCATATGTTAGTCTCTTGGGACTATTTCAGACACTTTCTGACACTATAGAAAGAGGTGTAAAAACTCCTTCCTCTTTATGAAGGAACCAATTTTTATTCCTTTGCACAGAATAAATTACTTAAGTTGACAAAGGATGGGAAAATTAAAAGGAGGATGATCAGAACATGGGTGTCAGACAAACAGTTTCTTGGAATTATTTGCACCTGTGATTACTTCAGGAATGAGGGATCTACCTATGCACATTAAAAAAAAAAAAAAAAGTAGCTATATTTACTGGAATAATTACAGGACTATATGGCTCTTCTGAGGTCCAAGAGCTATGGATCAATCGTGTAATAAATGTCATACAATGGGGAAAAATCCACCAACTTTTGAAAAGCTGAGATCTTTTCTCTCCATGAGCATTTAAAGGCAGTTTTCAAGTGACAGACAACAACACTGAAGTGTTTTTTGAAAGTGCTTACAAATGTTTATTCATGGCTGCTGTTCACTCTCCACAGCTATGCAGGGAAAGCAGCTTATACATATGCAAATAGCACTGAACTCTGCATTTGTATGTGAAATTACCTGATTGGCATTTCAAATCACTGTGTCTCGTGCAGTTATGGGAGACGTTCAATTGTCTCCATCTGAAAATTTAGCCTTAAGGCACATTTTTGATAAAAATAAGAGCGTACCTTAGTGTCCTCTGACAAACCTTGCTTTCTTCCAACATTCTTTTGCAATGCCCTATATCCTACTTGATTGAGATTGTCCCTGTAGAGAAGTAATTGTGTTACAACTGTGAGACATGTATTTCTTTTGATGTAAGAGCCCTCTACAATGAAAGACATTAAACATAAATGACAGTATAATCCAGCCTTGGTTGAAATAAATTATTCATTTTTTTTTCTTGAGTACCTAGATTCCAACAATTGAAGAACTTTCGCTCTTCCTGCAGAGGTCTCTGCAGTTTCCTAGCTTTCTTGGTTGTTTCAGTTAATCTCTCATCGGAATGTAAAATTATCTTGCCAATTCATGTCTTTGTCCTGTCAGTTTATGACATGCAGAAATTAGGGAACATTGCATCTCAAGTGGAGTTCACATCATGGTGTCACACGTCTAAGTTTAGGTGCCTATACTCAGTGGAGAAGTTTGTTCAATGTAGATGCCCACACTCAGGTCGGTCTCTAGAGCCATTTAAGATGCCATGGGGTATCAATAGTATGATACACTGCTGATAAATATAGAAAAGGATCAGAGGTATGTTTCTTTGTGTACAATCAGATGGACTCCAGGCAGGATATCCTATCCTAGATACCTATCTTCAGGCAACTGAATCAAGTTTATCAGCAGTGCAGTCACGAAAATCTCTGAGGGGACTTAGCTGACCAAAGATGTGACTGAGTGAACAGTCATTTTTCTACATACTGTGGCTGCATTGGATATTCACTAAAGATCAACATTAAGCTTCAATCTGCTCACAAGTTAATTCCATCAGTTGAAGTCCCTCTTAAAGAAGTGTCATGATTACATCTATTACTACTTCCGACACCCCAATGTCAATATAACTATTTTTAACTGTTCTTGGACTGGAGATTATTGTTCCTTTTTAACATGTTTTATATTCTTAAGTAGGATGATGTAATGTAAAGAGTTACCTATTAATCAAGGTGAAAAATACAATGCAGTTAGACACAACTGTATCAGTCTGTGATGCTTACCTATATGATTTATTAATATATTACTTGTGAGGTTGATGTACTTCAGACTTGTTTGACAACGATATTAAAAAACATCTTTCAGGATTCATTACTGGAATGTTACAGAAATTGTCTCTTCTGGGTCATTTGCCTTCTGCCCAGTTTTCTGGAGGCTTCTGTAGGGTGGGTCCTGTGTAACTAAGCTGGTCTTCTACAACATGGTCTCTGGCTTAGTGGATGAGGGAAAGGCTGTAGGTGTTTTCTATCTGGACTTAAGGAAAGCTGACACTGTCTCCCACAGCATTCTCCTGAAGAAACTGACTGCTCATGGCCGGGATGCGTCCACACTTTCCTGGTAAAAAAACTGACTGGACAGCTGGGCCCAAACTGTGGTTCTAAATGCAGTTAAATCTAGTCAGCAGACAGTTGCGAGTGGTGTTCCCCAGGGCTCAGTACTGGGGCTGGTTCTGTTTAATATCTTTAACAGTGTTCTGGATGAGAGGATCAAATACAGCCTTAATAAGATTGCAGATGACACCAAGCGGGGTGGAAGTATTGATCTGCTTGAGGATAGGGAGGCTTTGCAGAGGGATCTAGACAGAGTAGATTGACAGGCCAAGGCCATTTGTATGAGTATCAATGAGGCCAAATGCCAGATTCTGCACTTTGGCCACAATAATCCCTGGCAGCTCTACAGGCTTGGAGAGGAGCGGCTGGAAAGCTGCTCAGCAGAGAGAGACCCAGCGGTGTTGATTGACAGTCAGCAGAACATGAGCCAGCAGTGTGCCCAGGTGGCCAAGAAGGCCAACGGCATCCTGGCTCATATTAGAAATAATGTGACCAGCGGGACCAGGGAAGTGTTTTTACCCCTGTACTTGGCACTGGTGAGGCTGCATCTTGAGTAGTGTGTTCAATTTTGGGTCCCTCACTACAAGAAGGACACTGAGGTGCTGGAGCATGTCCAAAGAAGAACAACAAAACTGGTGAAGGCTCTAGAGCGCATGGGGAGCAACTGAGGGGATTTGGGTTGTTTAGCCTGGAGAAAACAAAGCTCAAGGGTGATCCTATCACTTTCTACAACTACCTGAAAGGAGGTTGTAGTGAGGTGGGGATCAGTTTATTCAGCCAAGTAACAAGTGGTAGAACAAGAGGAAGTGGCCTTAAGTTACACCAAGGGAAGTTTAGATTGGATGTTAGGAAGAATTTCTTTACTTAACAAGTTATCAGACATTATAACGGCTTGCTCGGGGATGTGGTTGAATCTCTGTCCTTGGAAGTATTTAAGAGCCATATAGACATAGAGCTTAGCGATGTGGTTTAGTTGCAGTCTTGTCAGTGTTAGATTCATGATTGGACTAGATGATCTTAAAGGTCTTTTCCAATCTAGGAAATTCTGTGATTCTGTGACCCACATAATACATACTACATATTGTCTTTGGACATTTGAACATTCCTGTGGTCTTTTATGTTGTGCTGGAATACATTGCAAACCACCTTCTAAGAATTAACAATTGGAACATTTGCATCGACTTATTTATACTGTCTACACTTGGGGGAGATTTTACTGCTAGTGAATCCCAAGTTAGGGTCAATGCTATTTTGCTGCAACATAAGTGACAATACTATCAAGAGCTACAACAATGTAATTGTTGCAGAAGATAATAGCACACTTGAAACTCAACACATTTCAAATGAAAGAAAGATTTCCAAATATTTCATATTATTCTATTACCTTGGAGTGTAACCTAGTAGAGTGTTTAGCTGAAAAACGGATAAGTCTCACTCTCATAATAGTCCATTATGAGTTTAAAAGATGTTATATTTGTTAAAGAAGTCTTCCTAGAAATATGTAAATGTTGATTCAATCAATGTGTGCATTCATATAAGAGTTGCACAAAATGCCGTTGTTACATAATGATGAAAAGTGAGACTTTGGCTCTGTAAGAAAGATTAGTTAGTACTGTATTGAAACAAGGCAGATTACATTTATAACATCACAAGGTTTTGTTAAAATCTTTATTGAAAGAATATTCATTTTGATATTCTTATTAATCTTCCTGTTCTTGCACTTATCTTTGTCACAAGAACAATACATCTGAATTTCAATACCAGACATGGGCTTAAGAGGTATCACAGCATAACTAAGTTGTGCTGCTTTCACCTTTTCAAAACTCAGTATTTCCACTGTCTGAAGCTGTGGTTCTTCCTGGCAGTTGCCAGCGCTGTAGGGAGAGAGGAGATCAGTCAATCAAAGTCTAGAATAAATAAAAGGTCAGAGGGATGAACACATAGCTGTCCTTCACAGGATGTGTAGGGTTCTGAAAACCCATTCATGTGACATGAAAGGGAGAAAATAACTGCATGATTCATTGACGCATCATAGAACATTACATAAATAGGAAACAGCACCAGCTTGCTTTTACCCTACTAATATTATGACCCGCTAAGGCTCTAACAGACTAATAGCCAGAGAAGGAGTGCTCCTGGTAATAATCAAAATTGCTTGGTTTCCGGTTATGAAAGCTTTTTTTCTTGTTTCCTAATGTTTCTATCAAGTTTGACTATTACCTTTAAAAATACTGCTTCAGGCTAGAAGCTGTTCAGATGCTTGACAAGGCTTGAGTTACTATCTACACTTATCATTGAGTGTCACAACGATGGGTATTTTTGTGTTTATACAATGTCATGCTTGCTGTTGATCCAAAACCTTAAACTTTTGTGTTATGTGTTCCTTGGACACATCCAGTGCTGTGTGCTTCTGGAGGCTATGACAAAAGTAGGTGTTCAGGTGGGATATGAAAGGAAAAACGGTAATAAGGAACTATGGAGTTCTCTGAACAAAAATTTCTATGGAAGCAGCCTGAAGAAAGATTTTGACAATATGCTGGGAAGTGCTGTCACAGGGTGAAACAGGGACTTGTTGATGGCATGGACAAGATTGAAGACAAATCGGCAAAAGTGACCAAAGCAGACAGTTTAGGAGTGCCAGAGCTGTGAAGATTCCTCTTGATCTGATGACAGAAAAGAACCTTGGAGAAAGAGTCAGAGCCATTTCAGCAACATGTCCTCAGCAGCACAAAGACTCTAAGTGTCTCCTCAGTAAATTCTGGACTTTCACACCATGCTGACTTCGTTTCCAAGGGATAAGTCTCTTGGCACAGAGTCATCAATTTTGCTCCTGGAAAAGAATATCTTTTTTACAGCTCTTGGAAGGAGGAATTTGCCTCTATGAAAAGGAGAGCCTGCCCACACTAGAGGAAGCTAGCAGGCTGTGTGAAAAGGGTACCAAAAGAACCACTATCAGAGTCTAAGGACTGGGTGAATCAAAAGGCGGTACCCATTCCCTGTTACACATAGAGAAGGAGATATTACTTCAGGGTGTTACACAAATTACAAACAACTGTCCTAAATCATATTTGTGTGGTAGAACCATGGCAGTATTACGTCCTCTGCTCTCTATCTATTAGAGTTTTAATTCTGAGCTAATGTTCAGGACCTCTTCAGATGGCAAAGCACCTGCTGCCTGACTACGTGAGAAATGAAGCGTCCTCATCTTAAAACAAGATGAGCTCATGTGATGAGATTTGCTGGGCAAATGCAATGAGCTCTTCATTGTAAAATTCCCTGAAGTTTACTTTTCATTAGTTACTGTTATTCAGATGCATGAATCTGAGACTGAAATTTGTAAGGTGGCAGCTTTTAAATAAGCATCAGTGTGCTTGCTTCTCTTCACACTTGCACACGAAAGTACACACAAGTGTTTTTGGAGAAAATCTGTGTTGTGTGAGGCAGAGACATCGCATTGCTGATCTTATCCTGGGCTTTGGGGGTATTTTTCTGCTGATTATGAGACTTTCATAATTTGCATGGTGGTACATACTGTTGAATTTTTTTCATTTTTTTTGGATCTTGTTCAGTATTTTACCATAAACAGGTTATTTTAATGTAGGTAAATATGAGGCTTCCACTGAAATCTGTATGTTTTTACATAAATAACCATGAACATTCATTTATGTGAGAGTAAATAAAAATGTTTTACGAACATAAATTCAAACCTGAAAAGCTCACCCCTTAAATAGAACTAGAAAGTCACTGTTCATGCAGTCATGTACTATATACTTAGTAGCCACTGTCATAATTGGGACAATGAAGTAAGTGAATCATTGATTTGTTCTACAATCACAAATTTATATTATTATTTTTCATTTTGAAACTTTTATGCAGACCAATCTTTCAAAAAAATAAATCTAAGGTAATGGCTCCGATGTTACATACACTGCTGACAGAATGGTGTGGTTCCAGTTTTCGTGATACTGCTGAGCATCTACCTATTAGAGTGATAACTCCTATTTCTAGAATTACAGATAAAAATTAATTTGAAGGGACCTCTGGAGACTGTTTACTCTAGTATCTTGCTCAAAGGATGCCTAAATTTGAGTTAGGTGAAGTTTATCAGAGACATAGCAAATTTTGAAGACTGCAGGTGGACATTCCAGATTGATGGAATGACCAGATTTTTCACTTCTATCATTTACACCTCAGGTAACTTACATTCCTTCAAAAGTATTGCTCCTTGGAGATTAGTGCTCAGATCACTCTTATGTTTGTTAGTGAATACAACACCAGAGCAATGAACAAGCTAGGGAGATCAGAGACAGACAAAAGTCAAAAGGTCCTGAGGAAGAAGATGCAGATGAGGGTAGGGGCGGGCAGAACAAATGAGGAAATTACAAGGGAATAGAAGAATGAGAAGTAAAATTTTCCCGTTATTGTCTGCATGTCCTTATAGCTTCCATTGCTGCAGAACCACTAGGGTTTTTTTTAAATAAGCAGGCTGTTGAATACATATATCAAAATACAGTTCTCTGAAATACCAAGACAGACATTTGTCTATTGAACTGTACTACATGTTTAGTCTGTATAAAAAATGGCTGTGGTCAAGACCAGCTCCCACCTCACTTCCCATCCCCAATTCCTTTCGCATTTTCTGGTTTTGAGTGAATTTGCACAACATAGTGACACTGGGAGTTACTGAGGCAGTTTTGGATCCCCACTGAAGTAGAAATGGGAAATGGATGTGCATGTGATTCAAAGAGACAACTGGGATCTGCCAGGTTAGGGATGAGCTGCCACTGCAGGAACTCATGGAGCGAGAAGAGGTGCAGTGACTGCAATGAAGGAGGGATGTAGTCACCTACAAAGCTTGCCTGTCCAGAGGAGCTGGGAACTGTGACTGTGAAGGATATTATCACTGGAATTACAAGAGTTACAAACATTAATAGAAAGGGCGCACTTGAAGAAAAAAGTGGGTTTGAAGCTGAGAGTGAAAGAGATGGTATGGTATTTTGGAAAAGAGTTACATGGGACCGCACATAGGAAGGAAGAATTATTATCCATTTGGTTAAATTAAGCAAATCCTGGGAGCTGACCCTAACTGAACTTCTGAGTGTTTCCATGCTTCACCATCATTTGATCACTCTGTATAAATAATCTTATTTGAATTTATAAAAGTCTGAAACTCCATCCTTAACATCCGTCTCCTGCTGAGCCTTTTTATTTCCTCCCACATGGTACTTTGGATCAAAACACTTTGGAAAAGATGAGCAATAATTCCTGGGCATGATGATAAAGAAAGAAATGTCTGTTCACAAACTGACAATCAGGACTGTGTGGTTTTGTTCAAACAAAAGACATATTGGCTACTGTGAGACTCAAGAAGAAGGCTCTTAATGGTCCGCAGGGGTTTTGAAGAGTGTATAAACATAAAAAAAAGGCAGTGACTTTGTTTAATGAGATAGAAATAATTCCACGGTGCAGATGAATCATGTTACTTTGGCTGTAAGAGGAACAGAGAGGGTCTTACTAAGGAAGAATGTAATTAAAAATCTTCTGCTCTGAATTTTACTAAACTGGAGCAATATTATTTCAGAACAGATAGAAAACAAGATTATATTCCACTTTTTCCATAGTATTGCATTATTGTATGCCCAGAAAACCCCACAGTAGTGGTTACATATACAGTTAGATGATTTAGAGCTCAGTTAGGCAGTACTTGATAATTTTATCCTCAAGGCATTGGTTTTTACCCCGCAAAGCTGCCTATTAAACATTAGATAACACTTCTAGAAGTACACAATTTTATTATTTCACTTAGTACTACATACATTATTTTCCACATTTCTCATTTCTGTTCTTGTAAAGGCAATGCTTGTTTCCAGTCTCCCTCTTTTACTATGTTTATGTATAGAACTAGTGCATTACTGTTTTGATGGGAACTAGAAGATGATGTGTACAAGTCAATAATAAGATTCTCTGAGATGTGCCATTGCACATGATACTCAGCTGACCCCCATGATGGAATAATCTCACATAACTTTACTCCTTTGAAAGTTGGTTGGTTAGTTGTGCATTCTGCCTCTGGAGTCACTGGATAAACAAAGGCAATTCCAGGAGACAATTAATCTAAACTAATCTAATCCATTTAGATATTTATCCTATGATGAAATTATTGTCTCCAGCAGTACCTCTGAGAATCGAAGGATTCAATATTTCAGCCTTTCAGACATCTAAATTTAGGTGAGGTGAATCCTTCTTTAGGGCCTAATTTGTCTTTTTATTTTCTTTTTCTATATTCTTTCCCATGTTATGGCTCACATTTTCCACTTATAATAATTTCAAGTGCAAGAAACCACAGATCCATGATAACATGGGGTTTTTTTATGTGGATAGTCATGGTAGTCCCATGTATCTATGCTCTCCCTTGACGAGTTATTTAGGTCACGCAATAATCTGCAAGGGAAAGTAGGAGCAACAGCATCAGAACTTGTCACTAAAAATATTTGCATGAATAAAGCATATGTTTTGATAAGCAGTAACCCTTCTACGCTTCCCTAGCAGAAGCTCATTCTTTGTTTTTCTTTACCTTTACACATATTCTTCAATGCTATTTCAGTCCTCCTACTCAGTAGCTGAGGTAGAAGAGATGAAAAAGGTAACTACTGCTTTTCTTGCTCCTGCCATGACATTTTTGAGTAGCTGTAAGCACTTGCGTACCGTTTTCTCTGTCTGATAGCAGGGTAAGTGTTAGCTGTTGCCAGCTCATCTGTCTTGCTGCCTTGCTGTTGCACAACAATGGAGATTTCATACTACTTTCCTTTTTCCTGACCAAAACTATTCATCATGAAGGTGGAAATAATGGCTCTAATGGCTATGCAGTCCCTCCCCTGCTTCCCCCCTTGATGCCCAATGTGACTTTTTCATTCTCTTGACAATACAGACACAAAAACATCCCAACAGCAAGTAGCTGTCCACTCCTCAGCTCACATGATTTTGATTCTTTCCCTTTTCTTCTTCCACCCTTGCCTCAGAGGAGGAAAATTACAATGAAAAAAATAGCAACCAAGTCCAGTGAGTTTCCATCATCCAGGATGTTCTTGAACCAGGAAATTCCCTTCCGCCACCCCTTATTATTCATTTCATTTAGATGATTAAATAAAGCAGAAAAGGTTATTTTGTTGGAAAAGAGCCTGTATTAATTGTACAAAAGCTGTCAGTGTTCCGTTTTGGCTTAGTCTCCTCTCTGGCTCCCAGTAGCTAGCTGCAATTCCTCTTTCACTGAATTTCTAGCTTCAGGCACATCTCTGGTCCCCAAGATCTGTATCTTTTTTTACTTTTCAAAAGTGAGCATGACATCGTTGAACCTGGAACCATTCCCCTGGCTGTGAAACCTTCACAGTAGTTTTGGTATCACCAGCTTGATGAAGATTGCTTTCTGTTCTTTCCCCTCATCTGCCATGGCAGTGGGAGGTGCGTGGGGCTCAGGGAGCTTGGAGATAACACACCTCACACCCGCACTTCTTTCCTGTGAGGGAAGGAATGATCTCTCTCCAAAAAAAATGGATTTTCTTGTCTAGGAGAAATGCGTCCATATGGATCATTTGGCTGACCACCACTGTCTCCATGTTTCCTTACACGTCTCCATCAGTTTACAGCCATCCATACCTGCTCCATCAGCTCCATTGAGCAGGGAGAGCAGGGATGATCTTTGTGTGTGCACAATTATTTGTTGATCTTTAAAACAAATGCATTAGTGAATGTAAAGACACTAAGTGAGAAACTATCTTATTTTGCAATGCTGAATATTTTGAAAGTGCAAAATACCAAAGCATAAGACTCTAGATAGTTACACAGAGCTTTTGAAATTATGTTTTGGAGAAGAAAAAATGATCTGGCTGTTTTGTTCTGCTCAAATTGTAATGATGTCATTAGAAATTAATAACAAAAACTAATTTTCAGAGATATTTTAATAAAATTAGAAATGCTTCCTGTGTTGGATGTTGGCTGGCATTCTCTGTCTCACTAGATTATTTGCAATTTAAAGTCACAGACTATTGAGGAGGCAGGTAACATAGAAAAAGTGTATACTTTTTCAACCCTAGAATTTTAATACAAGAAGCAGATAAATATATCGCCTAACAGAAATATGATAAATATATCATCTGATTGTTTCAGGATACTAATTTCAGTCGCTTTTTATATTTGCTGGTTTCAGGGTGAAGGAGAGGTACATCATCTTGATGACACTGAGAAACACCCTCCTTGATTAGAGCAGAATGATGAGTTGCTCCTAAGTGCAAGCTGTATAAAACAACATAGTTGTTGGGTTTTTCAGTTGCTTCACAGCATAATCTTCATTTTGTTCAACATATAATGTCTCTTTTGCAAAAGATATTGGTATATGGTGTTCTTTTGACATACTGAATTTTTAATATATTAATATCGACATTTATGGGTTCACTGGTGTACGTAATGGAACGTAGATATTGCCTTATTATGTCAATGAAGGCAAAGACCTTTCCACAGCTTTCTCAAGTGGTTGACGTATTACCTCTGGCCATGGAGTTATTTGCAGTGCCAACATGAAATCTATAGATGGATCAATCAAGCATGCTAATATGCTGCATTCCCATACAGAGCAGCTGCACTTTGCCTGAGAATAATAGGTTTTGATGATGTACACTTGACACATTATGAATTTACTTACCATTCCCCTCACCAGAGAGAAATGTCTGCTGCATGGCATGGCCTCTCTGCTGGGATGGGGTGGAGGGCATTTGAAGGTTTGCCATGACCAGTGTGAAGACAGAGGGAGGAACAGCCCAGACACACTTCTGTTCAATCACTTCCCTGCTACCGAAGTGGAGACCAAGGGAGTATAGCAATAGAGCAGAGCCTTGGGCACTCACAGGTAACACTGAACAGAAACTTTTTTACAGGTAATGGTGAACAGAAACACAGTTTTCAGTTTTCAATCATTGTAATTACAGCAGATCTATTCTGAGGATGAAGATGAACAATTCAGTTAACTGATGTCTTACTATGGTTTTGTGGTTTAGTTTTGATGTAATTGGAAAGGACAAAAATAAAATGGAAACATTCCCCAAAACTTTTGACAGTATAAAACATCAAGTGATGAAAATGTCATTTTTATCCTGCATAGAACTTTGAATCCTGAAGACTGAAATATTCATTTATCAAACAAAATGTCATTGAAATAAAATTCAAAACAGTCTATTAAAAATATTTTACTCTAGTTTTCTGGCAGCAAATTAGGGAGTATGAATGCAAATTTTGATTAATTCAAATATATGAATATAAGAACATGTTTTTGAATCAACACTTCTTTTTCTGTACTGGGGCTAAGTTAACCATGCAAACTAAAATTGTGACCTAATGACTCTTACACTGTATTTTTTCTGTTACTTAAATTTATATGATAAGGTTGCTCAGATAAATTCAACATATCCAAAGATGAACTATTCTAAGTTGTCTTAATTTGGTAAGATTTGATGTTTGCTTTTGATATTTTTTAATTCATTGTTATTGGACACTGATAGGCTGAATAAATAAAACTGGCTGCTCAAAGAAGTTTACTTTCAACCTTCCAATAGCTAGGTTTTGAAATTTTTGCTTTTTTTTTTTTCAGTTTTCCCAGTTTTCAGTCTATGAATTTGAGTTATAGCCAAATGTCAGACTTCATTTATTAAGGACATGACAGAGATTAATAAAATACTGGACAAGCTACAACTGATAAGAATTTTGAAAGCTTCACTGTAAAATTGAATGAAGTGGAGATAGAAATTGAAGACATTGAGATAGCAATTGATGGACAGAATCTATTCCAACTGAGAATACCAAAAAAAAAGACTGTAGAATGCCGTGAAATTGAATTGATCACCTGAAAAATAAGGTTAGAGTAAGAAATATCAGGTGTGAGGGCTGGAGAAGCTAAGGTAATCTTTTCTGAGAGGATTATGAGGATCAGAAAGTGGATGTCTTTCAGCTTTTTTAACATATGTCATACATTGCCTCTCATGGCTCTAGTGTCATCAATTAACACACTGACATGGTATTTGTATAGTATGCCTCTTCCAGCCTCCAGTAGACAAACTAAATATTAAAATGCATATAGGAAGCTGAAATTAGAAATGGCATAATTTTAAGCAATTCAAAATAGTGAAATTATAAATCAAACGAGGCCTGTTGGCTGAACCAGAATTCAGGAACAGAGCTCTAATGGAGCATTTAATACCATTTTGTCAGGAAAACCTTGTACCCAACACTAAGAAAGCCAGAATAAGAATTACTCCCTGCCTTACACTTTTCTGTGCTGTGTCAATGTTTAACTCGTTAAGGTTGACTTAAGGTAAACTTAGGTTTACATATTTCTGCTGCCTGCAGACATGCAGAGCATATAGATAAGCAGATGAGCTGTATATGGACTGTGAAAAACAGCTTTGAGTCAGCCTCTGAAAGGTTTATTTTCAGTAATGTAGATTGTCATTGTCTTTCCTCTTAATTCTTAACTACTATTGCCACAGAGCTCATTTAGCTGAATTTATATGATGTGATAAGTTAATACTACATTTATTATCACGATTACCATGTCTGATTAATCTTGCTTATTCTGGTAAATCATGTAAGTTTCCTACTAGAGGGCACACTTTCAAGTTTTAATATTCATGTATAAGGCAGCTGGCCCAACGATTGAAATTCATTTATCTAGATTAAAGGTGTCTGTGGCAAATTAAAGACAGGTATACTGGGATAGTTTTGATAGCCAGTGTTGACTGAGGCAGGATGAAGATAGATGTAGTGTGAAGTCAGAGGGCATGGTGATTGCTAGAGCTCTACCCATCAATCCAATGCCACCCAATGAAATTTAAAAAAATTTGCTTTCAAATTTGTCTGAAATGATAACGCACTTTTTTTGGGTCTATCCTCAGGCTCACCTAGGCATCGCTGCAGATGTCATTTGTTCTGGCCATGCATAGAATCTCCAGATAAAAATCTGATGAAATAAGCTCAGTGCAGGATTTGACTAAATTAAATTTAGCTATATAGGTGATGGAATTTCCAATAGGTGATCACAATCATTTTCTCCAGCCATCCCAACCTAATCTATTTGATAAAATAATCATTAATCTCTCCACATTACACGATGTTGATATTTCTAATTTTTTGCCATTTGGTGTTTCTTTACATGAGTTCTGATGAATGTATGCATTTGTATGAGAACCGAAAGAGAATATCTTCTTCTTCCATCTGTATTATTATGCATGAAGTGTGGAATTCCTCACTGTGAAGATTAATTTTAATTTTATTTTCATTGTCAGGAGAAAAACAAACAAAAAAAAAACAAAATAAAAAGAGAGAGAAAACTAAAGTCATAGTCTACATTTGCAAAGCACTGGAGTGTTTTCCAGTGGAAATACCATTACTTGTAACAAAGCATACTGCATTTATTACACTCAATGCTTGCATTTTGTTTTGGTAAGATTATCCATTTGAACACTAACTTCTAAACTCCTGGTATGCATTCTCTGAGACTACATGTAGATTCTAGCAGCAGAGACTTACTCAGAAAATTCTGAACCCCACCAAAATTTACTAGAAAGGAGTAACTAAGACAGCATTGGTCAGTAGCTATGCTTGTAGTCTTCTTATGAGTGCATTGTTCAGTAGCAAGCCTACCTAGACTAGCAAACTGCTTACTATCCCATTGTTTTTTATTTTTATGATGGGAATTGTTTGTCCGTACCCATTACTCTGTTTAATTTTGTTTTGCTTCTTTGCTGTTTACTTGTGAAAATTAGACTTTTCATGCTCAAATGATTAACTTAGAAAATTTGCTCAAGTTACAAAATACACCAATGCTAAAACAAAAACATTTGAAACTTGTGTCCTAGAGAATGGTTTGTATGTTTTTTCTGCTCCCCATTTTAAAATATCTGTTTATACAGGTTTAGTAAATTATTTTAATGATTATTTTATTTGTATTTGTTTTCAGTGGCTGCTAAAGATTGAAAATGTCTCCAGGCAATGATCTTATGGACTAAGGAATTCATATTGACCTTGGTAGCAGATTTCAAGATCCTCATTCAGATAACTCCCTTTTGTTGCTACATAGAAATGTAGTTCCGTTTGCTGAGGATATATCTGTAGATCTCACACATATAATATCACATATGAAACATAAGGTGTTAACTGGGAAGAAAATTCTCGCTAAAGATCCCTAAAACCTTGCTTCTTGTGCCCAGTGGGGAAGAACTGGCTACAGGGATATTGTACCTCCTTCCCATCTGTCTAGTATCTAAAATGGTTACTCCTTAAATCTTTCTGGAATGGGAAGATACTTTGCTTCAGCAAAGACAGGGAATAACTTTGTTTGCAAAGATAGAATGATAGACAACAACTCAAGAGAGCTGCTTCTTAGCCTGGGTTCTTGAATGCCTCTTGAACTTGGGGATTTCACTGACATTTACAAAGACTAATAATGAAAGCTCATCTAATATATGTATGTACAGTATTTTGTGAATATTTTACACGGCAAGAAGACTGAATTAAATCTTTCAAATTTAAACTGGAGTTAGTGATCTGTCGTTTTGGAAAAAATACTGTGTTTTTAACCTTGGTTCATGAAATTTGCATGCTTGCTTTTGAGTAGGTTCTGAAGTAGAAATGCAGAGCATTCAATATCACTTATTCTCCTAAAATCACGAAACACTGAGATCTTCAGAATTCTTTGAGGTCAAATTGTAGACAGTGGAAATATGAATACCAGATCAGACAGCTAGTCCCCGCTCTCCTGTCTGAAGTCCTAAACCCTTGGTGATTAAACTATTACTACCTTAAACCAGGCATAACAAATCAGACCTGAAGGCCAAAAGAAGCTGAAGCCAACGTTTTGAGAAAAGAAGGGAGTTATGTAATGAAAATTAATATATCAAACTCACTGTACATCACATATCATAGAATCATAGTTATAGAATCATAAAATGGTTTGGATTGGAAGGGACCTTAAGGATCACTTAGTTCTAACCCATCTGCCATGAGTAGGGACACCTTTCACTAGATGAGTTGCTCAAAGCTCCATCCAGCCTGGCCTTGAACATTTTCAAGGAGGGGACACCTACAATTTCTCTGGGCAAACTGTTCCAGAGTCTCATCACCCTCACAGTAAAGAATTTCTTCCTAATATCTAATCTAAATATACTCTTTTTCATTTTGAAATCATTACCCCTTGTCCTATCGCTATATTACCTGATTAAGACCCTCTCCCCCAGTGCAACTGACTGGCCTGCACTTCCCTGGGTCTTCTTTGGGGTTATATTTCCCCTTTTCCAGCCAGAGGGAACTTCATTGAACTGCCAGGACTTCTCAATTATGGTGGATAATGGCTTAGCAGCTTCATCAGCCAGTTCCTTCAGGACCTGCAGATGCATCTCAAGTCCCATGGACTTGTGCACCTTTAAGTTCCTTAAATGGTCTTGAACTTGATCTTCTCCTACAGTGGGTGGTTCTTCATTCTCCCAGTCCTTGCCTTTGCCTTCTGTGACTTGGATGGTGTGGCTGGAGCACTTGCTGGTGAAGATGGAGGCAAAAAAGTTGTTGAGTGCCTCAGCCTTCTCCATATTCTGGGTAACCAGGTCTCCCATTTCCTTCCAGAGAGGGTCTACATTTTCGCTACTCTTAGTGTTCACTGTTATACATCTTTTCCTCAATAGCCAAAGAAAAAGGGCTAATAAAAATAGCACAAAGTCATAGAACAAAAATATAATGCACTAGATTAGTTCATAACACTCCATTTACCTTCAGATTTTATTGTAAGATGGCAGTATTTTAGCAGAATGCTTTTAAATGAATGCTGGAATTCCATGCTGTGAACTGTGAAACATTTATTTTAAATATTTAGTGCTTTATTGGGAAAAAAAAAAAAGTTGGCAAATGTGTTTTAGAAATTGTCAGTTCAAATAATCAGCTCTGCCTCTTTATCAAGGAATGCACTTTTGAAAAAGCAAAAAAAAACATCTGCTGTGCAGCTGCCAGGTTGCTCAACATGGCTCTGTGGGGTGTGGAAGCTTGTAGTGGCACTTGTGCACTGCCAAGTTTCTAGTCCCTTAATGCATTGTCATTTGTCACTCTGAGGGATTTGCCACAGCATTTTCTGAACAAGAAAGCACACAGCTTTATAGGGTCACGTTCTACTCCTTGTTATATTTGTGTGAACGCTTCACTCAGCTGTGTATTACATCCATGATATGCCTTGCATTATACCAGGAGTTATGCCAAATTCTTGATTCAAATATAGTTTTTAATACAAGAGACATTGGCAATAGTGTTGACTTTAGGGAAAATCCAGATCACTACCAGTGATCCTAGTAAGACATCAGGGTTTGGGGTTTCCAGTGTGGCACCGTGAATGGCCGCTGCTCCCATGTCTGGGGGGTCATGGGCTTTGAGAAGACACTCTGTATGAGAGGTGATGCACTTTGAGGTTACTGCTGTTGTGTAGGAAACCCTGGCTGCCCCAATGTATCTCCTCTGCTCATACACTGCGCCTGTGGACTGGAATGATGTGTGATTAGATGACAATATATACTCAGATGAACCCCACTAAGACAGTGCAGGCTGCTGCCTCTGAGATTATGCCTCAGGCCAAACTTCTGTGATTGCTTCTCAGTTGTAAAGCTAAGAGAAAGCCAAATTTATTACTCACCACCAGTCATACTGGACTGAACTATCAGTGCCCTTCTTGTGCCAGTTACTCTGGATATAGTTTACTTTCACCTTACTGAAGCAAAAATGTTTTCTTCTATTTAATATACTCATAAAGCAAATAAATCATAAACATTACCTATGTATGAGTTTTTTACAGTAATTTAGTGCACTTTTTGACAGCAGAGTATTTGTAATATCCCTCTTTTAATCTACTTGGGTTAGGAACTGTAATGACCTATAGTAAAAAAACATAAAGCAAAAGACCTGTAGTTTAAAAGCATTATCTAAACCATTCCTTATGAAAATAATAGCAAGAAAAAGCTCTGTGAATAAATGATAAACTCTTTAGCGTATATAGTAGGTTCTTGGTTTGCAAAGACGCAAATGAATCTAATTAAGCATAATGGAAATGCATCTTTTTTT
>VWZK01022231.1:224525-278446 GCA_013396935.1 Baryphthengus martii
GGAACTCTGTCAGTTATAAGTTGAGAAATTAGTGCAGACAATAAGCACTGTAGCTAAAAGATCAAAGCAAACCTATTAATAAATGGAACAGAGTTTATAAAAATGCAGTAGCAGTGTATAACCTACCCTAAAGGTTTATTGAGTTTATGTCTTGTCTTTGCTTTCCTTGACTTTCTCCCTTCCTCTACAAATGCTGCTTGTTATTTTAAAGATTCATCATAAATAATAGATCAGTAATTCTCATGCTGAAGGACTTCCAATCTATTTTTAGGTGTAAAACTGAAATACAGGAAATTCAGTTAAAATCACATGGACCAAGGTTCATTTCAACTAGCTTTAGGCACTATCACAATGGACGCAGGCTCCAGAACTTCTAACATTAGCTAGAGTGAGTGGAGAAAGTAGGTTATTTGTAGAGAGTGATCTAGAACTAAGGTGTGGTGAGTGATTACAGGATATATCTAGGGCTTTCCATAGGCTTTAGGAGAAGACTGAAGACCTAATTTGTATGCTTTGCTTAAGCGTTTAAAGTAAGGTAAACCAAGTACTCCAGTCTAACTTCACTTTTAACTGCATGCATATATCTCTGTTCTCTCATTAGTCATATCCTGAACCTCCTTAAAATACTCATCTCCATAGAATGCAATGTATATAGAATCATTCTCTGCATACAGAGAAGTGGCTTGATTGTACAAGAACTTCAAAATTAAGGGAACAAACAGGAGATGTTCAGGGGATAAAGTGACTGAGGGGAAGGTGGGATTGATAGCATAATACTTTACATCTTTCCCCCATTAGTAGTAAGTAAAATCTATGGTGCATCTGTGCAAAATTTGAAAAGAAACGTTGGTGATACTATGGCTTCATCTTATTGAAAATTTCTTCACTTCTTTGACCATGAACATGCTTTGCTGAATGAAATGAGAAATTCACCTGCTCAGGCTTCCTGTCAGTCAGTTATCAGTATCAACTCCTTCACAGCAAGGTACATTAAACTTTTAATGGACCATTCCATAGTATTGTGTCCATGGATGAACTTTCCTCACAGTTCGGTTACATATCATCATATATTTTCATGCAGTCTTAAGCTTTTGTTGTTGATGATGATGTAGAGTATCCTAGGAAATTCAAAGAGTTAATGACATTTTTATAGCAGAGAAGGGATGCAAGTTGAGAAAAAAAAATGAGAACATGTAGGGTTTTTTAACTTACTATCTTCTTTTGAGGAATAGGAGAATGTCATATGTGAAGTAGAATGCATCTCTCCCTGTAAATCTTCTAGGACTTTCTCAAAAAGTTGAAAGACAAGCTTTTCCACATGTAAATCTCAAACCAATTTGGTTCATAGATGAAGCTAGCAACAGTCACTGCTCATGTTTCTGCTGTTCCTTTCAAGCACTTTCTGTTTTAAAAAATCATGTTCTATATACAATTGAAATAGAACTGCTCAACCAGCAGAACTCAACATATGATAAAAAGGAAAGCAGCACAGACAACAGGTTGTCTGGTCACTACAGTTCGTCTAATGTCTGCAACAATGCAATACATCAAAGATAGCTTCCACTTTGAATATATTTATTTGCTTATTTTCAATGCAAATGCACATTTTTTTTTTATTATTTTTTTTTTTGGCAATCTTTACAGCATTGTCTATGTATTTGCAGATTACTCTTGCCTTTAACCTCAACACCTCAGAAAAATATATCTCTTATTTCTGTGTCTATATGGGGTAGAATGCATGCATGCAGGTGGTGTTACAAAAAAAAAAGAGGTGTTTGACAATTTTGTCTGGTTTAGGCATATATTTTTGTTTTACATAAATCATTATGTCGTCATAGTCTTTACTGCAGAATTTATTTACATCACGTGGGGCTGTTGGTTTCATGCTATTTTGTGGCTTTTTTTTTTTTCAATGAGCTGTTGGCTATAGCTATTATCCGTTGTAATTTCACTTTGTGTGTATACCTATGCATAAATTAAATAAGCAAAATGCCACCATCCATTCTGTGTTGCAAAGCCAGAGCATTCAATCTTAAACCTATGGTATTTTTTAAAAAACTATTTTACAGTCTTGGATTGTGATATTCATCTTTTATACTTTTTATTTTCTCATTTTGAGTAGCAGAAGGTTCTGCCTTCAGTTACACCACAAGGGAAGAACAAATGGATATTTGAAACTGGGAATGGAAAAGGAGATTAATTTACTGAGCTTAATCAAGTAATTATTTTGGTGTAAAAACTCCACCAAAAATGAGTTTAAAATTCCTCTTATTAAATCTATGAACAAAGGAGTTGAACGCTATTACTCTGTCTTGAATCAGCAGGGATTCCATTAATTATTTTTATTGAGCTTCGGTGGCCTCAGCGACTAAAAGCCATAGCCCATAACAGAGAGATTGAGGAACATTGTAGCAATGTCACTGATTTTCATTAACTTTGGTGGTAGCAGAGTAAAAGGTATAAATGTATCTACCTGTTTGCAAAATTGTAGCGGAATGACCAACTTCTTACTCTGGTAGTTCACAGCAAAGGACCCTTGTCAAATGAAGGGCTAGCAGGTCCCTCGCCAAATGATACTAGTGTATACACTTCTCCATCCCCATTATGACAATCTAAACAAACCTTGGTAGCCTATCAATGAGGTTAATCTGATATCAAAATCGAGGCTCTGAAAAAATTAACTGGAAAATACGCAAGGACCCCTTCACAATAGTATAGGAAATATTTCCCCTACTACCTGTGAAAGAGATCAAAAGAAGAAATTCTCCACTGTGGTAGAGATGAAGCAATTGCAGATACCAGCTTAATGCATTAGAAGCATTAAAGGTTCTGATAGAACCATGGTTTTCAACTCACCGGATGTTTCTGGAGTCATTGATAAAGCTTTGATAAAACATATGTTCTATTAAACACTCAGGATTCTGAAAAATGATGCCTAGTGTGGTGCCTATATTGGTAAGATATATTAATATTCTTTTGTGACATAAGTGGGAACTCAGTCTGATTTGTGAACTATCATGAAGTCTAAAGACTATCAATCTAGAAATGAGTAAATTGTGGCTCTAGCAGAGATTATTAATGCCTCCCCCATCTTAAGTCTTGATGTGACTCATGCAAATCACAGGGAAAAAATATCTTACACATTCACAGATGTTTGGCAAGTGAGTGAGACAATGGAAACCAACAAACTCTACATCACTGAGATGGAGAGTGAAGAGCTGCTTCTGCCCTGGTGAAGCCACATCTGGAGTATTGTGTCCAGTTCTGGGCTCCCCAGTTCAAGAGAGTCAGGGAATTGCTGGAGAGAGTCCAATGGAGGGCTATAAGGATGATAAGGGGACCAAAACATCTCTTTTAAGAGTAAAGACTGCAGACCTATGTCTGTTTAGCCTAGAGAAGAGAAGATTAAGATGGAATCTCATCAATACTTACCAATATCTAAAGTGTGGGTGTCAAGAAGATGGGGTAAGTCTCTTTTCAGTGACACGCAGTGATAGGACAAGGAGCAACGGATGCAAACTGGAACACAGGAAGTTCTACCTAAACGTATGGAAAAACTTCTTTGCTATGTGGATGATGGAGCACGGGAACAAGCTGCCCAAAGACGTTGTGGAGTCTCCTTCTCTGGAGAGTTTCAAAATCCACCTGGACATGTTCCTGTGTAACCTGCTCTAGGTGAACCTGCTTTGTCAAGGGGATTGGACTAGATGATCTCCAGAGATCCCTTCCAGCCCCTATCATTCTGTGATTCTGTGATTCTGGTTACTTTTGCAGAATTAGAAAAGAATCAGCATAGCCTGTGCCTTTCAGTGACTTCTGCAATAGCAGCCAATAAAAACTTCGTTGTTGCACAGTGTTTGTGTTTGATCTTAAGCCGAAGACTGACATAGCTTCTTCTCTGGAGCTCCTGGAGTACAACAGGTGTCTTTGCCATTGTATTTCTTTGAAAGTAAATCTGAAAAAAAAACAGAACTGTCTTACAAAGAATTTCTGAATTTACTCTGATAAAGTGAAATGGCATGTGGAAAAAGAGAGGAGATTTGGTCTGGTTCGGAAGTTTTAAAAAATAAGGAAATATCCTAAAGCTGGATAAACCTTGTGATGGACTCTATACAGCACTGATAAATGAAGTGCTATACGGATTACATTTTGTCCATAGGGTCCTCTTCAGGAGCTATCAGGTGAAGAAAAGTTCAGTGTACTTTTGTCACCAAAAGCCAGATATCAACTTGGGCAGCTGGTACTGTGAGAAAAAAAACAAACTGCATAAGATGCATATACAATAAAGAGAAAACAGGCAGAATTTGTCTCCTCAAACATGCCTAAGAACAAGCTTTCATCACATTTGAAATAAAATCATGAAAGAACAGCAACAGAAGCTCTGAAGAAATCTGAATGGAAGAAAATAATATTTTTTTTATGATAATGTGAAACTACCAAAATGAACTCTGTGGCTATGTAAGTAGTTAAACTTATATGAGATAGAGAAATTTCTCTGTAACCTCAAACTTTAGCCAGCTTTTTTTGCAGTGCCTTTCCTGAGGGTAAATTTCCATATCACTGAAGCTTGCTTTAGTTTCAACACGTAATAGCAGCTTCATTGTTCATATTGTATCATATTTCTGGCAATGTTAGAAGTTGCATAATACTTATTACAAATAATAGAAATAATTTTCTCATGGAAAACTTACCCCAGGGAGTATAAATTGCTGCAGTTAGATTTATCTGTAAAGTCTTTCCTCCATGCAAACTGAGAATTTTTCAATTTTCTTATAAAAATTCTGAGAACTACCACTCTACAAGGAAAGTGCTTGATCAGTAAGGCAGTTATAAACCATGGACAAGGTATTAAAATGCTGAAAAAAAAGCTTTCTGAACAGTAGAATTGTTAAATTCCAACTCTGTTACAAGTTCTTCCAACCTCTAGATAATAAGATTCAGTCTTAGCAGGACTACTACAGCAGACAATAAGGAAAGTCCAGATGAAATCAGGGCTCTAGGCTGCTGTGGAGAACATTATCATGCAGAGTCAGCTGGATTAATGTGAGGGAGTTAGGGTTGAGTAAAATGGGAGTGCCAAAAAGAGTTACTTGAAGGCGGGTAGGAAATGTCTTTAAGAAACACTCTAAAGAGTAGTGGTGGTACAGTTCTGCAGCAAGGAGAGAAGACCAGGGTGATAACAAAACAGTTCAGACCTTGTAGAATGGATGTTCAACCAGTTATTCTACAGTTCTTCCATTATGGCTAAAAAAAATCATTAATTAAAGGAATTGGATAAGTATACATGAGGAAGGGACCTGCAAGTGAAGAAAAACTTCTGTATGGTACGTTTTTATCTGCTGACTCTTGAAACTACAGCCTAAGTCAAGAATATTCCCTTGTGGGAACAGTTATTCCTACCTCTGCTAGGGCAACATTGTGTGATATTTCTGTAAAAAATTAAAAGCTTATTGTCCAAATGGGACAGAAAGGAAGTGATTGGAACCATAAATGTTTGGAATGACTGGATTTTCATAATAATGCATTAATTAAAAATACTTCTTGCCTAAATAATACATTTCATCAACTATTCAGAAAACATTTTTTCAAAGAGCAGTATTCTTTAACCTTAAGAGGTTAAAGACATTTAATCTTATTTGCCTCTAACTGGCACTGCCAAAGAAAAAAAGGTGTTGCAAGACATCTTTGCATAACCTAACCCTCTGAATCTTTTCAGATGATTTTGAACTACATTTTTCTCTTTCAGAATGCCCTGCTTGCTACTCGGCATTTATGCTCAGCTCACTGCTCTGCTGTGCTGCAGGTTTTTTTTCACACTAGCTGTAGAAATCTATGCAATAAGAGGAATTCTGAGTGATCTGATTTTCCCCAAAGAGTTCACAAATCCTTTAAAGGTGTATGAACCTTCTTCCATGTTTCTCATAGGATAAGCTAAAATGACTGAGTGAAGCAAAGTTGGATGGGAAATGATTCTGCAATACCTACTCCAATGGCTGAAGAACATCCAGTAATATGTATAATCCAAAGAACATAGTAACTGAAGTATCCTCACAGCAATCTTTAATTTTGCTCTGTTTCTTTGCTAAAGCAGTTTGTTCTCCTGTCTGTTGAGTTCATCTAACTCCAGGTCCTAAATTTAGAACAACTTCATGGGAATTAATTGATTTCACTAAAGATTTTCAGTGGAAAAAGCAAGAGCAAAATGTGCCCCTGTATACATGCTGAACTAAGCTGCCAGAGACATCAGTGAACTGTAAATGCAAAACTGTCATTTATGAGCACCTACTTAAATAAAATACTAAATTAAATATTTTGTCTCTTAGCCATAGCTGTCTTATTCTGTTGCTTGAGTATTTTCTTTGTTTGCCAGACACTAAGCAAATACTGAGTCAAACGACCTCGAGTTCAACATTTGTGATGTTATGCCTTTCTGTTCCCTTCTTATTCCCTGGGTGTTGAGTTTACTGGTGGTGACATTGCTGAGCAAGGAAGAAACATGTAATGCACTTGACATAAATGTCTAGCTTGATAGAGAGGTGGAGAATTAAACACAATTGAGACTAGGTTATTTTTTATTCCGTAGGTAGAAATAGGAGGAAAGTCATTTGGACTCCAGCACATTTTTATTTTATTAGCTTTTGCCCAGTGTGATATACTTTAAATGAAGACCATTTCTGAAGATGATATTATAATATTCCCAGCTACATCTATAGCAGTTATTTGAAAATCCTGCCTGGATATAGACTATTACCATTGTCTTAGAAGCTATGTCATTGCGTAGTCATGGAATTAAATAATTCAAGCACATACATGCACAAGGGCTGTAGTTAGCAGTGAGAAAGAACTTTATTTTGTGATTTAAAAAAGCCCCTTGCTGCAGGGAAGTCAAAAGACAATCTCTTGAAGTTTTTCATAGAAAGCACCAGAATTTACAAAGTGTTTCAGTTTACAAAGATGAGGGCCATATGACAAAGCATATATATGTACATACATACACAATGTAAATATGTATAAGCATATGTGTATATATAAAAGATATATATGTATATCCATATATCTTTCAAAAATAATTTATTTTTCCAACAATGGCAAAAAGACTTGCAGTAAAGTATCATCCACCAAGTCCTAACAATAACAGAAGCAGCACCTGTTTATTTAGGATTTTTCCCCATCAAATTTCTCCACCAATTCATTCTGTACTTCCTTCCTGGCATATATTTTCATGCGAAATACCTAAAATTATTCTAGTACGACATAAGTCAGATTAACAGTCTGAGGTCCAGATTCTACTTATCCCTTCTCCAGCTTATTAGGAAGCTTCCTTTTCCCTCTTTCTGTTTAGAGTCATACAAAACTAAGCAGTGCTTAGGAAGAAGCAAGAGATGCTTTCATCATCGCTTTGGGGGCAGGACAAGGGCAGAAGGTGCCTCTCCCTTCCAGGCACAAGGGCAGCAATAGGGGCAGATGCAGCTGAAGTGTGAGCAACCTGGGATGGGGGCTGTTTAGTTGTAGCACTTGGCTGTGTAGAATGGAACAGTCCATGGAGCAGACACTAACCTCAGCAAGGTACGAGGAGGGAGGGTATTCTTCTGAATAAATGCTGGAGAATTAAATTGCGACTTAAAGCACCCTTGGAGTGCTCATGTGCAGGGAAGTAGAGGAATGTAGGCAGAGCCTCTGTCATTACTCTCCACTGTACTCTTGCTGTCTGATGTCTTGTGTACTGTACATGATATGGTATGACCCAGCAGTAGGTAAAGGTGAGCTGAACAAAGCAGACACGGTGCTTCCCTACTGATGAAACTCTCCTTTGTAGGTGTGTGTTATTTTTCATCAAAGCATTTTTAGCTTTTTCATACTGTTTTCATCCTTTCAGATGCTTTTACTTAAGTAACAGAAACGAAGATTTGGTGGTTTTTTTTTGGAAAATGTATCTTCATGCTTCAAAAAATTTTCTTTAGCAAGTCAAGATAAATGTCAATGAGTTCCCTAGGAGTCATTTCTTTGCATAGACTAGAAATTTTTTTGCCAACAAAAGCAATTTGATTTTGCCAGTAAATCTGGAAGACTGCTACTGAGACAACATAAAGTGAATATTAAAGATTTATCAAGCAAACATCTAAACACAGAGAAGTTATACTCTGATAACTAAAGTGTGCAGTGGGTTGGGGATTGACCCTATTGCAGTCACTTTTTCACATCTTATCAGCCTTAATTTTGCTAACATGTTATCTTTTTAGAAATTTTAGCCCAACAAAATAGCTCAACATAATAACAAAATAACAAGGCAATCATCCAGGAAGAAATGGACAGAGGAAGCTTCTTAAAATGTGGTCTAATCCTGGGCTATCCAGTCAATAACTGTAGAGCACTATAGAAAATACTTATTCAACAATAAAAGACTTCATGTGACAACAAACCAGCAACAGATCAAAGGTGTGCATCAGCAGTGACTCAATATGTATTTTAAAACACCTTTGTGTTGAATGAATGAATGGTTTTAGAGAACACAAATGAACAATAACATTTCTAGCCTATTATGATACGAGAATATTTTTCTTAATATACTTATGCTTCTTTTGTAGCCATTACCAACTTAGACCTGTCGTGTCCATTTGGTCATAGAAAGTGTTTAGCTTTAGATTAAGTTAACAACTTTATGAGACAGGGTTTTGGACTTCAATAGGACGGAATCATCAAGACTTCCTCAGGTAACAATTTTTAAAGCCATATTTGAAGTAAAACACAAATATATTTTTGTAGAATTAATTTTGTTAAATCTTAAAATACATTTTTTATTTTCTAAAAAACTCCTACATAAGATAAAAAAAAAGTCTAGTAAGTTCTAGAAAGCTCTTCCAGAGAGAACTTTGGTGAAAGATTGCAAGGGCTTTCCAGAGCTGATGAAGGGCTTGAGGAGGAGCTAGGAAAATAAATTCTTATTAAACTCCATATTTTCTAAGAAACAGTAGTATTCACTTACAGCTAGTTGTGGTTCAGGAGTCTATTCTAAGCCTGCTGTAGGATAGTTTGATGGAAAGTTATTATATCCCTAGAGCAATAAAATGCTATTGCAAGAAAGCTTTTTAATTTTAAAACTAATTTTAGAGTTTTTTATTTATGAATTTTATGACTAACGTATGGATAAGGTTTAAATATGTCTCAAAGTTGTTTTTAATTTTAGATTTGCTCTTTTGCATATGCAATCATTTGGGTCTGTAAAATAAACAGAGTATATATTTCCTTAGTGATGGTCTTCTTTAGTCAATCCTTCAAATAATGTAAATTGTCCAACCCAAGCATGACTTCTGTTAGGAGTCAGCAGTCTCATGCCAATAGCCAAACAACATTTGGTTCACTAAGAATATTAAATCCGGATTGTTGTGCATGTCCACATTTAGGAAGAGTTTTTTGAAAGAGCTTTTATGCCAGATAATAGATGAATTAAGCAGGTGCTGGGCAAACAGAAACTGGTTTCAGAGGAGCAAGGATTGAGTCGGTATTTAAAAAACCCCACAACTTTGAGGCATGGCTGATTTAAAGTATGTATTGTATGTGTTAGAATGATTGTATATTCCAAAATTTAAACTACTGTTATACTACTTTCCCCACCTTTCCCTATGATATTCCTTAGTTCTCCATTCTCACAGTGGGTGGATGCCTCTTACCAAGATCAAATGGTGACATCACATGCAAGTTTCTTTGGCGATTTAGACAGCAATGATGTGACATCTGCAAAGTTCCTCAGCAAACTCATCAAAAAGCAATGTGGGAACATGAAACCCTCTTTTCCGGAAACCCATATTGCAGCTTTTGTTCAATTTCAGCATTTGCATAATTTACCTGTTGCCCTGCAGGACCAGTCCTGAGCATCCAACACTGATGTGATGGTTTCTGTAGAACAGCAACATTTGCAGAGTGTAAAATCCCAGTATGCAGAAATGAACTTAAATGAGGATGCAGCAGTTGGAAAAAAGTTAATACTCCAAAATGTGCTGTGCAATGAGACTGTATGGCATTCATTCAGTATGCACTGTTACCCCTCAGTACCAAATCTTACAAAGTCTGTTACTCATACCCTGCAGATGCTAAAGGGCTATGGTTTTATTTCTACAGGTGAAATACTGTATGTTAGATACATTTCAGTGTGATTCAATTCCAGCTTCAAGTTTCTTAGATTCAGGAGTTACAAAGTGCACATCAATTTCAAAACACGTACAATCCACCTACCCGGCTGTCTTCAGAAGAATTACACTGAAATGACAGACATGAGTACACCAAGACTGAAACTGCAGTAAAAAACACAGACATCAGTATCTACAACTTCTTAATATAAACTATTAATTTACTTTTTTTTTTCATTTTCTTAACAATTTAAACCAAAATCATGCATTGTCTCAAATTGATGTCCTCTGCAGATGGACCTTTTCTCTAATAGGACCACACACTGGACAATATTATACAAGATCTGTCCTCTCGTAGTGTTTATATATTAATTAAAACAAGCTTAACTCTATTTCACAGAAGCAAGGCTATTTTCCAATGATTTTTCCCTCTTTCAGTTGTTTGTTGCTGTGATGTCCTGCACTAAATATTCTTTCTAGCTGGAGGATGTCCCACAAAGGAAAAGTTAAACTCCTACGACTTCTAATCACTTCTAACTCAAGTGGCAAAGCTCTGTGCTATAGATCTGGAAGAATCTGTTTTTATGATTATTGATTAAAAGTTTAAAACATTTCTGTTACATTATTTAAAGCAGTTAATTTTAAAATAATGAAAAAAATCCTCAAGTCCAATAAAGTGATAGAATCAAGAGTATTTGTTCACAAATCTCGTTTCACTTACGAGCAAATGTAGAGGCAATGCAGAAAATAGGAGTAAGGAATTGCCTGAAGAGAAAATATGGTCTTTTAGTTAAGACATCTAAACACCAGCCTGAAGAACTAGGCTTTGTTTGTGTCTCTTCCTCAAAATGCACTTTTGAAATGTGATTACTTAATTAAAAGGCAGCGTCATACGTCAAAGTCACAGAAGGGTGGAATTACAGCTGTAGAGGGAATATTTGTGCATGTCTACATTGCTGATCATCTAGCAGGCAGTTGTAATAAGAATTCACTAAAGTGGACACAGTATTTCTTGTCTAAGGCTGCTTTTCTGCTGTCATGAGTACATATTGCCTCCATGGCACATAAACTAAAGTAGGTATATGTAAACAAGGCATCTGTAGGAGGTGACTCACAGGGTCTAGACTGGATGAATTACCTAAGGAGATGCTACTTTATTTACAACAGTGGAAGCCTAGACAACCGTTTTTGGCCGAGGATAGAATTAATTTTGTAGATTAAGTCATTTAAATGTAGATGTCTCCTTGTCTATTAGATGTCTAGTCTCTTGTCAAAGTTAATGAAGTTTCTGTTAACGCAGTTAATGGACCATAGAGAGCAACTCAGCTCATCCTAAAGCAGAGGCCCAACATTTATGTAAATATTAGTGCCATCTGAGATAGATACCCTAAGACATCATACCCAGCCCCACCTGCTGCAATATCTGTTTTTTCTAGGAAGTCCTGAGTTATACCTATCAGATTCAGGTATCATTATAATCTTTAATGCTGTAAGGTACTTCAAATGGTATCTCAAAATCCTGCTCTTAACACCTATTTCTTACAGTACTTATCATGAAATATCTACTAAAGTGTGGTAAATTCTGGACTTTCAGCTATAAATTTATTTTAACTTAGTATAGTTTGGATAAAAGTCTTTCATTAAAAAGGAAAACCAAATACATTTTTCATGTCCTTTATGAGAAGAAGATGTCAGAATAAATTGGAAAATAATAACTTCTTTGTCTAAAATAGGATAATATACTGGTCTAACAGGAATGGTAGACTTAGAGAATACCATAAGAAAATATATAAACAAAGAAGGAAGAAGTATAATCATGGGACACTATTTAATGCATGCCTTAGGGTGAAATAGCTGTTAAAGAGTGCAATAGACTAAAGCAACTGGTTTGATGGCTTCATTCCATACTTATTACATGTTTAATACAATTGACAACCCTAAAAGTAAGGTATATTTAAATAAATTAAATGGAAATGTATAAATTGTCCTCCATACTTGAAATTATTAGGAGATTTGAAAAATGTTAAAGGTATTCCCATTATTGCTACCTAATATAGCCCTTTTTGCATGGAACAAAGTAATAATTGTCTTGTGATATAAAAGACAACAGACTTTAATTGTGATAGAGACAAGCTGACTGTATAGACAAAGGAGTGTGAGCTGTACAGCTTTTTACCCTTTTGATATGAGCTGAGATCCTGACCAAATATCTGGTCTTCTAATTCTTCTGTGTATGGAGTTCTGCTGCAGCCAGGAGGAATTTTCTGCATATAGGTTACTCAGTCTGAGATCTCAACTCTTCCTTTATTGGCAATTAAAAGCATTATAACTGCAAAGCGAGTTCTCAGTCAACTGTTAACATTTTTACCTATTTATACATCCCAATAAATTTAAAGGCCCCAGAGGAAAGACCTGTTGTTTTAGGCACTTGAATACTGAGAAATAGATCCAGTTTCCAGACTTTACAATGAGAGACAAAAGATGAGAAGGCAATTACATGATGAAGTGTTTCAGTCAGAGACTTCCATAGGACAATGATGTACTTGAGAAGTTTAGTGGTTTATTGGTCAGATGGCCACATCCAAAGAGTTACAATGGCTCAATATCTGAGTGGAAACCAGTAACAAGTAATGGCCCTCAAGGGTCTCTACTGGGAACAGTAATATTTAATATCTTCATTGGGGATATAGAAAGTGGGATCGATTGCACCCTCATCAAGTTTGCAGATGACACCAATCTGTGTGGTGTAGTTGATTTGCTTAAGGGATGGGAAGCCATCCGGAAGGACTTGACATGCTTGAGGAATGGTCCCATATGAACCTCATGAGGTTCAACAAGGCCAAGTGCAAGGTGCTGCACCTGTGTCAGGGCAATCTCCAATATCAATACAGGCTGGGGGATGAATAGATTGACAGCAGCCCTGTGGAGAAGGTCTTGGAGGTACTGGTAGATTAAAAGCTGGACGTGAGCAGGAAATGTGCTAGTGCAGCCCAGAAAGCCAAATATATGTTGGGTTGCATCAAAAGAAGCGTGGGCAGCAGGTGAAGGGAGGTGACTCTGCCACTCTGCTCTCGTGAGACCCCACCTGGAGTACTGTGTCCATCTCTGGAGTTCCCATCACAGGAAAGACATGGACCTTTTGCAGTGGGTCCAGAGGAGAGTCACAAAAAAAGATCAGAGGGCTGAAACACTTCCAATGAGGAGGAGGATATGAGGCTCTGAGTAACATGGTCTAGTGGCAGGTGTCCCTGCCCGTGGCAGGGGGGTTGGAACTAGATGATCTTTAAGGTCCCTTCCAACTGCAAGCCATTCTATGAGTCTATGGTTCTATGAAAGGCTGAGAGAGTTGGTGTTGTTCAGCCTGGAGAAGAGAGGGTTCTGGGGAGACTGTATTGTGACCTTTCATACTTAAAAGGAGCTTATGGGAAAAGACTTTTTACTAAGGCCTATAGTGACAGGTTTTAACCTGAAAGAGAATAAATTTAAACAGGACATAAGAAAGAAATATTTACGATGAGAGTGGTGAGACAAAGGAACAAGTTGCCCAGAGAAGCTGTGGATGCTCCATCCCTGGAAACATTCAAGGTCAGGTTGGATGGGCCTTTGTGCAGTCTGATCTAATTAAAGATGTCCCTGTCCATGGCAGGGGGATTGGACTAGGTGATTTCAGAGGTCTGTTCCAACCCAAACCATTCTATGATTTTATGAGAACAAATTACAAATTTCCTGACTCAACAACCATACTGAATGCTTACTGACTACCTTGTTGGGAAGAATAAAAATAAAGTGGACAAAACCTTTGAAGTCTTATGAGTCAGGGAAATGAGTCTGTCTTTTCTGTGAAGCAAAAATACTGTGTCCACAAGTAGGAAGCTTTATACTGTCTTAGTGGGAGGCAGCAGCAATCATAAGCCAAAGAAATTATTGTGTCCACTCACTGTTCAGGTGCAACTTAAAGATGTCTTTACAATTTTCAATGGTACATAAACTTATCCCCCTTCAATCACTTTTTCTCTTTTGGTGACACTTGAACGTAAAATAACAAATAAATAAATAAAGAGATCCTATACTAATCTCACCATTTAACCTCTGTTTAGACTGAATGCCTCTACCAACAGTCAATACTGAACATAGGAAAAAAAAATATTTTACGTCAGTGATTGAAATGCTCTTGGGTGGAGGAGTCATCAGACTGTTGGTTTCTTGCAGTGGAATTAATCCTACCTTCCAATAACTACTGTGCTGATGTCTACTTTTGAGCTGTCACCAAGGCTCCACTGGTAGTCAGTGAAAAGATGTCAGCACTTTTAGGACATGATTCATCCACTGTATTTTAGTCATCTTTCAGAGGAGATGTGATGCTCCCTAAATTTGATCACATAAATCTTAATACATTACTGAAGAGAACTAAGAGGTTTATTAGAAACTAAGAGCAGTGACTATACACTGAAATTAGTACAGTGGTTGTTGTGATAACATAGTCACAAATTTAGAAGGGATGCTGAAAATCAGAGAGAGATTTTTAAAAGCTGCCATAAAGATTAAAAGTGTAGTAAAAGCACTTTATGGTGAGAGTCTAGAGAATCTCAATCCATCCAGTTTTCCAGGAAAAAGTTAAAAAATTATCTTGTTCACAAAAGATAAATAAAGAAAATTCTAATAGCTGCTCATCAGATATGCTACTATATAAAAAAATAAGATCCTCTGTCTAGAGCTGAAGGCAATTCAGCTCAAGTTCAGGCTGTATTTTAAGACAGTTTAATTTCGAGGGTAATCAATAAAATGCCTGGAACAACTAAGAGTATAAATATATCTCTTTTTAATATATACCTGTATTTTGATTGAATAAAGCCCCAAAATTCAAATTTCTTAGTGAAGAAAAATTCAGGAAATTGGGATGCTTTTATTACACTTTGTTAGATTATAACATAAAATCAGAATTTCTAGTGAAGCCATTTCAAAACATGAAGACTGCCTGAAGCTCTTCCCTTACCTGAAGGAAAAACACACCACTCTACAGCATTTCGTGAATCATTTTGATTTCATCAGAGAGTGTTTTGTTGGGAGAATGATTCTGTCAACATTTTTTTTGCAAATCAGGTTTAGTAATTGATCACAGAAGCAGCTTACTAATGATACAATTGATTCTTTATCACTTTAATGCTTTAAACCCCTTCTGGATGTGTTTCTGAAATACTGTCATAGAATAATCAAAAGTTATGGGTTTGGTGTAAGGATGATTAGGTGAAACTGCAGGATCTGAGTTATTCGAAAGGTCAGACTAGATAATCATAACTGTCCTCTGTGACCTCATAGACTGTTCATCTTGTCTATTAGGCCTTCTGCATTTGATTTTAAATATGCTTGGCTACCTTAGACAGCAACGGATGTTATTAAATATATGTCTGGAATTTAAAATTCCATTCTCTATGCCATTACTATGGCTGATCATTTCAGGCAGTGTTACCTCATCTGAAATTTCCCCAGAGAGGCTAGCCTTGACATAAAAGGTTAGGAAAGGGGAGATACATAACAAGAATCAAGATTTATAAAGATTTGTGATCAACAATAACAGTCTGCCCTGGCAGTGTTAGGAATTCCTATGCAACTTCTTCTCAGGAATGGGGTTTTCCACTAATTAAGGTTTCCCTTACCTGTCCTTTGTCATTGGTAAATGCCATCAAATACAGTAGTTGTTAGGGGACAGGAACCAAACAAGCCTTAGGCTGGGAAGAAGGCCTTTAAGCTACAATTACAAATGTTAGTCTGTCTATGGGTCAGATGTACCCCACCTGTACAGAGACCTCATTTTCCCCTATGTACCACTCACAATTATTGGCACTGCGCCAACAGCAACTCAGATGAAGGACTGTCAAACAGGCAAAATCGATTCAGGAGCTAACTTGAGCAAGCAGAGGAAAATAAGCATGGATGTGAGCTGCAGGCTAATTTGGCCCATTATCTTCCCTTGCATGCTTCTCCTTATTCACCTTTCACATATTTACCCTGAATCCCCTTGTAAAAAACAACTTCTGTAGCCTTGATTTCAATTTACCATCCCCAACATTTGGTTAACACACTCTGTGTTGCACTATTATTGCACTCTATTTTTTCCCCCCACATGCTGCTCATCAACCCAATTTATTGACTCATAGAGTTACTAAGGAGATGCTTATCAAGCAGAATAAACACCCCTGTGCTTGCCAACTGGTACTGTGTAAATTGGCTTTGCTTCAGTGTCCAGCCATATTTTAACAAACCCTTGATGGTGCCTCAAAATGCTCTGCTTTGTGTCTGGATTTGCCAGCAGAGTACATTTGTAGTGGCACAAAAGAGGTTTGTATTTTCAAATCCTTTTTTTCAAGCCTGATTTCAATACTTGGGGTTTTTTTCATACTTTAACCCTGGCCTACTTCATTGTAGTCTCTAGCAAAACATTTTGCACAGCTTCTTAATATTGTGCTATCCAGCATCATTAAATTTGTTCACTGATGCACATATGTAAATGTATTTTGTCACAATGACTATTACCAGATTGACCTGGCAACCAAGTGTTGCATTAGAGCTGGGCAATTCTCAGTTACTGAAGTATACAGGCAACTTAGTGAACCCTTTTTTTCACTAGTATGTTGATGATGGATTGTTGTTGCAAAATTTCAGTAGAAATATTGCGTGTATTGACTGTATTGATACTATTCACAGAGGCTTCATTATCAAACTTGTAAACTCTGAGTACTAAAAGGACAAATGAGTTATTCCAATGAGCAGTGCACTCTGTCATAGTTTGTATGTATACTGGGGATGCAAGCAGTTCTTTCTGAATAGCTCAGCGCTCAAGCTTTGCCATGCAGCAAGAAATGATATCATAATATCGAGGGTCATCTAATGCTTGCTCACTTTCCTATTGCAATACTTTCATATTCTGTTAAAACACAATCACTGAATTCTTCACAAATCAGAGCACACAAAGTTCACTGGCACCATGGGGCTGTAACAAGCCCTTGCCTCTCTTCCTTTTTCTTTCATTCTTGTAACACAGCTGTTTATACAGAAAGAAGACAATGTTGAGTTTGTTAACAGCTGGCAGTTAGTAGCAATTTATTATGGAATGGGTCTTGAAATGGCCCAGTCTCCTTGACGATGAAAAACCAAAAGGCTATGTTGCTTTCAAAATCTTGTTTTGGGATTAGAAGTGGCGCTTGAGGCTGTGCCAATTCCAGGCTCATGAAAGCTGCATAGAGAGACAGGGGCCAATTCCTCAGCTCGTGCTTAAAGCAGAATGAGATTTGTAAGAGAGGATTTTTTTCCACCTATTAACATCAGTATATTGGGCTCCACCAGCACTCATCAAAATAACAGTATTACTGGGACTTGGCTCATCTCTTCTCCTGTGTTTTGAAACAATGGAATTAACTTGATTTCCGCTGTTGCTCTGGGTCTCCACACTTTTCATTCCATCTGTTTTTTGTTCTTTTGATCAAGAGATACAGGAGGAAAGGTATTAGTCATGATAAATTGTGGCACTTAGTAGGCTAGTGGACACCAGCTTAAATATTCCAGGGAGAAAAGATGGAAGAGGTTCAGTAGAGACATCTGAGAGCACAGATTCAGGAAGAAAAAGGGGTATAAGGATAGCAGAAAATAGGGGTATAATTATTCAAGCACAGATGCATTCACACAGAGTGCTAGTGATAGCTTACTAAAAAATAACTCCTCCAAACCGACTCGATGCATGGATAAGATTCTTACTGTCTTTTAGTGCAAAAACTCTTCTGGCAATGTGTTTGGTTTTTTTCTTCCCAAAACAGGTTTCCAGTATTATGGGGGAGATGCTGGTGGTGTAAAATTAGACAGGTGCTTTGCCAGCACCTCGGAGAACACTGTCACATTCTTCGCTTCCCTGCTGTGGAGCTGAGACAGGCCATGGGGCTTGGGAGAGCACTCCTGACCCAGCGGGTGGAAAGTCAGGGGGACACCACACTTCTCTCTCTGTCACAGCACAGGCAGCACATGGATGGGAGCCCCACACTGTTTGTGCAAATGATAAGGAACAGATGCATTTTTCTGACAGAATAAAGGACTGCACAGAAAGAAGCAACTGAGCAGATTTCAAAGGAAACTGCTGTTAGTCACAGAGATGATAGGAGGAGGATACTGGAGCAACTGAAATTGCAAGATAATAATGATCAAAGTTCACACAGAGGTTATTCAGGTTATTCACTGTGTTTTAATAGGACAATTTTTGAACAAATAAGGTTACTGTGTATTGGATAAAGATATAATGAGGAGCAAACTTCTGAAGTGTCTTTAAAAATATATTCTATGCCTTGGGACATGAGAACATCATTTAGACAATGATAAAAAGTAGAAAGAAGACAGATACTAATGACTATGTATTTAAAGATGTTTACGGAATAATTTGACCCTTAGTTCTACGTTTTGTCCAGTAACTTGTTAGTGCCAAATGCAAGTTTCTGAAGGTAGGAATTAGACCTGTAGCCCATCTGCACCCCCCTGCTCTGCATAGCAGAAATAACACATTGCTGCCTCAGGTAGGTCTCAGGCTGTCTCAGATGGGTTATTTTAATGTTCATTCTGGAAGCTAAGAGCTTCTATTTAAGAACAAACTTTTGAGGAACGCCAAGAGAGTCTTCTGTCATCCAATTAATTCTCACATCCTTCCCTTCACCAAATCCTCTTGTGTTCCCTCAGTAGCAAAGACCAGACAGGTTGCTTGAGTTATTCAGGAGCTGCATTATGGTATCATAATGCAGTCATGGCCCACATACTGTCCAAAGTAAAGACTTTACCTCATCATACTCTCTGTAGGGACTTCAGAGCTGCATTTGTCCATGCCGCTAGCTGTGTGGGTGTTCTTTGCTTTGAGGTGCAAAACCCCCAGACACTGCAAGTTCTGACCTTGCCCTGTGCCTTCTTTATAAATCCTATATTTCAGA
The DNA here is from genome assembly GCA_013396935.1 of Baryphthengus martii. NCBI lineage: Eukaryota > Metazoa > Chordata > Aves > Coraciiformes > Momotidae > Baryphthengus > Baryphthengus martii. Next base: position 243,607 of record VWZK01022231.1, read on the forward strand.
GCCCCAGGAAAACATTTTGTTTAACTCTGATTTTTAAATGTGTGTTTGTGTATGTGTCTTGTCTCAAGATATTCATCCACCTTTCTTTCTGCTCTCCATTCTTTTTAACAAAGTGCGTTTGTTCCTATACATTGCTACTGTAACTTATGCTTCTCGCTTGTGTGTTTAACATTTAAACTGATCTCTTCCAGGTTACATAACTCTCCACAACTCCTTGGGCTATTAGGTACTAATTCATCTATCTATCTATCTATCTATCTATCTATCTATCTATCTATCTATCTATCTAGTAATCAATCATTTTTGCTGGTGAGTTAGTTTGGTGCTTTATTAAACACTTATTTATCCTCTAACACAATGGAACAAAAAAAAGATAAATTAGATTCAAATAGTTAGTTTGGTGCTTTATTAAATACTTATTTATCCTCTAACGTAATGCAACAAAAAAAAAAAAGATAAATTAGATTCAAACAGTTCAATGCAGCTCTTGCGAAAATACAAACCTGCTCTTGTCAAGATCAGCAGGAGTTTCACTGATGGAACAGGAGCAGAGGTGAGGGCTGTTAATGTTGACATCCAGGAAGGGTAGTGGAATTTGCAGTCATGTTCTCCAATACCTGATGCAGGACCATGCACTTCACTGAATAACTTAAAAGATGGACAGGTAGTATTTCTTTAGTCCATCAAAACCCATTTCACTTTTTGTCCTTTATCATACCATGACTTCTTTAAGTTGCATTTCATGCATCCTCAAATTTTATTCCCTAAATCACTAATCAACTTTCAAAAAGTTAGTTCTGTTTTTGAAGGTGCTCTTTTTACCCATATGCTTATCAGTAGCGAATTCAGTGGTGCTCGCTTTACACTGGGGTGAACACTGAAAGAGTCAGGCCTGGAGGCCACAAAATATCTGGCGAAGTATCAGCTCATGAAAGCAATCTGTTATATCATACAGAATAAATCGTGGCTGACGTATCTGCTGGAGTTATTTTTAAAGGAAATAACTCATCAAGCTGATAAGTGTGAAACAGTGAACATAATCTACATTGACTGGGAATTAAAAAAAAAAAAAAAAAAGCTGTACCTCACAGGAAACTGAAACAAGGGGTTAGCCACAAGCTCAGAGATCATCATTCTGGTCAGGACAAAGATCTATCTGAAGGGCATTGTGCTGATGATATCACCACTTCTGTGGGAGGGAACAGCTCAGAGAGATGATACATGGTGAATTACACAACTTTATTTTTCTCCCTACTTACAAATGACTTAATTGTGCTGCCAGGATCTTCGCTAACTCCCATATAGAGCACCTTATACTGAAGCCAAGCAAGTGTCACTCTAATAACTGAGCTTTTCCTGTCCACCTTATTCTTGTGTGTCATTGGTATAGATGTCTGCATGGGACAAACGAAAAGAAACATGAGGAAAAAGACTAATTTCAGAAGTGAGATAAGTTTTAGGCCTCAAGGCTGAAGGCAGCAGGTAGCGGTTGGTGTTCTCTCTAAATACAGCAGGGACGTGGTGATGATGTTGGAAAGAACAATTAGAATTCGGATGGCAAAAGACCATCTTCAGCAGTCATTTAAGTCAATATAAGCAGCACCTACACAGGTGACGGTGGAAATGGATCACCGGGCCAGAATGTCTTCTCACTGTCACTGTTGTAGATCAAGAATAATATAAAGGTTTATTTTGTACAAAATTGGTAAGGGAAGAAATAACAGTGAGGAACTGTTTGGGTGTTACTTGAGTGTCAGAAAGTTCAAAGACAAACTGAAGCAAAATGCTGCTTGTATGATGAGAGGGAAAACAGAAATGAACAGGAATTACTTTATTTCTCAGCAAAGGGCATTAGGCCATGTTCTGGCTTATATGAGTCTCTAGGGATAGAAGCCCAGACTCAGACACTCTACCATGCCTAGCTAGGACTAACTTAGTGTCACAAGGACTCTACAAAAGCAGAGAAGGGCACAATGAAATATGCAAGAATGATGGCAGGGCTCAAAGGGATGAATCACAAACGGAAGCTGGAACAACTGTCACTACAATATATTCCAGCGTTGTGTCATGGCTTAATGTCAGAAAGTAATAAGGACAAAAATATAAAATATCAATTAAACACTTCAAATGAGCTAAACAGTTCAGAAAATGGGTTTAAAAGCCTTTATACTACTAGTAAAAATACCTTAACAGATGCACAAATGCACCTTGGGATGAATGCATTATGCATTATGGATTCAGGGCTGCCATTATAACCCTCATAATCACTTTTACACTTGCTCGTGTGTTGTACATTTTTGACTTGCTGGCAAGGTACTGCAATGAGAGGAGCCCACAGTTTTAGCTAACTTTTTCTCTTTGGAGAGCTTGGCTGCTGGTTTTGCTCTATCCATGCTTCTGAACCTCTGCAATACAAGCTTTTCAATAGCATATGCTGCAAATACACTATTAGTGCTCTTTTTAAAAACTGTTATATCTCAGTTTCTATAAATATAAAAACGAGACTACAACAGAAGTCTGTTCTGTGACCTTGTTCCAAACAACTTTAAAAAACAGCACCAGTTTTACACATTGAACAAAAAAAAAAGTTTTAGCAGTTCTGAGGAGGTTCTTCTGCTCTTATAGTTTGCCTGATTGTACAGAGTAGTCAATGGAAAGAAAAAAAGCAATTTCAGGACATAACCGATGGAATGTTTTTAAAGTGTCCACTGTCAGAGTAGACAAACAGAACTGCAGAAGTCTCCATTATCTATAAAACGAACACAAACAACAAACCCAGAAATAAACACTTCCTTCAGAAACAGGATGGTCTTTAGTTTCTTGCCCTTTCTGACTTATATGAGACAAGAGCATCTCATAAACTTTCAGAGCACAACCATGAAATAAAAGCATCCATAAAATAACAACTCAATAATAATATTAGGTGGATCTCAAACTGTTTTCAGGAGACAAATATCCGTATCACATTTTTGCTGAAAGAAGTGTGACAGCATCCAGCCACAGTGGTCATGCAGGTCAGTGCCAGAGGCAGAAACAGAAGCCAATTCTCCTACCTTCCCATGTGCTCTTTCAACTCAACAAACCAGCCCTTATTTTTTGTATTCTACTTGTGAGATTTAACTTTATAGATCTAGTTAATCTTTCTGAACTTTCCTGAATGTATTCACAGACTGTCTCTGAGGGAACATTTTCTGTCTTCCCTGCTGATGTTTAGAGCTGTGAATATAACTGTGTCACCTCTTTTCTTTTACCTTGGAAGACATCTCCATCTCCCACAGGTCTGCTTTTGGGGCCGTTTTGAGAAATGTCCCACATATTCCTATCTGCAGCATAAGCTCAACTTCAGTCTGCTAAGAACGTCAATGTCTACAGGGCTGGTTGCATCATCAGTCTCTCTGGTCCTCTTTTGAAACACAAAACTGGACATCAGAGAGCATCTGGTACAGGGAAGACATTAAGAAAAAGAAGATGAAAGTAAAAATGACTGGATGATGAAGTTCTTTCTGGTCAAGACTTAGGATTGCAAGTTTCAGAAAACTTTCAAAGGTGTATCAGGGTTGATGACTTGTAAAGTTCTATCCACAATTATGTGATCTAAGTGAAAAAAAAAAGCAACTCCAGAAACTAAATGTGTTATTTTATCTGAAATAATAGAGTTTTGTGATTCTATAGAATCATAAAATCATTTGGTTTGGAAAAGACCTTTAAGATTCTTGAGCCCAACCATCAACCTAGCACTGCCAAGTCCACCACTAAGCCACGTCCCTAAGTGCCACATCTTCACATATATTAAATACTTTCAAGGATGGTGATTCAACCGCTTCCCAGGGCAGGCTGTTCCAAGGCTTGACAACCCTTTCAGGCAAGAAAGATTTTCTAATATCCAATATAAACCTCCCCTGACACAACTTGAGGACATTTCCTACTGTCCTATCACTTGTTACCTGGGAGAAGAGACCAACCCCCATCTCACTGTAACCTCTTTTCGGGTAGTTGTAGAGAGCAATAAGGTCTCCTCTGAGTCTCCTCCAGGCTAAATATGGTTTAGACCCATCCAAGAGCTGAGCAACACACTCATTGTGCTCAGTCACTGCCACCCACTCATCTCCTTTCCCCCTCCTGCTCCTGAATGGGGAGAAAAAGGAGAAAAGTACATAACTCTGTGGGTTGAGATACAGACAAATTAATACAATGCAGAAGGAGAAGTACAACAACAATAGCAACAGCAACGAAACCGTTCACAAAATGAGCAATAAGGAACAAACCCAAGAAACTGCACTGCCCACTTCCAATCAACTGGGACCTGCCAGTTAGCCAGGGCTGCTGGTAAATGATTGGAAGTAACTTGGTGGGCACTTCTGCCAGCTCTCTCAGTATCCTTGGATGGATCCCATCCAGCCCCATTGACTTGTGTGTATATGAGGGTTTCTGAGTCAGAAGCCTTGACACAGATCTGCAATAATTCTTTGAGACACAGCTTCACAAGCTGTGCCAAAGATATCCTGGAGATTTACAGTGTACACTGATTTTAATGTAGTGAAACAAATTCTGTTCTGCTGCATAGATATGTAAACTCAACTAAATTCAGCAGTGCCCCCAAAAAGGTGCAGAAAACACACACATGGAGCAAATGATATTTCAATTCTGTCCCCCAAAATCTCTTATTGATTAAAGAGGGTGGAGTCAATAGTCTGAAGAGAGGCAGCTGGTATCACCCTCAGTGCCTGAGGGTGGTGGGAGTTTCAGTAGGAAAATGAATCCCCTGGAGACTCTTACCCTGCAGGAGCAGTGGTTGGAGTATTGCAGGGCACCCTACAGCGTCTCACCTGGCATTAGGGGTCTGTGCTTGGACAACTGTATCCCTTGTGACAGGCACTCCACTGATTTCAGTGGGTATTACTTGACATTTGTCACATTAGTAGAGTCTGCATGCAAAGTTAACAGTGAGATTGTAAGCATCAGATGAAGACAGGATGAATGGATTTAAAAAAAAAATATCCAGTGGAGGTGGAGAGCAGGATATGTGCTTGTCAGGAAAAGGAATTATTCACAGATTTCTGAAAATAGGAAAAGGTTTTGTCTGGCATCACTCCCTATTAATAAGACCAAGACAAAACCAAACATGTTCCAAATTTTTACTGTTGCATTTTATAAACAGAAGGCAACTCCATTTAAGGGTATGTGAATTTTTCTCTTCAGATTTTTCAACAATGTTATTACATCCAGAGCTGGACACAGTCTGCTAGAGAGGTTTTGTAAAATAAATAAGCAAATTGAGTTCAGCTTCATGTCAGTTCAATACACATAAAAACGAGTTCCAGCAGGGCTTAATTTCACTTAGGCGATATGATGCTGAATCTAACAGATCCTTTCTTAAATCAAGTAAGTAATCCTGTCAGTTGTTTCCATCTTTACAGTTGCACTTGATTACTGTGAAAGGAACACAAACATATGTTACTCTCTTTCTATAAACAATTTTTTTAACCAGCATGGTAAGCAGTAAACCTGTTTCCTGCATTGTCTGGATCTTTCAGAGAGGCTTCGCACATTAAAAATCTAAAAGGATGCTGCTGTTAGCTCTTACATCCTGCATAAAAACTCCAAAGCATTTGAACAATTGATTTGAGAAAGCTCAACAACATTCTGTTGAAGAAGTTTTTCTTAACTTGTGGTTTTCATTGCCTTTGTTCCTCCTTAAAATACGTGAAACCCAGAAAGCCATGTAGGGAAACCTGTGAAATAATATTATCTTTAAGAAAACTAAGATAACAAAGGAAAGTAACATTTTCAGAAATGTTTTATTGAGACCACACATATAATATTACAACTTTTTTTCACATTTTTTTTTTATATCTACCTGCCTATATAAAATTGTTGATAAAATGTGGATTAGAGTAAAAAATAATAATCTCAATTTAAAGAGTAAATGTCATGGAAAACTTACAGTATCCCTTTTCAGCTTCTCCCAATGATTTATTACACCACTGTTTAAAAAAATTACATCTGATGATATATGATAATACATCTCTTCTGTGGAACATCATGTGCAAAACTGATATAAAATGCATAAATTAAATCTAAAAAAAAGATACGCAGTGAGGATGCATGTATTTTGAAGGCCCTGTTCTACAAAATGCCAGGCTTGTTTGCCAAGATGGTGAGTACATTCTGCTACTTTTAATGTCCATGGGGAATCACATCAATTGCTAATTCACCAGAACAGACTCATGTCTGATATAATTCTCCCTTAAAAAAGTTATGATGATAAAAGGACAAAGTGTAATAGTATTTGCTAACCACACCATTCTCAAACTTCGGGTGATATTTTAGATTCTGTGGGTGGATTAAGTAGGTGACTGGCTTTTGTACACATCTGCTACAGTGGTGTTATAAAGAACAGATAATGATGTGGTTTCAATAAAAATAATGGTAAGAAATGAAAATGTTCAATTTACTGGCATTACAAATATTTCACCAACTATTTAGCACACAGGTCAAATGTTCCCATGGACATCTTATACCTTGTGAAGTTCAGCTCTGAAAACAACTTTTTTTTTGCATAAAAATTACCTTAGGAATGGATTGTTGCTCACTGCTTTCTCATTGCTCGTAATAGTTAGAAATTAAAATTACTCAGATGTCATTCAAAGTTTTTTTTGAATAGTCATATTTTTTTTTTTTTGTTCTGCAGCATAAGTTGCAGCTTCCTACTGAAATATTTCAGCCTTCTTAACAGCTACCAATACTGTCATCTCCAGAAGGATGAAATGCTTTTGTGTTCTTTTATTACTTTTTATTTCTTCTTATGCTCGCAAACAAGCAAGTTGTTATAGATTGGTTCCAGAATTCCGCTGGAAAAGGCAGTCCACTTCAGCACATACTAACTTAGGTTTTCTCTTACGTTGTGCTTTAGCAGATGACTTGCCACCTGGGCTACGGTCTGAGGTTTACTTTGCCTTACTGATGTGACCATGACACACAAGCCAGGCACTTGGAAAGAGGAAATACGAAACTCAGCCTTTGGTGGTACTAAAGCAGTCCAGACCACACTCAGACGTCAGACTCTTGTTGGAGTTTTGTGGAAGTGCTTCCAAGGTGGAAAACATCAGTTCGGGTGCTTTGCTTATTTACGCTGGTGGCTGGAATAGCTCATAGAAAACCTGTGAGTGCAGGAGGAGCCTGACTGAAATGTAACATTCTGTCACGCAGCTAGATAAGAGCATGAAACACACAGGTAAGCCAGATAGCTTGTAATCTTGAATCTTCTCTATTTTTCTAGAATTGTTCAGTTCTTCCTTTTCCAAAATGAAAAAAAAAATCTCTAAAAATGCTTCTCCAGAACTTTAACCTTGCCATCCCCATACTACACAAAACTCCTTTCTGAGTTATTTCAGTTTGACCCATAGCTCTTTCTAACAACACTTTCATATGATGCAAGATAAATGAACTTACAATAGAAATTTCGTACTGACTCTCCTATCAATCAGGGATGTCACGACAAAATTTCCAAACAGAATCCAGCACATTTTAATATTACAAATCAACTGAAACATTAATAGTGTGATAGCTGAACCGTGGTCAAGTGTATAGTCAGTTGAAGTACTAGCCCTGAGCAAGTTTATCTCAAACTTCTGACCACTGCTTTTAATAATTTTTATTACTAAATATGAATGATCAAACATATACGGAAAAAACAATTCAGTAAACAATGAGTTTTTACAAGATAGCAAATTATGTCAAGAGAAAAGCAGCCGAAATAATAACTGTTAAAGGTGAATGTTTATGTATTATATATGCTCACATTTGTCTTTTTTAAAAGTAATGGAGTGTGAAATGGAGCGAAAAATGTAGCAGATATAAAAGTAGGTCTGGAAAAAGTGATGCACCTACCTGCATATTTCATAATAAACTGGCAATACAGCCAAACATGTAGTGTTTGGAAGGCTGGGAATTCGTATCCATGTCAGTCAAAATGATTTGAACTAACTCTTAGAAGAGTGCCCTAGCCTCCTGCTGTAATCTGAAGTATGTTAAGGGATCGTTTTACTTTTTGTTGGAGCTCAATAACAGCACGGAATTTCCGTGGTCACAGAGATAAGCAGTGAGCAGTAGTGGTGCATAGTAGTTCCATGGTATCTGTAGTGCTTTTATAGAAGGGAGTTCTAGGCTGTGCTCTCAAAAATATTCATGTTCAATAGTTGACGAAGCACAGAAGCAATCCTGGGAGTAGAATCTAGACTCCTGCTGAGGGCTTCTGCTTGCTGTCTGGCTCCTTGAGTCTTGCATTTTAAACAGAATTTGTGAGCTGCCTCTTTATGCCGCCGTAATTTAGTGGTTACAGGTCATAAGCCTTCACTATGAAGAAATGCCTGAAGCATGGTCTCCTGTTTTCACTGAAATATTCTCCCTAGTTGGACAGTATTACATGAAAAGCTGACCCTTGACCTCCAAAATGATGGGTCCTGATTTTCTTTTTGATCAAAATCAATGCTTAGCAGGCAAAAATGCTGAGAGAAAATTTCCAAATGAAAATGTGACTATTTACAACTCTGATTTGTATGTACAGGTCCTGAAAAGAAGCTTGAGTTCAAGTACAGAAGTTCTAGGGGTTTTCTCCACCCCTCCTCAAGCTCGCTTGTGAATCCTGTTCCACAACAAATGTTTAACTCACAGATATATAAATCTTGTGTTATCTCTACCCCTAGTGCATTAATAACCAACATTACCATAAATAAAGAAGTTAGGGCTAGTTCTGCACTCTTCTGGTTCTTATTACGGTGATTTCATTTTATGAAAGAGGGAATCGAAGTGAATAGAAAGTGAGGAAATGTAGCTGTTAGTGCAAGTGGCAATTTGGAGTGAATGCTTTAAGAGCGTTTTGTATTCATAAGCATAAAAGATAATCTAAGGTGTGTGCAGTGTACAGTTAGTCTGGGATGTCTGGGAAAAGGAGCTCTAAAGGGCAGACAACAAATGCAATTGTGACCTCAGGAAGCACGAGGACTTGGCAAAGTAGCTGCCTGGGGCAAGCTCTCATTTGTGAGTGGCACAGCTTGGTCACTGCTTCATTAGCAAGGCAACTGGAAAAAACAAACAAAACCAACACACATACAATAATTGCAGTGAAGAAAGCCTAAATGTTGGTTGCTGTTTACTAACTATATATCTTCTGCTCAGCTCCAAGGAGTTACTTTGACAGTCATGGAATTGGAAAAGGGAAGGGACAAAAATGACAGTAACAACAGTATAACAAGAGAGAAAGCAGATGCCACGCCCTCTTTTGCAGTTTATGACCAATTATAGGGTTTCCATCAACTCCATGAGGCAATTAAAGAGTTATACTTCAGTGACCAATTAATATTCACTTGACATCATCGGTTTACCAACATTTCAGAGAAACAGCCTTGTTGTCCCTTGTCTGAAGTAATTGCATTACAACACAGTAGCCACAAAAAAAAAGCCCAAAACAAAAACCCACAACAAAACAACAAAAAAAGGAACAACCAAACAACCAACAAAACAAAAGAAACCCAAGCAAAGCAGAAAATCGGACCTTTCTTGATTTGGAGGGATATTTTTTCCTAGCATCTAAAAATGCAGAAACACTGGAAAACATAAAAAGTCTTAGTAGAGTACAGCAGGAATATTTCTATTATAAAAACATTATTTAAAAAAAAAATAAAACCACAATCTAAAACATTTTAAGCACCAGAGGAAAAATCTGACTCACTCTAGCTTAACTAGTCAAAGCTTTCAGGTATATTCTGGAGAGCAGGGGAGAGATAAATCCTACATAAATCACACTATAATTCATTTAAGAAGTACTGATTTGCACCTGATCAAGAGACGTTCGTAAGACCAAATTTATCAGTATTTGTTTAAGTAAACTTATACAGAGAAAGGAAACAAAAGCAATGGATATCGATTAAATTAGACTGTAACTCAATTCATTTTGTTTATAAACTACCAACAGTATTTTTATTTTGCTTAAGTTTAATTAATTAAGTTATTTCTTAATTGTTTACCTTCTAGAGGTGTCCCCTGGTCCACCTGATGGTGTCCATCACTCTCTGCTGAGCCTGGAGGGGCTAAGCTTGAGCAGGTTCCTGCCATGGGCACCTCCACTGGGCATCAAACACTTGGCAAAACCAGTCTGGGATGCAGAGCTCAGTGAGATCATTTACAGGTTATGTTAGTGTGGGCTAGCCAGAACAGTATCTATTCCCATCCCATCTCATTGTAGGTAAGTCTCCCAACAGACAAGTCCTAAATCCCACTTTCACCAAAACCTGAAGTTTAGCACCCAAAAGATTATTTATTTTTATTCCTGAAAGCCCTGATTAACCACTCTGAGGCTCCTGAAAGGCTATAACTGCTTATTATTTACTGATTAGTGGATTACTAATGTTCTCAGGTTGCCTGGGTTACAGTTAGGTTACTGTTGTTTCAGTGTACTGCCCAGTTACTGTTGTTGCCAAAACCAGCCCTCAGTTTGAAAAAGCAGAGCCTCTTAGTGCCTAACTCCCACTTGTTCCAGCCATGTCATACCGATGAGTCACCCCTGTGTCAGTTCAAGGGGTGATAAGCACTTGCAGCTCTAAGTACAAAACCCAGCAGATTACAGGTCCTCTCTGCAGCATTTCTCATGGTTGATTTAGGCTATCTCTCAGCTGATGTTCTCAGTGTGCTATAATTATCAGTACAGAGGTAGGGTTGGGATGTGGCCCTTATAAACGCCTGTTGACACTGAGCATCAAAAAAAGCACAGAAAGTCAGAGGGTCAAACTGAGTGAACACGAGAGTGGTGCAAATGGGAGAGCAAAACTTGCAGAGCAAGACAGTCCATGTCAGAGGTGACTACAGGCCACTCCTTTGATTGGTTTCACATTTCATTCAATGAATGTCTAATGAAAAACACATAATGCATAGGATTTTGGGAATCAATGAGTTCTGAGAGTTAATTATTAAGCCACAGATTTATGCCTTTCCTTGTTTGTGAGCTCTTTTTTGGATCCCAAAAATCTTTCTTTTTCTTCTGTGAATTTCCATGGCTTTCATACAAGCTGTGGAAGTCAGCTCCTCACTCTCCTTTTCCTTCCTCTCTCTCTCACACTTCTACCTATTTCAAAAGGCCAGTGCTCTAGGGCACCATTTTGGGAAGGGAGAGACAGAGATGTCAGTATGGGCAATTGCGTAAAACAGACTCCTGCTTCTTTTGAAAAATTTACAGGCAAAGAATGGGGCAGTTATCTCTACCCAAAGGCTGAAGGAGAAGTCTTTAAAAAAGCTCACACTAACACCACTTTACAGAGCCATTCCTAAGCGCATGAGGGGTGTGAGATGTCAGTTCAGTTCAGCATTTCTTAATTTCTGATATAGTTTAGGTAGTGTATGAGAAGTATGAGATTGGTAGAGAAAATGGAGATGGAAGAGAAGAAAGTTCTCCACAATGTATTTCCAAAAAGAAAAGAACACTATATTCTTGGTTCTGTGAATTTGTGTGTAAAGCAGAGAAAGTAGGGAGACGGGAAAAATTAACTTCACCTGGCTGCGCTATTTCTTCCCTAGTAAGGCATTGAACTATTAAGAGCTAAAGTATGTGCTGGATGCCATATTGTACACAAAAATATTCCCCGATAGCAGATATCTGTTACACGGTTTAAAGAATACAAGCAAGCTAAAAACTCCAGAAACCATAGAAAACAGAAGACATAAAGGCAGAGGACCTGACCTAGCAAGAAACCAAGCACCTCAGTCCTTGAATTTCACTCACCATGCATACAAAATCATGACCATCTACTCTAGGTGCTTCTAGGTTTCCAGCATGAGTCACCAAGTTAACTTCTGAAGGAGCATGTGAAAGACGTAAAAGCCCTTCTATAAAGAAGGGAAGCTAAGGAGAAGTCAGAAAGAAAACTTAAGACACATTTTCTGCCCAATCTTTGGAATTACAAGAAAATGAGAAGCAGAATGTGTGTGTGTGGAGGCGAACTGACAAAATTGTTCAAGTAGAATGTCTTCTCTGGTAATATGAAAAGGAAAGAAAAAATCTAAGACTAGAGTATTAGCTAATTTAAATCATCCTTGATATCAAGGGAATTACATTGGTTAACAGAGGCTCAAAATTTTCCTTACTTAGAATGCTTTGAGGCATATAGATGATTTTAGGGTGTCCTTTTTTCATAAGACTGGATTTCTACTTTGTTTCATTGCTTTCTTTATCACAAAGGAACAATTATTTTTCCCCGAGTTATTCCTCCTTGAAGAACAGCTGTGAGGGGCAAAGGGAGGAACAGATTGGCAGTATTTATCAGTGCTCGTCTTCCTTTATTATTCCTTGGGGTCCTATTTTTTGTGTTACCTTGCATTTTGCTTGGGGAATGCTCTGAGTTTCCAAAAGAACCTTTAATCATGACTACACCACCAGAGTTCGTGCAGAAAAGCCACACGTCTGAGTTGTGATGAACTGTGGTGTTCTGAACTTCCTAACCTTTTGTGAGGTATTTCTGGGTGATGCCAATGCAGTAACTCCTAAAAAGCTCTTCAGTATCTCCCCACCTTCAACTTTTAAGAACAAAGTTAAAAAAGGTTGAATGTTAGTGACGTCCTAAGAAGTTATTCTCATCAGAAAAGATTGGCACTGTGCAGCAGTCACTTTACTGTGCTGAAACATGAGGTAGAGCCCTACATAATTCTTTCAATGAAGTGCAAGTTTTAAAGGTCTAAGTATTTAACACTTAAAAAGACTATTGACCTCAAGTAATCCATTTAAGAAGGGCACACTTCATAACCTTGGGTTCCTTAAAAGTTTCAGCATATTTCTCAGAAAAGAAAAAATAATAAAAACTTATGAGATTCATTAGCTGAGCTTTGGTCTGTTCTTTTTTGATAATCTGAGTATGGTTTTCACTGCATAGCTGTGAATGTACTGACTCTTCCTGTGTCCATTAGGAAATCAGTATTATACAAGTCACAACATAATGTGCTAATACTTATATCTTCTTAAAAGACTGTAAGCTGCTTGTCTGCTTAGGCTTAAACTGTTGACTTGCCACTTCTAATGGACTCAGTGAATGAATGAATGGATGAAGAGTGTTCTGCAAGGAGAAATTACTTAATATCAATTACAGCTCAAGCTAAATCAGAAAACAACATCAGTAAATATTGGTATAGTTACATTAAATAGTTGCATTAAACACAGTGCAAAGTTCACAGCTCACTCATTTTCTTAACCAAGCAGAAAAATCACAGGTAAAAGGATGCAACAAAATTCACGAAGTAGGATGTTAACAGTTGCCGCAAATACACGTACGAGCACCTTGAGTATGCAAAAGCACTTGTTTACACTTTAAAAACCCAACATTTCTCATTGTGGGTGAGACTAACTAACCTAGTTCCTAGAAGGCGGGAAGAGGGCCCACCAGTGATCCTTTGCACCTTTTACAGAAGGACCATCTTGCCTTCTTCATTAGAAGCTGCTTTGTAATAAAGAGATAAATTCATCCTAATGTTACATCTGAGGTACCTGCTGCACCTCAGCAAGAATGGATTCATTTAGCGCAGCTCATTTACAGTACTGATCTTTGAAAAAGTTTTTGTAGCCTCTTTGGGTGGGTGGAGGATTTAACAAAAGCTAATTTGGCAAGTTTCTCTCTGAGGGATAGAACAAGAGGAAAGGGAGAAATATGTTCTGTGAAACACTTCAAAGCAAAATGGGCTTGAAGGAAGGGTGTCACATTACATGGTGTTCAGGAAAGATTTAATTGATGTATGATAGGGAAATTAATTTTTATGTAAGATTATGAAATGCAACAGAAAATTGTAAAAAAGGTAAGCAAGGTAGAGCCTTGCATGTGGAAGCTTGACAGCCCTATGTCTAGTCTTGAGAATGAGGAGCATAAATTTGAATTTGATGCAACGAACAAAAGAAAACTCGTGGAAATGCTAGAGGATGGAGATGTATGACATGACATCAGGATGTTAGGGAAAAAAGACTTGCTCGTAAGATGTTAGAGGACATGGGGCAGATTATGGATGTGAGAAGAATATAGTGGGATAGGTGGGAGTATGAGATCAAAGGATATAACAGGAGATGGTAGAGGGGGTTTTCTTGTTGGTGAGAAGATGAGAGCCTACTACATCAAAGAGAAAGGAGGAGGTAAAGGTAAGATGTTGCATAGAAAGATGAGGACTAGATGATATTATTAATATATCTATCAACTTTATTTCTTGAAATATTCTCAGCTCGCTTGAGTACTCCTTTCAAAGACTGGTAAATAGTTTGGTTTTATTCCTACACGATGCGAATATAATGGATTTATTCTGCGAGTGTGAATAAAGAAAATGATGAACAGGCAAGAGAGTGATGTTGCGATGGAGTGGCTAAGAGATAACAGCAGGAAGTCAGAACATGACTTACAGTTAATTTTGACTTTGTATCTTCTCATGCAGGCTCATTTTTAATCATGTCTTTTGCATTTAGAGAGCATGGATTTGTCCCACCTGACTGTTGTCACTCAGTAAAGTAATACAGTTAAGAACGAAGTGATCCTCAGCTGCCTCAATAATAAACAGCAACAACTGGGCAGTCAAGTGAGTAGTATTCTCTTCTGTCCTGTCTTGTCTTCTCCATGCCAGCTGTAGCAGAAGACCGAGAGCCATGGCTACTACTGTAAGTGCCTCAGTTATAAGCCTAAAGTTAGGTGAGATGAACTCAGACTAGGTGAACATAGGCAACTTTATTGGTGACTGCAAGAGCTGTGGACTTCTCACTCTACACCGATACATAGCACTTGTCTGTGTAAGGACCAGAGACCTACTCAATCAAAGCCTTTGTCACAAAATGCTGTGAGTGTCAAAAATAAAAGCTGGCAGAAAAGTTCAACAGCACATATCTGCAAGGCTCCCTCCCTACTACTTAAAATGGAGGAATAAAATGTGGGTTAGGATTAGGGAATCTGGAGTAAAATCAGAGTACAGACTAACCTAAGAGACTCTGTATTCGCACATTACCAAGATAAATTTTGGGAAGTTTTTCTCACAAAAGTTAGAACTACTACCACATTGGTCTCACTAGTGTATTAAAGAACTTTTATAAGTTATAAAATTATGTAACTATATTGCCTTCAGTGATGCTTTCCGTCTCATACTCCTCTTCTTTCCAAATGACTTTCCCCCTTTCTTTTCTGGTGCCAAATGATGATGAAAAAAACACTAGCTATAACCCCTAGTGGTTGTTTTGTAACTACTGACTCACTAAGGGGGCCATATGTTTAAGTACTGGTGCATAATTCTTCATCACAGTATTATATTTATTTCTGTTTCTAACACAGTAATAGACATATGATCTGGTTTTAGCAACTTCCAACTTGGAGGAAGTAGGCCAGGAACACGGGAGTATTAAAAAATAACAAAGGAATCCATGTTAAATTGCTGATTACCTGGCACTGTATTTATTTTCAGCTTATATAAAAATGTGGTGGTATTCCCAAATAATTCATAATGCCTTAGGCGAACAAGCTAGCCCTGTAATACTTTGGCATAATTGAAAGTGATGAAGTGGAAGACTGGAGATGTTTATTTCGGAATAACAGTGTCAAAGTGAAATGCCAAAAGACAGAGAAAAACACCGGAGTTCTTCAAAGGAGTGAAAAGGAGAAAAGCAGCATGGTCCAGAACAATCAGAATCATAAACACTATAGCGAACTATTTAATTTTATTTTAAATTGCTCCTATGAAAGAAGTTAAACAACCACCGAACCTGTGATTGTTAAGTTCCTTGGCTTGGACGCGTATTCAGTTCTCATGAATGCCTTTACAAAAGCATATTTGCTGTGCACTGGCAAGCATTGGTTTACTAGATCTAAGTCAGTCTCAAAACATTAAAACTCAGCAGGGCAAATTCTATCCTCAAGTACAAGCTCAACAGAGCTTTCATTGTAAGACAAAGATTCAGAATGATAAGTATTTTCTTATTTCTTCTCCAGTGAGTCTGAGAAGACTGTATCTTCCTTTTCAAATGCTGTAGTGATGCTGATGAGAACTATACAACTCATATTACAAAACTGAATTTGGTTCATGGTCAAAGTGTCCAATCAAAGTGGTGTTAATAAGAGACAATTTAAAAGATATTCTTTCTGAATCTCAATATAACTAAAGATATTACTTCTCAGACTTTTCTGTGTCATATTTGCATGCAAGGACTCACTGAGCAGGACCCTTGTCTCCTTCAACAACCTGGGGGAATTAGGGCAACTGCAAACCACTGACATTTTTTCTTTTACTGGTGATGACAAGCCCCTAGGGCAAGGTCAGTCCAAGTCAAGAAGGAAAGGCAGAGAAAACACCATGAAGGAGCCATGATCCTAACCTACAGCTGAGGCATGGGTTGGCTGGCAGGCACCAGGTAACTGGCTGTTAATGAGGAGACAATCAGCTTGTGGATGCTGCAGGGTGCTGTACAGGTTTGTGCAGTCTAGCTTTTAATTTCATTTCCTTCTCCATCCTGTCTTTCAGTCAATCAGCACTGACTCAGGTGCACTGAATTTTGATAGCATCCCTTACAAAGATTTTCAGCAGCTCATTGGCCAATTTTCTACAGGCAATCGCACTAGAAGTATCATAGCTCCTGCACTGGCGTTCCAGGTCACTTGTGAGCAATGTTACCTTCTGCTACTCTGCATCGTACGAAGCCATGTTTCCCCCAACAAAGTCACCTGAAAGAAGATAAACAGTACTCTGCATCTTCCTCTTGGATACCTTGTGGCAATGAAGAATAAAAGAAGGAAGGCAGGACAGACTGTGGTTGTGAGGGAGTACTATGTTGAGGCAGGAAGAGGGAGGGAAATAATCTCTTTCCCATTTGTCCCTGTGCTTATCAAACAACGAAAAGTAGCTACAGGCTGCACTTCTCATTCCGTGGCTCATCTCTGCAGTAGTCACTGTTGGAAACAAACATGAAGGATTTAATAGTTATCCTTAAAGATACTTCTCTATCTAAAATTAAACTGGGGATGGATGGTCAGAGGAGGGAAAGGGTAAGAGAAAAATATTTATTACCAATGCCTACCTTTTGTCACATCCTCTGAAAAGGTGTAGGAGAAACTCAAAATCATCTCTCTTTCTGCCTCCACAGCTGATTTCTTTGGCAAGAAGAGAAGCTAGAACTTCTTTGTATACTATACTTCTTTGTATTACTATATTGCTGTAAGAGGGATGACATTCAGGAAAACTAGGACAGCTTCTAACTCAAGATACTTTAGTGGTTTTATATGTGACTTCAATGATTAGGGTTAAGCAGATCCATAGAAGGAGTGCTGGCTAAACTCACAAGGCTCCATTCGACAGTACCAGTATTTCAGAATTTGAATGGGAGTTTCATGCATGACTAATGGGCACTCGAATCTTAAGATTTAATAACAGAAAAATTCTTCTGCAATCTACTCATATGGGAAATGGTGACAGGCAAGTTGCTGAATCAGCACTGAAAGCCACAAATTCTCTAGCACAGAACAGAATCCTTTCGATTTTTTTTCTGTCAGTGATGTGCGGTTAGTAAATAATACATAAAGAAGAGCCAGGGGTGTGTTTAAAATTGCACCCTGTTATAAAAATAGAGCTGTCAAGCTGGATTACTGAGCCTGGCAGGGGGAGGGCTTTAGCAGAAGAGAAGTAGATGCTTGTTGAACAGCTGGAAGACAATTTGAGACAAAAAGGTTAAAACTTAACAGTTCTGTAAAAGAACAATGATAGTGTGAAATTAATTGGTTAGATATACCACAGTTACAAGCTCTCATACAGTCATTACTTTCAGCTGTAACAGATGAGGATAATGCTACAGTTGAGACCTTGGTGTTTTCTTGTAGCTGAAGCAGTGTATTGGAATGAATTATTGGCCCCCAAAGTACATTTTCTTTTTAGTATACAGTTTGTTGAGCTGTAGCCAAAGTCCCAGCAATAAATAAATAACTATTCCATCACAACAACGGCAAATGACATTTCTGATACGCTCATAGACCATTTTGACTCTATGTCTGTTTTTAGCCCTACTAAAGTTGATATTGACCAGAAAAAAAGAACAAAAGCAATTTTTAGCTCAGTGCATAAGACTATTTCTTGTGAAATAAGCATGTTGATAGGTACCCAGTGGACTGCTGGCAGAGGAACAAGGTGGCTATCACATGCACTACTATGAGGACATGCTAGTGTTCCTGCTCTAAAGATGCTCCTTTTTGGTGAGGATTGTAAAAGCTGTAAGTACCCGCTACTCCTGCATTACTTATTATATAACTAAATAAAACAATTCATGGTCAAGGGCTCCGAAACATTGATATCCATAGTTAGTTCATCCTTCATTTGGAGTGCTGTTACAAAGTCAGACAGTACTGCAACTGCCGGAGCAGTGTTGTAAGCTTTGTTTTTCCTCAAAGTAAAAGTCAGACTGTTTTTTCAAGAGGGAAGACTCTTGATATTGATATTTCTCATTCCACCCTTTTAGCCAGGTGAAGTTCCTTTGGATGACATTCTCCATCAATGCTCAAAGCTGATAAGGTATATCTTAAGTGCTCAGATATTTAGCTTATATTTTTTTTTTTCAACAAATGAAAAAGAAAATACTCATTTGAAACTCACACCAGAAAAGAAGATATTCTCAAGTGTTCTTCAGGCAGATAGAGTCCTGACTCACTGCTGAGTATCTAAGGACTATTTAAGGGAACTTCCTTTGCCCTCCACTTCCCAGTTTTCCTGACTATTCCTAAGATGCAAAGAATGATATGGGATGACAGCATTTATTGCTGATGTCTCAGTTTAGGAAAAATATTCTGTATAATGTAGAGGATTTCCAGAGATCAGAATCACAGTTTCTCTTTAAAGGTGAAATGTCCTGAGGGAATTTAATTGAGAGGGAAAAAAAAAGGGTTTTGCTTGTTTTATGTCAAGCTTCTCTAACTTTCTCACAGAAGTGCTAGTCTGCTCTTACTTATAAAGGCTAAAGAAAATTGTGGTACATTTCTGAATAAATTAAACAAAGCGATGTAGAATATAGCTACTTTTTTGGAGATTATAAATTAGACAAGCACAAGAATTGGTTCAAACACAATGATGATTTAACAACATTGTAGAACTGTTTCCATTCCCTACCCTGGGACAGTGTAGGGCAAAACTTCAAGGAAGATTTTGAGTGGTTAATGAATTACAGCTTGCAGATAATGCTATAAATTCAGTAGTGTCCTAGTATTTACCACAGTGACAAATTTTAAGCTGTTAGAAAAACACTGATAGCAGATTATACTGAAATGAGAATCTCCTCCTGAGACTAGCACTTTTCACATTTGCTGCAATCATGCTACAAAATAAACTCTGAGAGAAAAGACTAAGTGAAACGTTGAGGTCACTTTACATCAGCTGTAAATATCCATATCATGAAAGCAAAACAATGTGAAGAAGATTCATGATTTGAAAAAGCAATCAGCTCTTCTTTCAAAAGGTCTTAATTATTATCTAGTTTGTAAAGAAAGCATTGTTTTTCTTACATGCAGCAGCATGGTAAAAGAACTCCAATGATTATTTAGAACCCATTTACTTTAACTGATACCTTATTTAATAGGAAAATGCTATGGGATTTCGATATTTTCAGGAGTGGTCTGCAACTTCATTATTTCCAAATCTATTTTTCTAACCTTTTCCAAATTATAAATATCTGAGTATTCTTATTTGGCACTAAGGAGAACATAATCTGAGCTCATTATTTCTTCAAAATAAGAAGGCTGCTTTACTCACTTCCAATACAGATTCAGTGAGTAATATTAGCATGACACTGAACGCAATGAAATGGTGTTGTATATAACACCATATTTTATTAAACAGAGAAAAAAAGCTTGTCATCCTATGAAATGCCAAGTTGAAAAGGAGCTCGGGAACACTCGTGTCTGACAGCTTATGCATCCAATTACTGGTATGTCACCAGAAATACGTGGGAATAAAGTAATGAGATGGCAGTTTCTATAACAAAAGGTAACATTGTCTTCTTACATCTGGATCACCAGTTTCATGCTATATATAAATCTACATTTTCCTGTTAACTCTTTACAGTCACACAGATCACCAGGTCAAAACCCAGAGTGCAGTAATATGGGTACAACGAAATCGATGCATACTAGTGACCACTCTTAGAGCTACACAGGACTTTATTACAGTATTGCTATTGCTTTCACACACATATATGTTACTTTAAAGGAGGTACTCAACATACTCTGATCTGAAACTGAGACCATAATCTCATCCAGAAAATCACAGTGGAGGAGAGAGGTTTGTTTCTTTTTGCTTCTTTAGAAACTTCATTTCTTCTAGTCATATCATCTATTTGTGATGGATTTTCCCCAGAAACTTGCTTTATTTTCAGTTGCTCTTCTCAAATTTAAAATAGGACAGGTGAGACCTTTAAAAGCAGCATGACAGCAGTGACTCAATTCAAACACAAACTGAATTTTTCCAGAAGCAAACATTTTATTTATATATAATGAAGTTTGAAGGTGCCCAATTCTGGTAAGAATTTCAAATTCAAAGGCCCATCCATTGCAAAGAAAGATTTCTTCATGAGCCAAATCCTTTTTTTCCTGTTTGCAGGACACATTCTCCAGCAGTGGTTAAGTATATTTAGATACAAAACCATCTGAGGTGCCTGACAAAAAAAGAGAGGGTAGAAGTGTCCTAAAGAGGATTGTCTCCCTTTCTGGCTTTGCATTTCCTACTTAATCAAACCCTAGGCCATCATCTGTATTCTGGCATTCATAAAAAAATGAAAGAAAAGCAATCAACAGGAGGTGAGAGTGCACTAAAAGGCCATGGTCGCAAGCATCACATTGAGGACCTCTGGGCTAAGAAGACCACAAACACAGCATTATTATGGCATGCCAGAACGAAACAGTTATAGGGATGAAAGACTTCCTTTTTAGAGGAAAGATGATGTGTCTAGTGAAGGAAGATGTCTGGTTTTTTTGCAAGTTCGCACGTCTTGTGAAAGATGAGATCATGAACGTGTGAGAAGATTGCCAGTGTTCTCATGTACTTGTCTAAGTTGAGGTATTTTGTGCAGTACTGCACAGAGAGTTTCTGAAAAGACTCACAGCACTATTCTAGTTACACTTGCCATGGGAGGGACTGCATTTTGCAAGCATGTTTTCTATATTTGGCCCACGTTTTGTCACTCACATTTTCTCTTTTCTTATGCCTGTAGAGAAATAGTCTCTTCTTCGCCAATTGTTATCAGCAGTTTCCACAGCTCTTTTGGCCCACTCTTGCAAGGCCTCTCCTTGACATCTGGGTGACGTGTAGAGTTACCTTTGCAGAGATTATGGTATTAGGCTTCTAAGACAAAATTGTGTTTCTGAAGGAATAGTCTACGATGAGTCAATGCAGAGCATCTTGGCAAAACCTTCTGCTTCAGAGTGCAGCACCAAAGGGCTCTGGCACAGGTGGAGCAGGCAGCTGGGCCATGGGCCATTTCACTGCCCCACGCTACTGCCTGTTCTTGCCAAGTCTGGCCCTGAGCCTGCTTCTCTTCCCACTGCTGACTTCATTGCAAGTTGGAGCATACTCCACATTTATTTCTGCTTTGGAATCAGGCAAACTGTTAATATATCTGAATCAACAGAAGCGCATATATAAGGAAATCCTGGGGTGGAATTTAACCTGCAAAGGGTTGTATCAACAATAAAATCAGTTCCTTATGGATGACCACAGTTTTGGAGCAATAAGAAGTAATGTTAAGAAATCCCCCTACAGGATTCAACTGTATTTGCTCATATTATGCTAGAAGAGCTGCAGATGTAAGAAGTTGAATATTTATTTTCAGAGTGTGTTTTTGTACTGTGTTTCTATCACATCCATGCTACTATAATCAAACATCCTGCATATGCAGTGTTTCCTAGTATTTCCTTTGGGTTTTTAAGAGGAATTATTTCAAATTATCCTTTCAGTGAAATCTTACAATATTTGAAGTAATAATTACAGAATGCCAGAACTAATTTTTCTCCAATAATTATGTGTCTAACAATCCCAAGCAGTTAGCTCATTCATTAAAATTCAATAATGATTTCTGATACGGCTTTCACTAGCAGTAATGACACACATTATTATGCATCACTAATTTCCATGAAGAACAATGAAGCACTATTTTATTGGCATCTAGAATTACTCCACTGTACTTTGCTACATTCTTTTCAAGAGATGATGAAAGGGAAAGTTGAGCAGTCTGGGTTAAGTTTACTTCTTTTCAGGCTTTACAATGTTTTGCTACATCAGCAAAGTGTTAAATAGACACTCTGAAATACTCTTAAACTGTTTTTAATTATTACATCATAAATGGGATGAGAGTCAAAGTCCTTAGCACATGTAAAGTTTATCAACTGTTAAATTCCTAGGTATTTTTTACATTATAAATAAAAAAATTATTCAATCTTCAGTTTAAAGTTAGATGCATTGATAGAAGTGTTCGAAAGTTTTTTGTTGCCTTTTAAAAATTATTTGGCTATTCAGTTGTTACTACTTCTTTCAGGGATTTTGAGGGCATCCTGTGAACAAACGTAACTTCAATAACTATGCTATATTTTGGAACTCCTCAGAGATAGCTCAGTCATTCTCAGGAGTGTTACAGAATCAGATTTTCTACCCTAGGTGGAGGGGTCAGGTCACTAGTCAAGTCACTCTGGCTTGGGGAAAAGGTGCAGTAAAGGTGTGGAGCAGAATGAAATCAGAGAGAGAAGGGGCCATCCCTGGTGAGCTGGTAGTGCAAGCTCAATATCATGCAATACATAGTCATAAGGTAGAGAGCAACTATGTAAGGAAGAGGTTAATCTCCTTCACCATATTCCTTTCATCTCCTCCAGCAGCAGCAGAATTCCCATAGCACAAACAATGCAGGATACAGACACTTTTCTACACACTGTTGCCCAAGGCAAGCACTTTGCCTATTCTTGTGTCTAGGCTAGATTAGATACTCCTCTTTGTTTGGGTTGGGTTTTTTTCTGTTTGTTGGATTTTTTGTCTTTGCACAGAGCACAAGTTTCAAATTAATGATTTATTTCTGCTCCTGCTTACAGTGGTGGGAATCTTTGCTGATGGGCAGTGTTTCTATCACTGTACAGCCTGTGAAAGCACAAACTCTACCCCACATACGCCACAGCGTGCAAACCCAGGGTACAAACCTATTGCTACAGTTATACCAGTGTAACTAAGAGCATAATTTGCCTATTTGCTGTCCTAACTTATGCAGGATTTTGCATGCAATACATTTAATTATCTAGCTAATAGATTAATTCCCTAATGGAATCACAAAGCAAGAGGATTATGACTGTTCAGAATTGTTTTCCTTTTCTGCCTAGTCGAGACAGATCAAGTCATCCTTTCAAATGTATTCTGCTTCTGTTAGGCATTTAGGTCAAAGTCTTTGTTTACTTTATGTGCCCATAATTATTATGAAATATGCTGAATTGCTAGTCACATTTCCCACAGCCAAGAACTGAGGGCCAAATTCATTGCCCTTGCCTGCATTACCCCAGGGTAAATTTTACCTATTACAATTCAGCCTTATTTAAACTGAGCAAGAATGACAACCTATGGCACGTTACAGCTTCAGACGCAGATGTGTATTCCTTGGGGTTGCATCAGTAGTCTGGATTCCCAACTTAAAAGTGGGAGCATCCAAATTACCATTCTAAAAAAGCTGTGTCTGAACTATTTTCAGCAGATTGCTCATTGGAATCAGGGCAGGTTAAAAGATATTTCATGAATTGCTGAGATATAGTTTCCTCAACTGGCACTTGGGAACTTTTTAACTTCAAAACATCATATTAGATCATGAAACTCAAGAATAAACTAAATATCCTGGTCTAATTTTGTGTTCTCTGAGAACTAGAAACAGAATTTTGAATCTTGTAGTTCTGGATTAAAATAATTGGGGGTTCTATTTACATCACATGCATGTCCATTTCCATGATGGTCAGGAGCCAGGGTATTTAACCAGAGCAAGTTTTTCCTGCATATGTAAGATTGTAGGTACACATATGATTTGATCAAAAATAAACCATAAACATTTCTTCTATGTTGTTTTCATTGTTATCCATATAACAAAAAACGCAGTTCCACTTTTGTTACTAAAATCAGAATATTGTAGATTGACATTATTGCCTACAGAGGCCAAAGTGTTCCGGGTACTTGCCTACATTTAACTGGACAACATGAAAAGGTAGATAGGCAGGACGACTTTCAAAACTCTAAGCCATTAGATATATAGCTAAAGTGCTGAAAAGTATAAGAAGGTGTGAATTAAACTCAAAATAGCCTGAGTTACACTTGCCTCTGTTGATAGATACTACTGTCTAGTTGCTTGATAGGATGTTTTCATCAGGATAGATTCCCAAGCACTGACTGGAAATTTACTGAGTGGAAGTAAATAAAACTAGTGTCTGTTTTTGTGCTGCAAGAAATAGCAACCCCCCCTCAAACTCAAATTATCAGTAAGCAGACACTTTCTGTGACTTTTTTTTTTTTTTAAACATTTCAACAGAAACTTTCCAACTGTGGAGGTCAAACAGCGTAAGTGAATGTAGGTAGTTGCAAGGGTGATCAAATGGGTGCCATTTCTTCAGTTGTGAGTGTGGCTGTGTGTTAGATAATCCCAAAGAACACAGAAGGAAATGAAAATGCCAGAATTTACAGAATGTGGCACAGAACAACAGTAGGATAATTCATACCTAATTTGTCTAGCACCATCTGTACTGAGCTCTGAATTCAGCCAATAGGTAGCTAAACATATATTTTATTTAACATAAAGTATGTTTAACCCTTCAATATACTAATTCCTTTCAGAGAATATGAACCTTTCTATCATTCCTCTTAATAGACTTCTAGAAAATAAACATCCATCTGGCCTATGGAGAGATTAAAATGTAGATGAGAAATTTTACAAATGGAAGTTATGCAACGCTCTCTTCTCAAGCATTCTCAAATTTATTGACCTGTATCTTTGGTGCATCAGGTCACCTTGAATTTCAGTGACTGGAAATTCAAAAGAATCAATATTTACAAAGACATGAATTTGCTCTCAAGCAATGACCAGAATGCAAGCGTATCTGTAAATCCAGGGATGCTTTGATGATCTTTCATCAAGAAGAGATAATCAACAATCACATTCTTTGGCCCAAGTTCTTTAAAATTAAAAATTTAATTGAACAGAAAATTGTTACAATGTCTTCGGCCTTCAACTTTAAACTGAAGGAAAATAACACAGAAAGGAAAATATTGCTTATATGTGAGGTGAGAAAAAACAGGACATGAAAAGTGATGAAAGCGATAGCAGATGTAGACCGATCTATTTAGTCTCCCAAAAATATAGATGCAAAACACTGCTTTAAATATTCTGTTTTGCATTGAACATGGCTGATTTACTTTGCATTACTGCTTTCTATAATGCCATGTTCGTGATGATGTGGCTTTCTGCTACTCCAAAGCTTTTAGAGCTTTTTGCACCTTTGTTGAATGAGAAAGGCAGCAAGACACATTTTGTGACAGTACAAATTAAAGCTTCTCCCTGAAGAATTTTGCTGGGAAAGCTGTTGATCAACAGGCTGATGTAGTATACAAAAGGCGCATGTCACCTGTCTGCAGCCACCCTCATTGATACAAAATGACAGCCAGGAGGCTCTTCTGTTACCACATCAGTCACGAAGTGTGTTCTGAAGTGCTCTTAAAAGTCCTGAAGGGAGAGCACACTTGTATACCAGCTTCCAGGTTTGTCTTCGTTTTTAAAAGAGCTGTGAATTCCTGTCTCAGGGCTCCTCAGGAGTGTTAACTATCCCACCATGAGAGTGCCAGGTGAAGACATGAAATAAACATGCAGAGGTTAGCTCTATATTTCTCACCTGATGGAGATGAGTTTATCCAACATCAAATCAAAAACTAGTTCATCTCTATTATGCTCTTTGGCTCTGCGATGTTAACAGAGACTCAAATCACAATCCCAAATGCAGTCACTCCCAGGATTTATGGCCTGCTAACTCTAGATTCAGAACCATGTCCTGATACATACTTCTGGTATTCCCCCCACCCTTAGTTAGTCTAAGGGTCATAAGCAAGAAGTAACAAGGCCAAGCATTGAAACTGCTTAATTCACTTTGATTTTTGTAGGAGTTTCAGTCGTATAAAGATGTCCCAAAGTGACTCAAGTCAGACACATACATCTTGATAACCTTTTGATCTTTTCCAATGAAAAAGAGAATCAAAGTAATTTCATTCCTGGAGATGTTTACGGTATACAAACAAAGGAAGAAAGAATGAAAAGATTAAATACTATCTATGTCTGAGGTGTATAGAGGCTGGACAATCCGGAGAGCTCTCCAGACCACACATCTTGCACTTAGAGGCAGCTTGCAATCAGCCTGAAATCTGTCGACTGTAAATCCCACCTGCCTTTGTGGCAGGTAGAATTAATGCATTTTCAGGCAGAATGTCGAGAGTTCTTCCGCACAGTCCTCCATGGCCATCTCCTCTGTGCAGCACCGTGGAACAGCACAGTTGTTCCAAGTCTATCTCTGTATGGGAAAGAAAATTGTTTTCCTGTGTGTTCTAAAGCTCCTGTTTCATCTCCAGTTTTATTCCAGGGACACTCCAGCTGGGTCTGCTTAAAGCCAGCCCTGCAGCCTCCTGTGCAGATAGATAACGCAGACGGGAAACAATTATGATTTTAAGCCTGTCTTCAAGATGGCTTCTCCGTTGTATGGACACACTCATACCTAGCCTGAAACTGGATGAAATGGAAGCTGCTGTGGTTGAAAAGCACTATGCAGAATAAAAGCCAATGTATTGCATACAAAATCTGTATTATGAAGCTAATTTGTAGTCAAGTGTCATCATCTTTGGTGTTCTATAGACTATGAGGTGTGCCTAGAGGAAGGTTTCTGTAATGCTGGTAGCATTGGGCTGTAAGCTGCTTCTATTTCATCAACCCTGTGAAAGTTATGTTTTCAAGAACATGGGTGGTAAGTTGAGGAAAAGTCATTCCGTATGTCATTAACAAGTAAATATAGCTGGCCTATATACTTCCATTTTTGCCACTCACAGACTCTACATTAGCACCAAACCAAAGGACTTTTATTTCCTCTGTGCTTGTCATTCTCCTTCCAAATCATATAATTTCTCTCAGCATTTATCTTAAAACAGAAAAGCCAAAGACAGAAAAACTTTTCAAGCAACCTTAAGAAAAGTAGAAGGAAGTCAGGACAACAAAGGACACTCTGTAGCATTCACAGTACTGGAGTTGCATGAAGGCTGATCTCCCATGTGGCTCTGCTTCCTACCTAGAATTCTGACTCTGCAGAGATTACTGGAATTTTGTATTGGAGTTTTGAATATAGCAAACACAGTTGTCCCATTTCCTTCCTCTGATTACTACTGGGGAAAGTTGGAAATATGGACATAAAGTGTTTGTTTCACCTCTCCAGGATTACATCAAATTATGCAAAAACTGTGAAGATAAAGGAGGTTATTATTCCCAACTTCAGTGACTCCTTGTCAAGAGAACTCAAAAAGACTGTTGGAAAAAAAAAAAAAAAAAAAAGTAAATTGTTTCCTTTAACTGAAAAATCATTACTATCAATGCATAAACCAAAGCCCAAGCATAATCTTTTTCTAACGCGCTCTGTACACGATATCAAAGAGGCTTGTGCCCAGAGAAGCAAATGTGTCTACGATGCTATGAGGTCCTGGTGATCCCTGTCACTCTAATGGACCATTAAACTCTGTTACTAATTGGCATACATTACAAAGCCAGCTGTAAGGTATTATGAGCTTAATAAAATTCTCTAAAGGGTTATTCACTTACTTAGATAATAAAAGCACCCTGTGTTAGAGTAGTAAGGGTTAAGCAAATAAAATACAAGAAGCATTTTGAAAACAATATAAATACAACTGGCATCAAGGCAGAAGATAACCTGCAACTGATGACAATTCCCTTTGTTGTAGTTCTTCCACAATTCCTCACTGCTGGAGAGCTTATTGTACTTTCATTCGAAACGTCTGGTCCCAGCTCTACCACTGGCAGTATATTGGCATACAGAGGGAGAGAAAGTCTCTTCCAGCAAATGATTTATAGATTTCTAATGGACTGTAGGAAAATGTGACTTTTCAATAGCCTGCAATCAAAAGACATTCAACAAAAGCTGTGTAGACTGTGAAAGAATAAGCAAAATATGATCATCCATATTCATGAAAACACATTAACCCACTTACCTGGAGTATTCAATTATTTCCCTATTTATGAATAATATGTGTGCTATAAATGTCAAGATCAATTTTAAAAGAGAGTAAATCGCCTTTTTATGTTCTGGTATTAAACAGTGTCCTGCATGCATGGCTGTCACTCCAAAATTGTTTAGTTTTCTCCTATTATAAAAGCTCCAGCTACTCTATTACAGTACATGAATAGGAAAATGGAATGCATAGGAAAATGGAATGCACAGGATACTATTGAGCAGTTAATGGCATAAATACTTTATTTGTAACATTCAGAATGATGAACAAATATTTAGAGATGCCAGAAGAGACTGGTATTGTCACAGTCAGTTTGACAGTGATGAAGGGAAGGAGGGCTTGTAGCTATTGTGTATAGTAGTACAGTGAGAGAGCAGATGGAGAGCACTACTTCTATAGTGTTTATGAATTCATATAAGCAAGACATATTTATACTGCTTTCTACTATATATCCAGGAACTGCTGGGTAAATATAGCATTCATGACTTCTTATTAAATACCTTTCTGTTAAAATACTGTGAGGAAAAAAAAATGGAAAGGTGAAAAAAAATAGGAAGGCAGCTTAAGCGTGTAACCTAAAGAAAGTTGGCTTTGGCTGAATACCTGCACTACTGGAAAGCTTTCATTTTTAGGATATCCTTCAAATTACTCAAATACCATATTTACAAGCATCTTTACTATCCTGTGACACATCTGTGTAGCCATTACACGGAAAACTGAATGCCAGTTATAGGCTATGCTTTGCCTTAATAAGTGAGAAAATCATTTTGGCAGCTACATTACTGATCCAAATAACATTACTTCTCCATGTCTCTTGTTGAATTTCCATGGAGGATTACACAGAACAATAGCACTGAAATGAGCCGATCACCCACATAAACAGACATGATTGGAAAATGTTCTGTCAAAATTGTGTTAATCAGAAAATGTCCTTTTTTCCTTATATGGAAATTTTAATTTCATTTGATTCCTTCTCTCTATATTTTTCAAAGAAACAGGAATGAAAAAGTGTATGTGTAGGTTTCTTGAGGTTTCTTGAGTTTGGTTGGTTTGATTTTTTTTCTAAAAAAAAAGAACATTTTAATTTCAGATTACCATAAACAAGTGCTGGTAATTTTTTAATGAACTTTTTTTCCAAAAAGTCTTATGAAAACACTGTATTATTTAAGCAGTTGCACATATTATAACCTGAAGAAACTTGTTACAGATTTTTAATAGATAACTTATAACAGATAAAATCAGTCTCATAGAAAAAGAAAACTGAAACCTATCTGCTAAAAATTTCTTCAGAGGCAGAGGATTTTTGCATGGCAGTTTATAACGGCAGCAGAGTAATAGTTGAATATTATGGCATGGTAGCTTATTTACACGCTTAGTTTTCAGAGGTAATTATTGATTATGTAAACTACTTTTTTTTAGAATCAGACCCATGCTTTGCAAATTCTACATGACAAGAAAGAGTAACCATGTTCCTTTGTTTTTCATTTTTAAGTTTCTGAGCGAGACTCTTTTTAATGCTTCATGAGATAGTTTAAAAATTATAATATTTTCAATGGAACCAAATAAAGACATGATAATAAATTCTTTTATGCAAGTTACCATGAGCTAGTTCTTCCACACTTTCTTCCAATGTAGCATATGGAGAGAAGTAATGCATGATAAAACTCAGAATAAGGCTTTTTATAGCAGCACATTTCTTTCTTTAATGATACAACATTTCTGAGCAATTTGTGAATGCTTAAACACAAACACTTCTTAGAATAGTCATATGCTCACAGCACCTGGCCTTTGTCTCATACCAGTTTTGTACTAGTATGCCCTACTGGCAGCATTTAAGCACTTCTACAACAGATCAAGGCCTTCCTTTTTTTCAGACACAACTGTGCAGAAAAATTAAGTCCATATTCCAAGCATAGGATAAATTAGAAATAGTTTTGCTGATAAGGCGATTCTCACATTATACTTCTGAAATAGCTGATGCTTTAGTGAAAGTCAGGGTAACTTCCAGCAAGATGAAGAGCATGTCCACATTCCTATAGGTCCTTTTTGTGACGCTATAAATGATATCAAACTTCTACCTTCACTTGTCTTTATTTCTTAGTTTTCTGACAAGGAGAAGATAAAAAAATACTAACATACTTAAATAGTAATGAGGCCATCTCAGCTAAGAATTTTCTGGCCATTAATAATTACATGGGTAAATGGACTGAACTGATGCTTAGAACTGTAAACCCCTCCTAGACATTCATTTATTTCCAGGAGATGTCTGGCACGTTGATACTTATTGCTCTAACAAATTACCCCATTAAATATTTCTCTCCTGGTCATCTTTTTTTTATCAAGCTGAACATATAGGTTTGTGTAATCCGCAATTGCTTGTGGTGTACAATTATTCAAAGGCAGGATGCTTCATTTCATGTTCACTAATTATGATTCCGTTCTTCAGGAAAGCTGTTTCAGAACAAAAATATGCCGGCAAAGAGAATAGAAAGAGCTATTAAAGTTAAGATACCACTCACTGTTACCAAAATGTTCATGAGACTTTACAAAGCAATTTTAATGTAGTCTTTTGTTTGTAAACTGCTTTTCAAAACTTTATTCCTGTTTTTATTCCAAAATGCACTTGTTTTATTTATTTTGCCTCATTTAAGGAATGTAGAAGTGAATGTAGAAAATGACAGTAATATGGCAAATACAGTGGGTAATCTTTCTCATGACTCCTGAGATTTCAAATCTTCATCTTTGTTAATTCCAGTCTAGAACTAGACTTTACCTCTCAGAGGTAAAATATTTCACGACTGAGAGTTACAGCTCTAGTTTTCTGTGTGTCTCTCTCTTTCAAAACAGGAGGAAGGAACTCTGTCAGGTGGTAGGTGAAACTGTGGTGAGAAGGTATTAGAGTGCGATAGTCCCTTCTACTTCCTCTGCCAAGGAAAACTACTCCAAACAGGTAGTAGGTTGAGCCAAGCATTCTGTAGTGAGTAGAGAAGGCTGGAAAGTTCTTGCAGAGTTATCTTTGTATCAGATCTTAACCCACTCTAACGTTAATCTCCAAACAAGACTTCATTCTGAGCAGATGCATCTACATAATATTCAATTGACATCAGAAAGTAAGAATATCATAAGCTAGGAAAAAAGACAGATTAGTTAAATTGGGAGCACAGCTGCGATAGTTTGGGATTGCCTTATTTTCCAGGTGGCAGTATTTGTAAAGGTCACTTTTCAGCATGAGGTACTCAGCTATAGCTTGATTGTCTGATTATTCCTGTGATATATATATTTCATGTTGAGAGATATTGCAGAAGAAAATAAAAAACAAAAACAAACAAAATAACCCAAAACAAAACAAAAACAAAACAAAGAAAAAGCAACAACAACAACAAAAAACAACAAAAAACAACAAACTGATACAATCACTTAGCATAACCCTTTACAGGAAATGTCACCATGTGATTTTTGGCATAGAAAACTGTATCAGCTGAATGACTAGAACATAGCTTTTAAAAAGACATCCATTGACAAAGAAAATCATAGAATCATAGAATCATTTAGATTGAAAAAGACCTTTAAGATTATCAAGTCCAACTGTTAACCTAATATGGCCAGGTCACCACTAAATCATGTCCCTAAGCATGACATCTACACATCTTTTAAATACCTCCAGGGATGGTGACTCATCTACTTCCCTGCTCAGCCTGTTTCAGTTCTTAATAATCCTTTTGAAGAATTTTTCCTAACACCCAATCTAAACATGCCCTGGTGCAACTCGAGGCCTTTTCCTCTCATCCTATGACTTGTTACTTGGGAAAAGAGACTGACTCCCATCTCGCTACAACCTCCTTTCAGGTAGTTGTAGAGAGTGATAAGGTCTTCCCTGAGCCTCCTTTTCTCCAAGCCAAACAACCTCAATTCCCTCAGCTGCTCTGTGCTCTAGTTTCTTCACTTTTCGTTGCCCTTCTCTGGATATGCTCCGGCACCTCAATGTCCTTCTTATAGTGAGGGGCCCAAAACTGAACACAGCATTCAAGGTGCAGCCTCATCAGTATCAAGTGCAAAGGGACTGCATGAAAATACTACATGCTGAGTAAGTAATTCAAATAGCTAACTGCTTAATTCAGGAATTGCCAACATTAAGAATATTGTCAATGTCAGTCAAATTACTTATTATTTTTGATACAATAATAAAGCTGCCCTCATTTTTTTGTGATCTTGAATCAGTGGAGAACTCCACAAAGTCCTTGTTAAATACTTTACCTACATAGTCTAATGTTACAGCCATGCCTTCATATATATAGTGCAATTAATATATTGCATATATGTGCAAATATTTGCACTATTGTATTTCCCTATAATAGTGCAAAATATAGGGCATATACATAGTGCCAAATTAGGGATTGACAAACCATAAAGTTTACAGTCACATAATACTGTGAATGGTTACATGTCTCGAGTCTGTTGAATTCTGCGGTACTGTGAGATTTGAAGACAGCAACCATCTAAACAAACGGATTTCCTCAGGTCCTAGGAAATGTCGGGTGGGTGGAACATCTGAGATATAACAGTGATTCTGTACACTGGCAAGATTGAAAAGAGAAACTTAATAGCTAACAAATATTTAATAAGAAGAAATTGGAAGCATTTATAGTCAAAGGTTGGTTGGATGAAAAGCAAAACAGGTATGATAGCTAGTGTGCAATTAACAGATCAAGAACTTAAATACTCTTTGGTATTGTATGTGTTGATAGGAACACCACAAAATTTTCCAAGGAAGAAAGAGCAACCTGTAGAAAGGGTGTTTGGATTAAATGGAAGTGTTTGTATTCCCAGGCCTCTCTGGCATCCTATGTAACATTGGATAACATTTATTTTGCCTGATCCCTTACTTGCTAAGGATATTATCTTTCTCTCCACAGGGTGTTTCTGAGGATAAATTCCATTAACAATGGTCAGGCATTTGAAAATTTGGATACAGTCATACAAGTATCTAAGTCCTTAGTTATCTGTTAGTTTAGAAGGAAATTAGATTTGGGAAATGGTTTTGTCTCTATCTCAAACCTATAATTTAGTCAAAATAATGAAACACTAGCACTTGGGTGACTGCCTAAATCGGATAATTGCATTATTATCAACTCAGTTGCAGTGGCAGAGTTGATGCTCTCAGGTCTGACTACTAAAAAACTGGTTTGAAGACTATAAAAACACTCACTGAGCAAAAAGAAGAGACTGCTTTTGTGCTGTCTTAGTGAAATAAGTATTTTGAGAAAAACAATAAATTTACATTTGTCTATGGAATAGCTTTGATATTCAAATTCCTTTCTTGCTGCATCTTGACTCTTACATCCAAATACACACCAAACTTCCCATATGCCAGTCTGACATTAAAAGTAATGAATACTTTTGCTTGAAATATTTTATAATGCTACTCTTTTAAAAATGACTCACTGGCACACTTCTTTGAAAGTTTTTTTCAATAATAGTAATACCAAATTTTATGGATTCTCCAATTCCATCATTATTTTTTATGTTAGGTTGAAATTCCTATCCACAAATTTTAATCATTAGCCAGTCTTTTTAATAGGCAACCATTTTGCTGATTTTCTCACACATATTGCAAGTGACATAAATATTTTTTAGAAAAGCAAACTGATCCCTTTTAGAATCCCTTAAAGTAGAAAAAGTTGAAAAATCAGATATTTTTCTTTAAAAGTGTCAATTTTGATCAGTTCTTAGCAGGACCCCTACTCAGTCATACTCAAATACTTTTGAAAATCCAAATAAAAAATTAATTGTAGTCTATTAATATGTAGAATGAAAGGATTGATTTCTTCAGAGTCTTTGGAGAAATATTTTCATTTTTCAGAGTATTCCAGAATGAATCGAGAACAGATACCTGATACTTATCAAGAAAAAATCTAATGGATGAGTGCAATAAAATCCTTGTGCACCTGAAAGTTAAGGACCTCAACATTGCCATTTTAAGTATGAATCGAAAAGACACGGTCTCTTAACACACATGTAAGTTCCTAACTTTATATTCTGCTGAACAGGAAAACAAAGAGGACTCTGGAAATAAAAATCTAATGATTTTTTTTTTTGAGCTGGACCTTTCAGCATGCAGCAGAGAAGAAACTGGACAGGGTGGGAGAACGGCAGATCACAGCATGGTATAGACTCAGAATATATATGGCAAGCTTGCTTTTGGGTAGATGCTTTTCATCCATCAGTAATATTTTTGTAAGCACAGCAAAGAGAGTCAGATGTGCAGGCACAGTCCAGTCTCCCTTAGACGTAGAGTCAAAATATAGGAAAAGTTTGTTGATGATCAGAATGATGGCAAGCACTTCTGAACACTTCTTATCCCACATGTAGGCTTGGTCATCAGTATCTCCAAAGGGAAGTCAATACAAGGAACGGTGAACAAGGACCTGCCTTATTGTCTCCATTTAGGGTTCAGGGCAAACTCCACAGAGCAGAATTGCTGTGTGCTCCCTCTCTCCCTCCCCCTTCCCTCCCAAGGGAGGATGCAAAGGGAAAA
>VWZK01022231.1:278622-328901 GCA_013396935.1 Baryphthengus martii
ACACCCCCACCCCCACCCCAATTTGTTAACTCTTAAACCACAACACTTACTTATACCAGCCTGACAGTGTAGGTGTACTTTCACCTTTGGACAATGAAAAGGAAAACTCAAAGGTGAGTCCAAAGACATACAGAAAGATACCTCTCTGTATTTGGAATGCATAACTCTGACTTTCTCCATGTGGACACCAACTTCTTTGACTGAAGATGATTTATTTTTGGTTGTTTGTATTTTTGCTAGCAACACATTTTCTGTCCAAGATGCTAGAAACCCAGTATTGCTTTACATCTGAGAGGATTCAAAGCCATATCTGCATCTTTATAAGACTGTCCTAACAAGTAATTCTGTAAGCTGTGGTTCCATGCCTTGAAAGTTTTCATTATATCCTATAAACAGAACCCATGAGCAGATAAAACTCTATAGCTTAATAAAGCACTAGGGTGGGAGAAAAGCTCTCACCATTCTTCTAATGGTGATTTATGGTTTTTACAAAAGTTCTTTCAGCCCAATAATGTAAAAAGACATAATCTTTTTCTTAGGCAAATGTTTTACTTATTTGTATACTGTACAGCTTCATGACCATTGTCTTCCATTTTGATTCGTTTTTTTAACCTCAAAGGGATACATAGAAAAAGGCTCTTTAATGTAGTCTGATGTCTAGAGAAGTCTTCTGGGAGGAACATAAACAAATTCTCAGAGGAATAACTCTCCATTTTTTACTAATGCTGAATTCTATAATGCAATGGAGAAGGTGCATACTCTTCCGAGATCATTTTGAAAGAAAACAGAGACAACCTGTGTATTTTGAAAAGAGCATAGTCTCAGGGATGTGCTTTGCTAGTACCCAAAATGAGTATTAGGTAGCTCTTAGCTGTGTATAATCATAAGACAGCTGCAGAGTTATTCAGCTCTGACAAAGTTAAGATTCCAGAGTACAATTTCCATGATAATTCAAACTCAAAACCTGTAGTGCCTGGAGATTTTTCGATACCTCCAAGGCAGCCAAAAAGGAGTTGAAATATCTATATCATGGATAAAGACAACTAAATTATGCCTGATTCCTACATTTGATGTTTAAGATAGGGTTTCAGTCTAACTCTGCTCATACAATTTTATTGTTACAACTTTTAAAAATATTGCTTAATGAATATTAAGAGAAGCAACCTACTATAAATAGTTTCTGATACGTGGAACTCTGTGAGTTCCTGTATCAGAGAGAGTTTCTCTCAGTGGGAGAGAACTGAATAAATTTGATGTGTTATACCATGAACGAATAAAGTAATGGATTAATATTTAAGAGGTTTGCCTTTCTTCTTGATTTGCTATTGACTTCCTGAATGACTTTGGACTATCACCCCTTTATTTTGATTCTCTCTTCACATTAAGCTCAAACTCATTTTGATGTAACTCTGTTATTTCTGATTACTACTATTTCATAGATAATAAAGTGTTACAGATACAACTCTACAAATTTAATAAATCATGTAAGATGTAATCTGTATGAAAATAGTACATCTGCTATGATTCCACAATAGACCGGTCTTTGGAATTAGAAACAGATGTTGCATTACATTAGAAGGAAAAACTTGGCTAGTAGGGATTGGAGTAGAAAACCCCAGGATTCTTTACCATTACCATCTGCTTTTTAAAACATTGATGTATATTGGTTTGGTCCATAAAGATATTCACCTTTGAAGTACTTTAAATTGATAGAGTTCACACTCCCAACACTCTGAACAACTTGAGGCATAGGTTGGTATTTCAGTTTAGCATTTTAGTTTAAATAAGTAAACATTCTGGAATGAGTTTCTGTGAATAAAGAGTGGGAAGAGACATCAAGTGAGTCATCTGTAGTAGCTCATCCTCCTGAGTAATAGTAGAACTGATGCAAATATTACTTTGTGGTTCCAGGATTAGCTGTATTTCAAATTAGTTTACTCCAGTCAGCTTCCTTGCAATTGATTCTTCTGCCAGAAATTATTATTAAGCATCCTTTAATACTTAATCACATTCTACTAAGCTAAGACACGACTCTCTTTCTTCTCATCTTCTAATGAATGATAATGGCTTGTGACATAAGATTTCCTCCTTCCAGAATAGTAATTTTTTTTGTATTGTGGGATTTTTTTCAATTTATTTTATAGGGTATTCACATTCTCTCATTGATTTTTCTCTTATCCCACCCTCATGGATCAAATTTTTAAGTATCTCAGGAAGCTTGCTGCTCTTCTTTTGATTCTCTACAAATTTTTACTCTCTTTGAAATGCAGCATCTCAAAATGTGGGTGTTATTTCAAGTAAAACCAAGGCAGGACTATTATACAGGTGTTCCCATCAAGCCTGATTTACTGCAATAATCCTATTGACAAAACCCAATATAGGAACTGCCTTTTTCCCAGCTGCTGATTTATCCCCAATTTATGTTTACTTCGGTCTTTACACGCTCTTTGATGAACCCAATGTAAATGTTTTCTTGAATTTGATTACTTTCCTATTTCGATTTGTTTTTACTGGATCTCATGGTTGATTTTTTGACACTTGCTCCATCTTAAGAAGAGTATTCCATGTTTTAATCCTAATCCACAAATTAACCTAGATCCATTTTAATGTTAACTTTCATGTATAACATTTGTGTATGCTTTACAGCACCCTACAAGTCTTCAGTGAAATTTTGCTGCATATTGAAGTCAGAAGTATTTTACAGGACCCTACATTAAATTTGTCATTGAAACAACAGAATTACTTTATTTGACTTCTTAGAAAAGTCCATGTCTTCATTATAGGATTTCCATCTAATTCCTATATGCTGCATAACCATATAAAATTTTCAGATTTTCCTTAGCAAGTGTCTTCAGGATCAAAGTAGTCAGTTAAACTGAAGTTCAAGGGTGATACTTCCTCCTCCTCAAAATTCCATATTCAAATATGTGAGAGATGTTCTGCTAGCTGCATAATATAAAAAGATCAACCAGTAGCACTCTCCCACTTAGGCAAACCCTCTGCCGGTCTGTTTCAAATGTCAGTTCAAAACGTACACACATTTATCATTCCCAGCATCTTGAATTAACTTATCAAAATGCCTCTGCTGTACTATCATCTTCTACATTATTACTTCTCTTTTCCTCATAGTGCACTGAAGATTGCACTCAGTTTCTTATTTCCCCTCCACTCAAAATGAAAATTATCTGTCTCTGAAAATTTTCTCTGCCTAAAACCAGTTCTCATTCTTCTCATTACTTCTGCCTTATTAAATAGTCAACTGATTCAAATGAAAGAAAGAAAAGAGTCCTATGCTAGATTCTTCTTTTTTAGCTTCAAAAACAATTACTTCTGAAACCCACTTAAACAGCAACTGGTTTCACACAAAGAATTTCTTACCTGCATATGTCTTGTTCCTCTTATCTATACTAACATACAGACTGAGATCCAGCACCGATCTTCTAATAATCATGTCTAACTTGATCATCGTTCCAACTCTTGTTTTAGTATGAGTCTTCTCAGGGAGTGTTGTTTAAATATTAATTATTTCTGAAGTCAGAAATGTTCACAGTTGCAGGGGCAGAATCTATTGACAATGAACTTTGATTTGCTCTTGGCCTCTGTAGGCCACATGACCAAAGTTCTTGTAGAGCATTACTGAATATACAAAGGCACAAAGAAGTAAAGCACTCCCTTACTCCAGCTACCATTAACAACAACAAAAAAATTTCAAAAACATGACCTCCAAAAACAGAGAAAGGAAGATAAAGAGCATGAACTGTCTGGTTTATGTAGAAAGTGGTGAAAGTAGAGGCATTCCTCCCTGAGAAATGAGAAACAGTGAGTAGGTGCACGTGACTGAGTAATTTGCTTAACAAAGGATTGAGGTACATTACTGTTCTCAAAAAGCAAGGCGAATACTGAGTAACAGTTTATTCATTGACCAGCCCCTGCAGCAATGCTTTACACAAAATTAATTACTATTAGAGCATATCTGTTCAGAAGGATTCCTAACGTGACCATCACAATTCCACAGAGATCTCCCAAAGGTAACAAATAAGTTTAGTGATGGATACAATGTCAGATATGAGACATCCAAGACAAGCAAAAGATTCCGTGAAGAACAAAGGAATTGCCAAAGCAGAACAGAAGAATGGTCTGGTTTAGTCCGTATTGTAAAACTGGCTGTCAGCAGAACAATCCCAGAGAATAACAGAAGAAACCACACACAGAAAAATCGCCTAATAGTACACCAGTTGATGGTTGTCTTATCTTCCAAAGCACAAAATTTTATATTTCAGACTTTCTGCCCCATGAATTTCAGGAAATATGTTCCTTTAGTTGTGGAACCAGCTGTTGCTTAGACAATATGGTACATAGGATAGGCATAATTTTATAAGATTATAATGATTATATTTTATACTTAGAGGCATCTCTGAATATCAATTTTTGAGTTTGAGTTATCTTTAATTTTGAGCAGTGTCTTAAAATCTTTGTTAAATAGTGACAGGAATAGGAAAATGTCAACAGAGTATGCTCTATTTGGTGAATATTCTCTGAGGATGGAACATATTGAAAACTAAAAAAGACAACATTAATTTAATTCAGACGTTGTTGATTTACCATTTATTTAGTTTGTGCAGTTGAATTCCAGACACCAATGCTAGACTATATATTAAATAACCTTTTTTTTTCCTCATCATGCCTGAAAGTAATGACACACCAAAAGGTCTTTTATAAAACAAATTTATTGAAATTCATCGATTTCATGTTCAGCATAAAAAGAATCACTGATTCACTGTTCCAAAGTTCAACTCAAACTTTCATATTTGAAGTCACAGTTAATTGTACCTTACTTTTAAAATAAGTGCCAACACATCTGTTCTGTTCACTGCATATAAGGGCATGAGGATCTAGCTCCTAGTGACATTTTGCTTATATGAAGATATTGCAATATTAATTATATTAAATTTAGGGCAAAAATCAGCTGTTAAAGTTATAGTCCAAACTGCACCTTGACATATACCTATGGTGACCCTACCAAAGCCAAAGCACAGACATTTCCCAGCAAAGTTTGGCCTTATGAGTGAAATGTTATATAGTGTGATATATAGCTATTTTTATCATAATTTGGAACATGAAATAGGGGAAAAGCACTTTTCATTCTTTGCAGAGAACTTTGGCATGATCCAGTCCTCCTTATTCACAGTGACTCTCTTAAAATTA
Organism: Baryphthengus martii; assembly: GCA_013396935.1. Classification (NCBI taxonomy): domain Eukaryota; kingdom Metazoa; phylum Chordata; class Aves; order Coraciiformes; family Momotidae; genus Baryphthengus; species Baryphthengus martii. Next base: position 283,828 of record VWZK01022231.1, read on the forward strand.
TACTCAAAATCGATTGGACTTTTGCCCAACAAAGAATATATTCATGATTCATGAAGTGCATATTTTAGATCAAAATTGCAGTGTAAAGGGGAGTACCAAATCTTCTTTGAAATCCATGTGGTTTTCCCTGGTAAATTATTCTTTATCTAATGCATTCTGTCATTTTACAGAATTTTTAATTGGATTGAGAGATTAAAGGTAGAAAGAATGATAGTCAATAGCTATTCAGGTCTGAGTAAGAGTGATTGAGGATATTGACTTATTTTTCTTCTCTAAGTTCCTGCCAGCAGTGGAAAGACTTGAACCTCACACTACAACAATAGCTCTTCTGCTTCTATTCTCAGTGCTAGAAAAAGAAAAGATATTTTGAAGTGAACTGTCCCCTTATGTCTTCCTGTCTTCTCACCAAAATTGCTGTCACTGATTGATAAAACTCAACTTGACAGATAGCATGTATATCCAGTCTGTCCCTGTCTACCTTGTGATGCCCTTACCAAATTTCACAAAGTTTCTGTGACACCTATTCTTGGAGGTATTGTGAACCTGCCTCAGGACTGAGATACCATCTTCTCCCAGGTCTGAACTGGACTTTTGGGTACACATGTTAAGGCAGAGCAGGAAGCAAGGCTTGGTAAAGGAGCTGATCCTTGCCACTGCTCTGAGCTATGCCTGTGGAACGTAACTGGCCTCTTGGCCTCACTGATAATGGCAGCCTCTTAGCACATAAAACACTCCCAAACCCCATGTAAAACCTGACTTGAACCCATCCCCAGATTTTAATGTATTCTCTTCTCAGTGAGTCCTAGAAAATAAATACTGTTGCTGGTTTCTCTGTTTTCTGGTAGCTGCTGTTTAAGAGTGTCTGCTCCATCAACTTTTACCTGCAATTTCTGTGCAAGAAAGCATCATGTTTTAAGTATTTTTGTACAGCACTTTTCTGTGCTGCTGGTCTAATTTGTAGAGTCTGACTGTGCAACCTGTTACTCATTTAGAGAAGTACTCATTTGGACACAGCAGAGAAGCTCGTGTGCAATAGCACTCACAAGGATGAGTAACAATGAGATTGCGAAACTCTTTTTGTATGGACATTCCCAGAATCAAACCCAGAAGGCTCAAGAACCACATGAAGCACAAAATTTCACACAGAAAAATGACATCATACCCATAACCTCAGCTTGAGCTGAAGCAATTTGCTCAACATTGCAGCCATGCATGTTGAAGCAGCAGATAATACACCAGGATGACCAATGTCATAAAGGAAATATTTAGTGTCCTTCAGTCAGCCTTCATAATGGCACTGAAGACAATCCTACCGAACTAATAGTGGGGAAAGAAGAGGGAACCTGGTGAGATTTGGCAGGCACATGCAGAGAATAATTAGCAGAGGTCTGAGCTGAAAAGAGTCCCCACTGTTAAGTTTTTATTACTTGCATCTGACAGTGCTGTGGATCTTACCTTTAACCACTGGTATTTGCCTGGAGACAAAGTGATTGAATCCTGACAGCAGATGCTACTAAGTGAACAGTGAACCAGTGTCCTAACAATTATTTGCTCATGGAGTAGTTGTGTGGCTTCTCAGCAGCAAACAAACACAGCATGGTACAAGTAAATGATTATATGTTAACAACTACAGTAATTTAAGATTAGCAAGAGTTGGAGAACAGTATTCAAGCGGGCTGAAAACCTGCTCAATTGAGCAAATTATTTAACACTTCTGTTGATGGGTCATGTTTCTGTTACCAGTTGCATGCCTGAAAGATATATTTATTTGTTTTCTTATTTTGAAGGCGTGTTGTAGTGCTCATATTAGTAAGTTTAAACGGCCTCATGCAAATACACGTAAGTTTCAGATAATCAAGTTGTTATCAGGAAATAATAAAGGTATGGTATTTTTATATCACTGCCTGTGGATTTACGTGCATAGTTTTATTTTACCTACAGGCAGAGAGGAATTAAAACAATATTTTGTTTTACTTTAGTATTTAGAAATTATATGACAACTAGGGATCTGACAATCATTCTTTAGGACTGGACATAGACTACTGAACTGCACTTCATTTCTAACGCATAACAGACCTAAATAATTCATTTTCCTCCTTCTTCTGAATGAATCGTCAGTAATAAGAGGTAAAACCATAAGACAGGAGAAGAAACTATCCCAATGTAATATGATAGTACAATGTATTTGGACCATCTTTTCTGCTACACTCTCCACTTCAAGCATTTAAAGATGGACTTCTTTAAACAAAGCTGGTAAGCCTGTAAGAACTTTGTTGGACAAGGTAGGTCAAATCAGATCATCAACATCATACATCTGCTGTATCTTTTCAAGTATATAAATGAAGATTTATATGGTGACCCTTACTAAGAAATTATAAGAACATTGTTTTTAAGTCCTTTCAAGACTTAAAAAAAATTCTTTCCAAAGCTTGCTATTTTCATCCTATATTCATGTTCACTCCTGTTCCTCAAAATCTCTCAGATATCTTTGGGGGCATGTAATTTGTCTGTACCATGTTAACACTTGGCAAAATAATATGTGACATATGGCCTAATAGCTTATGAACATACAAAAGCATTTGGCATTGCATGAAAAATTAATTTTAAATTCCTGTGTAAATTAGTGGCAATGCAATGTGATTTTCCAGTTCACATACACATCTCCAATGACAAATTGTGGTTTAAGGACAATGAAGTATCTGCCATAAAAGTAAACTATCATCTTGCTCGCTCAGCATCTTAATAAGCTCACTAATATAGGTAACTTATTCTATGCATAATAATAATAATTATAATAACAATAATAATAATGTTAAAAAGCTGGCACGATATTAAAGCATGTTAGTGATAATCATGCTTTTTTTCAACCAATTTTCATTTTAATGTTCTACATGATACATTTGCTGTGTGGAACAGCAGTGTCTAGCTTGTATGTGACCTAGTCTAACACAGTCACATTTAATCCAAAAATTCCTATTAGCAAAAGGAAATAAAAAAGCGAGGAATGCACTTTTTCTGTAGGATGTTTGAAAGAACTTCATGCATAGTCATTGTTACCCCTCTAAATTCCTTCAGGTTACCCTTATTATGCAAATCATTAACATTATATGCCCATCTGATTCCAGGACAAATTCTTTTCTGTTTTGAAGAGGCCATATCTACACAATATTGCACAATATTTACTTTTAAATATTGACACTGAAAACACATTTAATTCTTTGTTAACGTTACATAATTTGAATATGACTCAGTCAAGTGGACATCATCCCTTTAACAAGCTACATACCAGTGGCCTGGTTGTCATGATTGTGATGCTTCCCCACCTTGTCTTTGCTTGGCACCTTTGAATAAAAGAACCTGCCTTCTTAGGTACTCATTTGGGTCTCCCAAGTTGGAAATGCTACTGTGTTCAAACTCCTCTTATGAGATGGATTTTATTACCTGTACTCACCTCTGCCAGGGTGATCACACAAGGTTTGGATAAAAGACTGACACAGGACTCAGGCTGTTTCTCATTTTCTGGGCTGGTTTTCAAATTCTCTGAAGAACTTACTTCACGGCAGGTAGGAGATGAGAAATTTGAAGGGTAGTTACACACTGATAATATTGTTGGAAGGCTGGTGGAAAGCTATTGGGCACAGCAGGGCATAACGAGAAATTCACTCTCAGTTCAGTGATTTTTTTCATGCAGGCCACAATGCTGCTGCAACCTCACAGGCAGGGTCATATTTTTCAGACTTTCTCTCTTTGATTTTGAAATAAAAAAGTCAACAAGACACATACTCTTTTTCAGATCATACAGTGACACATCATTACATGAAGAATATATCATTAAAAACGATAGCGTAAGAAGAATCTTCATTCCTGCAATCCTTCTAGCTTCCACTCAATTCTTTTTTGGGCTTTTTGTTTTCAGCATTTTCTATAGTTTATCTGTTGCTTCCTCCTTTCTTACCTAACTATTTGTCCACCACAAAGATTTCATTTTAATCTGACACTATTGATGTAAAGTTCTGTCTGCCTTTTGTTTTGGATTTTTGTCTTATGTGTTTCTTCCCCACTTTAATGTTCAGATTCACGAATTTTGTTTTCCCACTCAAATCTAGGCTTTAAGTGCAGCTCAGACCACCACAGTCCTCCAAGTCTACATACATTTTGCTATTTGCCTGGCAGGTCACCTTTTGTTATTAGCTTGAATGCATCCATTAGGACTGTGCTAAAGACATGAAATTTGTGCCACTGAGCTGGCAGGAGATGACAGCCCGGTAGGTGCAGGAGCCAATGTGTTAATTGGGGAGATGAAGAGTGTTCATATCTAGTAGACGAGAGACTGAGGCTTTCAATGGAACAGGACAGCTTTGCCAGTAGATTCTTTTAAATTGGGGAAATTAATTTTTTCTTCTTCTTGTGGCAAATGTTTTCGTTTTTTCTTTTTTTTTTTTTTTTTCTTTTACTAGATATTATCTAGATATTTCATTGAAAGAGATGTATTTCAAAGATCAACTGAGCATTTTCATCTATCCAGTGCCCTGGAAAAGATAATACAGGCATACCTCTTTATGTCCATTGCTCTTAATCTATGCCATATTTTCAGTTTCTGAAGATCATTTACTGAAATGTGTTTTGCTAATTCAAATAGTCAACAGACTTGCAGTTCCTTCCTTCCTGAAGTGGCAAGAAAATCCCACACCAGGACGAGTCAATCCTATTCTATTACCAGCCAGTCCCAAGAGAGGTACTGAAGTCAGAGCCCTAGCCAGCTTGCTTGGGCTGTCTGGTCTGGTTGTCAGTCAATGTAGGCAGTGGTTCTGTGGAAAAAAAAAGTTATTGCATAGACCTAGACTCAGATGAAATATGTACTTTTTACCCAGGGCTCTTTGGCCACTCCCGTAGCACAAATCTTCATTAATTACTCATCTGCACATTTTGATCCCTTCTCTTGTCATTTCTGTCTCATAAACAGTCTTGTTTTCCCAGACCTTTGAAGAATTGAATGCTTTATGGTACACATTCAACCTTGGTTTTAAAACAAGATGACTGTGTGTGATTACTTAAGAAACATTCTAAGCAGCTTTCAGGAGAGCTGAAAATATCAGCCCAAACTGTGGCTGATAGCAATGGAGAATTTTCCTTGGATTTGTAGCTGCTCCATCTAGGTAGCTTTCACATTTTTTTTTAAAAAAAAGCACTTACTGACATGAAACCACTTTCATAATTATATGAAAAATAAAGAATACTGGCTGACTTTGAACTAAGATGCAACTTCAAAGTGTAAGGAACTTCTTATGGTATCAAAATGTCATTTTCCTCTTGATATAGGAGCTGTTGTCTCCTGCATTGCTGTAGACTGCCATTCTTATACCCCCAAAGGTATACTAATCAATTCTTAAACAGTCTTACATCATCCATGTTTTAGATGTCTGAAATACTGAGTGATCTTTGTAGCAGACACATCTGAAAAAGCAGCATTCACAATACTTATGCATAATTTACAGTATCATTCTTTACATTTATCTAGTACCTTTCAACTCAGCATTCCAGAGCTCTTTGCAAATATTAATTAATTTATCCTTTCATTGTTGCTTGCAGATAGGGAATATTAGTATTCCACAGGAGAGGCAGTGGTCAAAAAAAAAAAATGAATGTAACCTTAAGCAAGTCACTATTGCTTTATAATTCTATTTTTTTCATAAGCAAAATGGGTATAAAATAATAAAGTAATTCACAAAAATGTTATTGAGAATCATTATTTTAACTTGCAAGAGAAGCCTGAATAATTTTAGTGCAAAATGTTATTTTCAATGTGGATGAGAAGAGACATAAACTTCTGAGAGCCTCAACTCTTGCATTCAGCTACCAGCCTAATGCATACTGAAATAAGCAGGAGCTGGACACCTAACCCCTAGGCACTTTTGAGGGTCTTGACCAATGACTCAACAGTACAGATGGGTGTATATCAATCCCTCCCACTCCTGTGTTGCTTACAGCAGGAATTCAAAGACTTCATCGTGTAGTTTTATTTTTAAATATTTTTATATTATCTGCTTTGAAAAGCAAAGAACTGACATTAAAACTCTCAATTTTTTGAGTTTCTGAGAGCATTTTGACACTTAATCAAGTCTTGCTGCTCCCAGCTCCCTTTATTATGATAATGTATTACGCCCAATTGAAGATGTCAAGAAGAAAATTACTTGGATGATGTCTTAACACATTGAACTAAGTCCTGCTCTCACTGAAGCCCATAGCAACACTCCCATTATTTGCTTGATGCTGATGTTGTATTCTCAGCCACACTACACAGCCAAGAAAAGCCAATCACACAGCACTGAAGATATTAAAATGTTAGCAGCATTAGGAACTTGATTATTAGGCTCCTTGGTGCCATGGTGTTCCAATGTGATATTTGATACCTTGTTAAAATGGATTCCTAAATCCTAATTCCTAACCAGAGTTACTCCTATATCACCTTCCATGGACTCTCTGTTTAGTTGGGATTTTTAATTTTAAAAGGATCCCATTTTCACCCTCCTCTTTCACAGGACTAGTAAATAAAGGAGAATTTAACTTGACTAATTCTCCCTCCAGCCGTGCTGTATTTCTGTAATAGCCACAGAGGGCAATATGTATTCCAGTGCAGATGTGCATTGGTTAAACTTTCTTCCAAATTTCTGAGTTTTCAGTTCCAGCTGAATGTTTGTCTTTGAAGGCAAGCAGTCACTTTGATAAGTCAAATAACAGCAAATTTCCCTTTTGTTACTTAATAGGAAAAAAAAAAAATCTTTCTAAGATTGTTTTATACTTTTTATTACTTAAATTCAAGTTTCTTATCTCCTAGTACACTAGTGAATGACAACTTTTCTAGTCATAATTGAAAGTAATTCTGACCTGGAATGCATAAGCTGTTTATCACTGAATCTAACTGACAACATCACTGTAATTAAGCAAGGAAAGGACAAACAAGCCAGAGACCTGAGCTGTTTCTGGAGACAAACCTTATAATATTGAAATGCTATGTAGGATTTTTGCTTCTTCAGTGTGTTAATCAATATAACCCATAAAATAAATCTAAACGTGGGGCTATTCAGTATGCTAACATTAACTCTTAGCATTATTAGCTAATTTCTTTGTATAGCTGTATTTACATTTATGTATAATAGCACCTAATTTGTTAACATCAAGCATCATTTCTGTGACTTAAATGCTTTTGTGGTTCATGGCGTTTAGCATCTCCCATTGTAGGAGGTCGGCGTTTACAATTTCCCCCCAAACACATGTTATTTTTGATGGATTCTACTTTCCTGAAGAATGGACTTCAAATCATATAATAAAAATAAGACTCAAGGCCACCTGGAACTTTCAACTTGTTTCTCTTACACTCACTTTAGTGACGACGAGAGCCATGCAACTTTGTTAAGCTTGATTGAGTACTTCACTGAAATCCAAGTGAAGTAGTCATACACATTCAGGCTGCTAAGAGATATGTTATGGGCCTTAGTCGTCAAACACAAGGGATAAAAATCTGGCTAATCTGCTATTGGTGTCCAAGATGGATGGTTTGAAGCTAACTCAGGTTTCTTCTGTTCATGAGACATACAGTTTGAATTGCAGAAGCTTGTCACGTCACAAAGAATGCTACATATGGGTTGGACACTGCAGGTAGAAGTCTGTTTCCACAGGCTCTTTGGGGCTTTCCTGGCTCTGTTGGAGTCCTTCAATGTTAGTGGCTGTATTTTGTAGAGACTTCCAGATGATGTTTTTAGGCCGTGGTCCTACACGTGTTAGAACTCTTTCTATCCCATGCAGCAATGTACCATTGGTTTGGATCCACGCATGGGCAAATGTCCTGTCTGTGTAAGATTTGTGCTGGCTGTGCATTTTTATGTTGGCTTTATGTCAATTAGAAAAGAAAAAAAGCCTGATCTGGCATAGAGAGATGCAGGCAGATAATACTTGATCTGGCAGGTAGCCTAGCTGTATGAAGGTAGTTTATTAATGTTTTAAATTGAACTTGAGTCAGCAATGTAAGTATATACCACATCAGTGCCTTTCATCCTATGCTTGCCATGTTTTTGATTCTGCAGCAGGGTAGATATGGCATTATGGTGAATATGAAGGGCAGCAAAGATCGTATGCATATAGTTCAGAAGTAAGTCAGAGGCTGTAACTTTTCCGTAACTGATTTTCCAAAGTCTGTCACTATATATATCTTTCTAGGAGGCAGACTCATAAGATGTCTTCGAGAGACTTTCACGGACACACACTAGAATTGCTGAACTCGTTAAGATTGCTTTGTCCTTTAGTTGTACCAGATCAAAATTTCCGTTATTTTCTTTTTCATTACTGCAGTACAATGAGTGAACATTATTTTAAAAGTCCTAATCTCTTCTAAAATGCAATTTTCTTCCTGCAAGGACAAAACTTGTTATGGGTATCACTGTTCCACACTGAACGAGACACACAGAAGTTTTTATTTACTATCTTTATTCTCAAACATTTTTAATCACCCTTCTGAATTCTGATGTTGATAATTCTTAATACGGAATATTTGCACACACACACAGACAAGAAGACACAGACATATACATGTTTTCAAATGATTTAATCATAATGTGACTGTTGACTTTGTTGCCTGTTTACTTGGCATTTAAAGATTTAAAGTCTATTCCAAGATGCAGAACTTTGCCAAAAGCGATTGCAACTTTCACAAAGGAGAATCTACAGTTATGTTCACAAACTTTTCTAACTCCTTAATATTACCGTCTCTTTCTGTGAATCTCAATGCAATCTCTATCCCACATCCTTTAGCTGACAACACTGAATGAAGATATTTTCAACTCAAAGTGTATTATAGGATAGGTGCTAGGCACCTGACCTGAATTTTTCAGGTAATTAATGTTTAAAGTCACTTGCTAGGAAAGGGTAATCTAATAGAAGCAAGGTATGTACATTTATAAAACAAGCAAGACAAGGGAGTGTACAAATTTATTACTAGTCTTTTGAACCATTGAGAATAGCTATTTTTACTGTGCCATTAAAATTTATGTGGTTAACTTACTTTTCCAAATGTAAGTTCTTTATTGTAGAACTGAGGGGGAAGAGGAGAAGAGAAGAAGAAACAAACAAAACAAAAACAGCTGAAGTGTTTGTCTTCCAGCAATGCAAATATCTCTGAATTTGTTGGTACCATGAAATGTCAACATGTTCTAAAAATAGTCTACTCTTACTCTAATGTATGATGTGTATACAAATCCATTGGACTCTGGTTAGATTCTCGAATGAACATAGTGAGGAATTTCTCTTCAGGTTTTAGTCAGGGTCTCATTCTCTTCACATTCTTATCCAGCTTAGAAAAACGGGGCTGAAAGAGACCTCAAAGGATCATCTGTCCTGTGATTGGCCTGAGACAGACTCTGTTGCATCTAGGTCGGTCCTGAACAGATGTTTTGTATAAGCTGTGGTGAAGACCTCCAATGATGAAGACTCCTAAAGCCTTCCAGGCTATCTGTTAAGGTTGCTAGAATGAATCCAAGTGAATTTCAAACCAATCCAGATGTTGTGAAATTAGTTCTGGATTGAAACCTCCAGAGTGCTTCAGTGTGAAAGAACAATCATCTGTGTCAGGGCTCTGATGAACCTTCTCGCCTCTGCTTTTGGATAATATATATGTAAGACTGAAAGACGTTCACATTTCCAGCACTGAAAACATTGTCATTCTCCCCCACTTTTACAAATACAGCCTCTCTTGTTTCTACTATAACTAGCATAACACCTCTTCCCCTCTGGCTAATGATCTTCCCTTTAGATCTATCACAAATATCTGCGGGGAGAAAATACTATTGCATCCCATAATCTCCTGTCAGGCTTCCAGGCATAGCCTTGCACATGAAAACTGCAATGAGTCACAAGAAAAGGAAAAGGTACAGAGCATCCAGCAAATAATTATTCGTTTTCATCTGTATTTTTGTAAAAACTTCAAAAGCCAGAGACAAAGATGTTCCTCATTCAGCTAGAGTCCTGTCTGTCATGAACTGTGACCACAAAGCTGCATGCTTATCATCAACCAAGAACTTTGGTTCCTTCCAAGCCTCTATCGACAATGGCTGCCTCCTGAACAGCAAGCCTCCTTCAACACGATATAAATAAAGACACCTAAGATGTGCACACCTTGGCAATGAGGCCAACTGGCATGGAACAGCCTCTGTCCATACTATTAAATATTTTAATTTTCAGAGAACTGTGTGCAAGGCATCTGGGAATGATCAGTGAACAGTATTCCCTAGTCATCCCAGGGAGAAGTTTGGAAGATAATTGTGACCAGGACTGTTCTGAAAATGTAGCATATGAGTAACAATGCCTAGAGTGCTCCTGGAGTAGACATGTGTTACTCCCATAGGTATAAAGACGTTTGCTTCGTCTGAGCCCACATTTCCAATGTACCTTATGGCTGCTCTAATTAGCTGGTATAGGCATAGAAAAAATGTAGATAAGTAGATAGATAGATAGATTGTAAGAGCATATTTTCTTTCCCCAAACTGGAGCTGAGTTGTAACAAATCTAATTTAGAAATTCTTGTGGTTTGCCTGAGTTAGAACTGACTCTCCAGGCTGACATACAAATGACGGTCAGTATTTTTGATTCACATCAGTGGGCAGGGAAAACCTGCAGCCCCAAGTCTTGTAACCCAGGGATAAATTTCCCTTCAGATTTTTGAGCAGTTAAGTTTCGAGTTGTGGTTTGGGATTCCCTATTGGCCCCATTTATTAGGGTAGAGCAATAATTCAGGTTTAACATTTTTCTCTTAAGGGTGCTCTGTGGGTCATCAGAACACTACATGGCCTCAGTACTGAAGTACACATCTCGGCTTTTTTCCCCATGCTGAAGTCCAACAGTCTTCCAGCTGGACCTCCAGTGCCTACTGATACCTGTGTATATTGCTTATTGTCAGTGCTCCCATGGAAGCTGAGCCATTTCTTTTTAAGCTGAGCTCTGATTGAGGTGAAGTAGAGAACAGCTAATGACTTGAGCCAGGTACACCATCCCTTTCCCTGTCTCTTCCTCATTCTGCCATTTTAATCAGCTATACCAGGGAAAAGAAATCTTCCTCACATAGTGTGCACATAAAAAAATGTTAAATACCAAAGTTTAAGGTCAGGGAGGCCCATGTCTTTGCAGTGCCGTTGGCCCTTAATTACTGATTTTGATATCTGAGATCTTCTACTCTAAAGGACTTAAAAAAAAAAAAAAAAAAAGGAAGATAGTATTTAAATTATTAAAGCCCTTGGCTACGGTTTTCAAAGGAATGTACTCTGAGGCAGGAGAAACCCAGAAGTTGTACCCACTTTAAATAATTCTACTATTCCAATTAGGAAAGCTGTGAGCTTTTTGTTTCTTAGCTGCCTGAAGACATGACAGAACCTGGGAGGCTTTTTAAAAATCCCTGTAATTCTGATTAAAGGCTTTAATATTTACTCCTAAGGCAACACCTATATAATACAGGTGTTTACAGTTATTTTTGGTGGTAACAGATGGTAAGAAAGCAATTGGAAGTGTTCAGTAAATCCAACAGGCTACTTAGTAGAGAAAGACTATATGAAAATATCAGCAATGGCTGAGCAGGAGAAACAAGTGCTCCAGAAAGGCCCTGAGGAGCAATTCCCTGGTGGTGTGCCGTCTCGTTCTCAGAGCTGGATTAATGCCATTTCTCAAGGAAAAACCAAACTACATAAAAATAAGCAACAAACTACATCACATCAGAGATATTTTTCCTTAACAATCCTGAGGTTAAAAAAAATTTACAATTTGCATTGATTAGAGATTATCTAGACCGGCATGTTTTTCCCTGTCTCAAAACATTTACAGATGTTTTTTGTTGGAGAAAAACTATAGCTTTCTATGTACTACTAGACCCTGATGATGCCTCACTTCTGTTTCGAAGCTTTGAGGATTATAGAAATGTTATTAATTATTTATCCGTTGCCATTATTACTGTTTGTGTTATTTTATTATATTACAGCATATCACCACACACTGGGTTTTATGTTTATAATGTACCATTATAGCCTAGTTATGAACAATAATACATAACAACGATATGAACCAGATTGATATTAACATTAAAATTGATATTAATAGTATGCTCCAAGGGTGAAATCAAAACCAGATTATCATCAATAACAAAATGTTTTATGTGCCTGAATTTCAGCCTCAGAGTGGTGAATCAGAATCACAAGATTTCTAATGCTAACAGATTTCAAGCCACTTTTTGAGAAATACAATTTTAAGTGTACAAAGCTCAACTGAAATAGACAGATGTAGTACGCTACAGCAGATTATATGCAGATGTCAGCCTACAAATTACTATTAGGAAAGAAGTGAGTCTGTGTGATCAATGATAGGACATTGTTTTTCTTCGTATCTCTTTTCAGAGTCAGAATTTTTTAAACAAAGATTTGTTGTTCAAGACTGCTCCTGGAGCTTCAGTGTAAAATTTTGTTTCCATTTATGGTGAAATCGTTCACGAAAGGAAATTTTATGATTTTAATTATTTCTCTATTCAAAGATTTTTTGAGAAAGATTAGTAGTCTATGGTTCACTTTTTAAACTCAAAAATTTGTTTATTGATTTATTTTTTAGTTGTAAATGTCTATGCATCTAATGTAGTTTTTTGTTTTAAAATAGCAGACAGTATGGTTAAGTGAACCAAACTAGCAAAGTCTTCAGTAATCAGAATTTTGGGAGTACAGGATAACCTAGGTCCAAAGATTGCAAAAATTATATGTAAAAATATTTTTATACACAATCTCTTTGTGCCACAGCTGATTGCTACAATTTGTGACTTACTGACGTGCGTGGGCTGCTCTCCAGTCTGGAATTCTGTGGCTTCACTTTAAAAACTGTGTCTAGCAAAGCACATGGATTTCTGGCAACAGTCACAGGTTGGAAGAACTCTCCCATCAGCACTATTACTCTCAGCGTAACAACTGATAAATATCAATGGGAGAATCATTTAAACTGCTGCACTTTTGTATATGATGGGTAATGCAGGTAAATTCATAAACAATGTCTTTATTCTGGTAAAAATTACGACCCAAATCTTGCTTCATTAGTGTGAGTGGCAGTTCTACTGATGATATTGTGAGGAGCAGATTCAGGCAATCAACAGTCAGGAGAGAAACAAACATTCATATCACTGAGATGTTAATGTTTTGATTTTCTATCAAAGGTATATTTTTTTGGCTGGCTTTACCTAAGAAAAACACTTAAATATATTTAACTTGAACTGTGTATTTGGGTTCCATTGATTTTTGGTGGTATCCAATCATGTGCTTAAACAATTTGGGATAGTGGGAGTTAAAATGCAAAAATGAGCTGAACAAGTTAAAATAAATAAATAGCTGTGCCTGTATGAGGTAAAATAAATAGTTCTCTAATCTACATTTATGTCCTTCCAGTACTATCAATACATTGTTTATCTAAGTGTTTGTTTTCTACCTCCTAAAAAAAAAAAAAAAAAGAATCAAAATTAACTTTGCTGAGACAAGAAATTTAAGGAAGAATGATTTCCATTAGATGTAACTCTCCTGCACTGTTGGATCAGACTGACATATTTAGATACTCCAGGTCTAGTACAAGAAACCAACCTGTTATTTTGATGCATGATGAAGTTTTTAATGTATTAAAATGTGAGTTCTTTAAAGTGCTGAATTTAATGTGTATTAATATTTTACTAAATAATGGGAATGGGGGAAGTAGAGTGGTTACTGTTCTGAAAGTGTGCATGTAATATCTACTATACAAACTACCAGTTTTTAATATATTAAAAAAAACCTTTCTCAGAATAATTATTGCTATTTATTTCAGTTTTAATGAGGAAACAAACATAATAATACATTAGAAGAAAGAAGGCTGACAGATGTATTAACAAATGGGCTTGTAGAGAAGCAGATGCAATTTTATTTTCAGCAGGAAGTTAGAATAACAAAAATAACTTAAAATTAAGAAACACATAGTCAAGGCATAACATTCTTAAGCAATATTCAAATATCTTAAAACACGTCCTTCATCTGTCTGAGACCATTAAGAATAGCTACAGTACAAAATTTGGGGGTTTTATGCCATTCGCGTTAAGCATTAAATACACTGCTAAAAGGAAAGCATCCTGTCTAGCACAGTAGTCAGCTAAACAGCATTGACAATCAAGAGAGAGCAGTTCTCCTCTGCAACATAATGTGTGATATTCTGTGCATAACTGATTTATGATAAGCCAAAGGGTCAGCTCATAGCCAGGGCATGGGATATTTCAGCTCTTTCACTTAGTGATACAGGAACTGCAGAAGACACCTATGTGGCTGTATTTCAAAACCAATTTGGATTGAAGATGCAAGCTCTGCAATATTGGAGACAGGCGGTAAACAGAAAGGGAATGTGCTGCAGCTTTAGCTCACAGGACGGGAGGCTGCTATCACTGAGCTGTGTCCCTGGACTATCCTGCAAATAAGGACTGAGTACGACACAGTAAATCTCCCAAATGTCTACCTACTCCTCTACTTAGACATGTATTTAAAAGGCATATGATCTCTGTTTATTTCACAACATAGTTCAGTATAGATCTCTGTATTGGGATTCTGTGGTGGGGTTTTGGTAGCTGGAGGGGCTACAGAAGGGGCTCCTGTGAGAAGCTGCTAGAAGCTTTCCTTATGTCCAATAAAGCCAATGCCAGATGGCTCCTAGATGGACCCACTGCTGGCCAAAGCCATGTCTATCAGAGACAGTGGTAGTACCTCTGGGATAACATATTTAAGAAGTGGAAAAAATTGCTTCATGACAGCAATTGCAGTGAGAATGAAAGAAACAACTGTGCAGACACCAAGGGCAGTGAAGAAGAAGGAGGAGATGCTCCAGGCACTGGAGCACGGATTGCCCTGCAGCCCGAGGTGAAGACCATACTGAGGCAGGCTGTCCCTCTAGAGCCCGTGGAGATTAACGGTGGAGCAGATACCCACCAGTTCATGGAGGACTCTGCACCAGAGCAGTTGGATGCACCAGAGCAGTTGGATGCTCCTGAAGGAGCTTGCAATCCCATAGGAAGCCTCTGCACTGGAGCAGGCTCCTGGCAGGACCTGTAAACTCATGGAGACAGGAGCCCATGCTGAAACACGTTTGCTGACAGCACTTGTGATCCCACTGGGGACCCACACTGGAGCAGTTAATGAAAAATTGTAGCCCATGAAGAGGACTTCAGTGGAGGACTGTCTCCTATGACAGGGACCCCATGCTAGAGCAGATGAAGAGTGTAAGGAGTTCTCCCCCTAAGGAGGAAGAAGTGGCAGAGACAATGTGTGATGAACTGACCACAACCCCGATTCTCCATTCCCCTGTGCTGCTCAGAGTGAGGAGGTACAGAAAACTGGGAGCAAAATTAAGCCTGGGAAGGAGGAAGAGGTGAGGGGTGAGGGGAAGGTGTTTTTAAGAATTGGTTTCAATTCTCATTATCCTACTCTGATTTGATTGGTAATAAATTAGATTAATTTCCCCAAGTCAAGATTGTTTTTTCTGTCACTGCAATTGGTGAGTGAGCCGTCCCTGTCCTTGTCTCAACCCTAGAGCCGTTTGTTACATTTTCTTCTCCCCATCGCATCGTGGGGGAGGAGTGAGCAAGCAGCCTCCTGGTGCTTAGTTGCCAGCTGGGCCTAAACCACAGCAATCTTCCAAGATAAATGAGTGCAGAAGATGCTTCATCCCTAAAGAATTTAAATACATTAAAGTATTGGAAACACAATCAAGAAAGTTGTAGACATGCATTTAAATACTTTGCTTCAGTCTTTTTTCTCGTTAACAGGAATTTAATCGATTTGATCTCTGTAAATTCATCTGTTAGTTTCAGGAGAAGAAAACGGACAAAGAAACTCACTTTCTATATGAAAAGTCTAAGTTTTGATTCAGAGATTACCACTTTACGTCCTACAATGCACAAACCTGGACATGTAGAAGGAATGTGAGTATGTAGATAAAATTTTCTGTGACAGTCAAAAAGATATGTGTCATTTGAAGGGTCAAGCAAGGTCTTTTTCAACTGTTTAATGTATTTTTCATTATATATTTTGCTTCTCTTTATTATAGCTACTTAGGGAGTCAGGAATTTTTTTAAATCATCTAGACAGGTTTAATAAATGGTACAGAAAATCTAAAGAGACATACTATAGAACGAGTATAGCAAGTAAATGGTATATTTAGTTAAAGAAAACCAAAGCATTCACAGTCTCTGCAACTTGAAGAGACCTTTGGTGACCTCAGCAATTTCTATGGTAGACATTAACTATGACCTTTTAAAGCGAAGCCTTTCATTGGAAAGTTGTCTTGGGAGAAAATAGTCTGAATACTTCAGACTTCAAGGAAAGACTTTGCTTACTTTTTTCATAAATAGTTTTTTTAACTTAAATTCTGAAAGCAACAAAACTCACGTGACTGTGCTTGAATATGTGTACTTGGCCACATAATCCGTTCTCCCAACTGCCAGTCTCCCATCCTTTAATCCATCTAATAATTGCAATCAAATTTGACAGAGCAACAAAGTCATGAAAATAAGTTGTAAATGGGAGTGATATTATTGGTTGTGGCTGAGAAGGGATTGTTGTATGAGTTTCATGTTGTTAGACACCAGAGAATCTACACTGGTTAGGTGATCTAATGCTCTGCTCATGGGATAAGCTTCAGCGGGACTTTGCATTCTGCCAGGGACAGCTGTGGTTTCCACTGCTGGTTTCTTTTTATCTCTGCCTTGGCTTGTCTCTCCCAGCGGCCAACTGGCATTCCAGGTTTCTTGGCCATTCCTGGTCGTCTGCCTTATTCACTACCCAGTATTAACAGCTCTAGAGTCTTCTTCTCCCACCATTCAATTATTCCAGCAGCTTCAGTCACGTAGCTTGTCTCAGATATTCTTACTGAAACAAGGTGGCAAGTAGCAAGAATATTAAGGATGTGATATGTAACCAATGGGATGAAGTCATTCCATAGCCCAGTGATGTATTCATGACACTCTTATACACTTGTTAGTTCTTTAAACACCATACTGGGTGTTTTTCTACTGTAATGTGTTGTAGAAATAACCTGTCACTTCATTCGCTTGAGTATTAATCACTACCAGCATAATGTCTTTGATCCATGCATTAAGTCACAAAGTTCCAATGTTTGGAGATTTCCTAATCTGGTTTCTGTACCTTCACTTCCATTCTACGGCTCTCTAAAATCAGGGACCATATGAGCAAACCACAGTGATCCTCTTTAGACACAAGGATTGTTCAACTACCTGCTTCAGTCATCTTCTCTTCATCCCACCACTTCAGCCACACCACACAGAAACTTAGGATTTCTGTTTTCACCTTCACATAATCTTCTTCAAGCATAACTCTTGACCAGTTTTTTTGTATATGGCACTCTAGCCTAACTAAGTATAAGCAATATATGTATATCTAGCATTTTACAAATTAGGTAGTGTAAGAATCTTCTACATCTGTGCTGAGGTAAAATATCAGATTACGACACAGTGTATGGTACTAATACACAAATTTAAAGAGACATATCGTGACTATATTTGTGTTCTAGCATGAAAACTTCTTGAACCGGTACCATCAAGAAAACAAAAACAAAAACCAAGAAAAAAAAGAAGCTGTAAGATTTATATCAAAAGCTGTGTGCAACAGATGGACAAGTTCTTAGCCCCTGCCATGCCTTTAGTATGGCTTTCAAAAGGATTCAGAATATTTTCTGATGTATTTCATGAGATATCCATCAAGCAAATATGAATTATTATCAATACGGCCTCTCTATTTCTCTTTCACTCATGAAATCAACATGAAGATGCCCGAAGACGGATTAGATGAAATCACAGAGACTCGCGGAGCCTGACAACATTGTTTACATACTGCTATCTACAATTCTGTTGTGATCTGTAAGGTCATTAATCAATATGAAGCTATTTTCTAGGGTCAGACAACTCAGATCTTTCTAATATTTTTAAGTGGTGGCCTCCTTTCTTACAATTCCATAGAAGGAAATGGTAAGATAAATACAGGCAACTAGTACAGCATAGGGCTAGGACTCTTGAGTGGGAAGTGAAGAAATTGAACACAGAACTGAAGGTTGCATTTGTCTGGGCCACTTCAGCAGTACATGCTTAACAAATACAAAAATCTTTTATTATTCTATACATTTATTGTAACTGTATATATAAACGTTTCTTTTACAAGCACTTGAAGGCCTTTGCAGCCACTGGCAATTAAAGTCTTTTCAAGGAATGAAAATTAAGCACTTGGGAATGTGTGCCATCCTGTGACACACAATATGACACACATTCCTGTTGAAATTGATGCTTGAAAATGTTTATTGATATTTTTAAGAGCTGTAGTTCTTTTACTTTCATTGTCAAGACTAAGTCACAGTAGTGACCTGCAGAACCTTGCTGCTGCATATTTCACTAGGCAGCAACGCATAATTCAGGCACAGGAAAATTATAGCCTCTCCCCACCTTCCAGCAAAGAAGCTACTATTCAACACCGTGGTAATGCTTCACATCATAAAAACCTCACTACAGTGCTAAAAAAAATACTATACTGTACTTTATTACCTTCCTTTTGTCTGCTTTTCCCTGTCCTAGTCATTCTATCAATCCAAAATAAAGAGTTAATTGTATTGTGAATTACTACTGAAGGCATGCAACCAAGAGAAGTTTAAAATCCATAAGAAGATACAAGGGCATGAATATATTCTTACACCTTTGGAGGATGCCAAGGAACGGAAAGAATTCCTCATTGTGACATGAATTTTTCAGAATGCCGATGTGTGGCAAACACCATTTCTTGCAACAGAGGCCTCCATTGCATGGATGAAGGTTTATTCTCCATTTAAATGAATGTAAACCCCATATCTACTGAGTGCTTTTTGTAAGGAAAGGGTGAGAATGGCAGGCAGTGGACAGTCTCTCCCGCTGCAGCTCTCCCACTTGACCAATGTCATCTGATAAAAAAATGGAATCCCAGTTTTATATTTTCCAGATTATTATCCTTACTATCAGTCTCTGAAATGATCCACTTCAATGGGTGTACCTGCATTGTAGACTGTGAAGGAATGAACCTTGCTTCCTAAGTCACCTGGTGTGGATGTGTCCACATTCGTACTGTTCAAAGCTGGCACCTCCTGCAGACGGCTGATTTCAGCCATTCTCTCTGTGGACCCAGGGGAAAATTAATCTCTATTAGGAGGGAAGTAATTCACTCCAGATGAGAGACCATGAATAGAGTGGTATAAGCACAGCGTGGATGACCAGGAAACTAGCAGTTATGCAGCAAAATGGATATAAAAGTGAAATGACAGACTAGAGACATTTAGTGGATTTTTATACCAACTAAAAGCTTCAATAAGTGAGAATGTGAAGAGCTCCTCAAATTCCCCTAGTTCTTTGTTTAGATCAGTCACCTAATGTTTAGAGGCAAATCTCTTCCTCAAAATGGGACAAGCAGCACATGCAAACCCTCAACTCAAAGATCAGTCATTAGATTAACGATATGCCCCTTGCATAAAAAGGCACCTGCCTGATCAGTTATAAGCACGTTTAACCAAAAAGACAAGAGCTGAAATATTCAGTGATGCAAAAGAACCTGTGTGGACTTTGCCCAAGGCAATATCTTTGACCTAGATTTGTAGTCTTTGGTTTTTAGACAAATTATAATTTAATATTCATCAGCTCTTTCATGCTGAATTGTTAGCTAAGGACAGTATCACCTATAAATAACTTCAAATAAGTAAGCACAATCAGATAGGAGCCACTGTGGTCAAAGTGGAAATGGAGTATGTTTGAACTGCGGAAATAAATAAAACGAGGTATCTTCCTCGTAGCTGTGCTGCAGAAATTTAATAGCTTGCAGTGACTGATGTCATGATGGACCTGCACTGACAATTTTCTGTCAGGGAGATATTAGTCTGTCTTAAATTATTCCAGACTAATAAGCACATTAATATTGTGTTGCTCATTTATCTATGTCTACAGGTTAATAGAAACAGGAAAGAAAGAAGAAAATTACTAAAAGGTGAAGATAAAATACTCACCCAAATATTTCCATTCAGCTGGGAGAATACTATCTCCTGTCTGTTTTTACTTTAGAAAATAATTCTTATAATCAGTAATTTATAAGGCAGCCTCCTTTATATATCATTTGCACCATATCTTTGCAGGTTTGAGGTCAAAGGGGTAAACAGCTGTGGCAAATGAATTCAAGCAACCAGCCTGGCGGCTCATCATGGAGAAGAAATGGATTGTGGCAAGGCATCTGTAGAATTTCCCTAAGGCCATCATGATACAGTAGCTTAAAATGACATATAGTTTTGCAGCCTCCAAGTGATCATTTAGATTAGGTTAACAGAAAGATGGCTCTTTGTAACAATGAGAACAACAAATGGCAACCAAAAAATATTGGTGCTTCAACGAGAAAACGCTTACTTAAATTACGTTTGGTCACCCCCCACAGAGAGGAGAGAAAACCTTTTAGCACTCTTAAAAGTGAGAGACAAACAGCACTGTCTAGAGCCAAGTGTTTCAGAGATGAAGGCAACGTGTGAAACATCCCTCAGCAGCTCAGCCAACCCTCCCGGTTCCCATCCTGCACGGTGCCTCTTGCTATGGGGCTGAGCAGGCTGCCAGCCTTGCTGTTCCTTTGTGCTCAGGAAGATGATGGCTTTATGATGCAAATGAAGGTCGACTGAAAACCATTGCACCCATCTTACTCCTGACCACCTGCACCACTTTTTCCTCCTCAGAAACCTGGGATCTCCTTGATGGCAGATGTATTCGTTTTTACTATGGCTGCTCTTGGTGACTATGACAAGACACATGCTTCTCTGCAGAGATCTCCTATATAAATCAGTATAGCCTAAGGAGATTAGAGGAGTTGAAGACAAAGAGGATTGAGTGGCTATTTCCACCAAGGCCCTAGCATATCTAAAGTACAGCAACTGCACAATTACTCAGCTTGTTCAGCCAGAAGTGTTCTCTTTCTTTCCCTAAAAATAATCTCTATGGGTTGGGGGAACTGGACTTGGTCTTAAGCAGAGAACCCTAACAGTGATGCAGATTGAATGGCACAACCTCAATTTTTGCCCTTGTGGTTTAGCATATTTGCACCAGAGAAGTACAGTAATTCTGATTTTGACAGAAATGTTTTACTGCGTTTGCATGCAGCATTGCCATCAGCAGGAGCTGCAAGCCTCTGCTGCCTGGAAAATCTGTGCAGGGCAATACCCAGTACTGCCAAGGGATGCAACAGGGGCTTTGTCAGATGCCTCAAGGAGAACTAGTCTCAATGGAGGGATACAGGCACCTAGACGAAGGGCTTTTGGTGCTGATCCTCCTGTACATAAAGATTCTTTTACATCACAACAATCCTGGAGCAATATCCCTAGAGCGTGCACCCATACGACTGGGATCATCTTCTGATTCTAAGTCCTATTAGTAGCATAAATGATAGCTGAAATGTAGTAAATTTTATCTTTAGGAGAGCAGAATACAGATTATGTAATGTTTTAAAAAGAGTAAATGCCCCTGATGAATTTATATTAACTTGTTCATTGACAGCCAGAGCTTTTTTTTGGTATTTACCAGATGTTGCTTTTCAGCAATCTTCTGTAGCAGATTGAAGAAAAGTTACTGTTGAATTCATCTTAAAAATAAATATTGGAAATAGAAAAAAATTATACACAGAAAATGAGTGAAGAAAAAAACCCAATAAACAGGATTACCTTTAGTAGACAGCTTTAAAGTCAGAAGGAATACTTTGCCTAAGTGACAATGATATGTCATCATGAGATCACACATGAGACACATGCTAGATGGTGCAGTGCACACAAGATTTTTTAAATGCTTTTATAAAAGGATTGACTATGTGAGAGGAGGAAGAAACACTAACAGAGTTTCAGTTGAGGAAGGAACTACCGGTAATTGTCTTGCATTGTCATCAAAACCCATATGTAAGTACCCAGTAATGAGCTTATGGATCCTCAGGTTAGAAAACTGCTCAGCTCCAGAAACTGGGTATGAAAGACATCCAATCTTCTGTTCAGTTATTCCAGTGCAACTTGAGCGAACTCTCTTTGAATAACTAGATTTATTTGAACATGTGCTATCAAAATTACAAAAGCTTTGCTGAGGTTATGGGGTGACTGTTTTCTCAATGAGCGTAATTAGTACTAGAAGCAAATGGAAGTGCAGGAGACTCCACCTTGATAGAACAATCAGATCTACTTCTGGTATCCAAAAGTCAACCAGGACTTCTGCACTGGAGTAACTGGATGAAACTATGGGGACTCATTATGCAAAAGTTAGCCTAGTTTGTTGCCTTTTTGTTCTTACATTTGTATGTCACTGAACATTTAGCTCTAATGTAAAACAAGAGACATTTCCATTTCCTATGTAACATATATTATTAGTTATTATATATATTAATAATTATTATATGTTGTCATAGAATCATAGAGTCATAGAATGGTTTGGGTTAGAAGGGACCTCTGAAGGTCATCTAGTCCAACCCCCCTGCAGGGAGCAGACATCCTCAACTAGATCAGGTTGCTCAAAGCTTTGGCAAGCCTCACCTTGAATATCTCCAGGGATGGGGCCTCAACTACCTCCCTGGGAACCTGTTCCAGTGTTTCACTACCCTCATGGTAAAGAACTTGTTCCTAACTTCAAATCTAAATCTGCCCTTCTCTAGTTTAAAACCATTGCCCCTTGTCCTGTCTCTACAGGACTTTGTAAACAGTCCCTCTCCAGCCTTCTTGTAGGCCCCCTTCAGGTACTGGAAGGTCGCTATTAGGTCTCCCCAGAGCCTTCTCTTCTCCAGGCTGAGCAACTCCAGCTCCCTCAGCCTGTCTTCATAGGAGAGGTGTTCGAATTCCCTGATCATTTTTGTGGCCCTCCATCAGGTTCATGTCCCTCCTGTATTGAGGGCTCCAGAGCTGGACACAGTACTTCAAGTGAGGTCTTACCAGAGCAGAGTGGCAGAAACACCTCTCTTGATCTGCTGGCCACACTTCTTTTGATGCAGCCCAGGATGCGATTTGCCTTCTGAGCTGCAAACACACACTGTCTGCTCATGTCCTATATATTATTAGTTGGTATATATATTATAGCATATACAAAAAAGTTCAAATCTTGCCTCAAATTCATCTTTCTTCTTAGTTTGAATGAAGAAGCTTTCTCTAGAGGCAAACATAAATCTTACCTCAGAACGTCCTTCCTGAGCTAGTGGTTGCTAGGAACATGTCAAGATGGAATTAGTTTTGCCCATAAGGAATCTCGACTTTTAATACTTTTAGGTTGACACTAATATTTGGTTTAGACACCAGAATCAACAGAATATATTTTTCTTCCATCAGTGCCAAAAGCTTGCCAGCCAGCCAGTGGCTTGGGGGTAGAGCAGGTCAGGTATGCTCTGATGAAACTGACTTAGGTGTTTCAAATGCTACTCTAATGAACACAGCATATTTCATTTTAAATACCTCATATTTTAATTTTCACTGTGTTCAAGATTAGTTCCAAGATTCTTTTATCTGTGTTTGGCAGGTCCATCCCAAGGCAGACTTTTGCAGCTGGCTGCTGATCAGGAGCAGAGAAACCCACGATACCGCTTATTTTACCAGCTTCCAGATTATGATAGCTTTTGGTTTACTGTCAGGCTGCTTTATTTTTTGGCTTTTATGTTGACTTATTTTCAGTTAAGGCCCAAACCACATATGTAAGCGATAATGTAGTGAGCTGGAAGTGCTTATTGGCTTCTTTGACTCATCTTTTACCCACTGAGCTCAAGCTCTTACTAAACAGGGATCACTGTGAGATGTACAGATGACATCACAAACAATTAAAATTCTCCAGATGACAAGAAAAATAAAGATGGATAACAGAATTAAAGAAAATGACAAAGGGAAATAAAACAAATGGAAAGGAAGAATAAGTTATTTTAGGAATCCTTAAGCAGTAATATTGTGATTGACAGTAAAACAAATATTCATCTATAACTGGGGAGTGATGCATTGAAAGCAAAAAGAGGTAGATTTTGGGAATGTTTTCACTTGGATGACTACGTTCTGGCAGATTTAATGTAAATCCACAATTTTACATTCCTTTATATGATTTGAAGCATTCAAATATCTATAGTTGTTTCTGAGTGTAGTTGCTAGGCGTGGACACATTTGTAAATTCTGATTTATGCTGCAACGATACTCCAGGAGTAAGAAGATATTCAAAGCTAAATCCTCAAACCTCAAAGAGTTAACGGCGACTTTGTTTCTTTCCTTCTATTTATCAAAAAGAGGTTAAAAAAGTCAAGCCCTGCAGGCAGTGGATCCTTCAGGACTTGAAGGCATACAGTGCTGCCTTGTGCAGGATAAGGACAGCCTGAAACAGGCATTGAGAAGGCACAGACTGCCTCTGTTCATCTGAAACCAGGCTCTGCTAGAGTAAATGCTAACATTGTTAACCACTTCAACACCAAATGGAGAGACATTAGGAAAAGCAGGCTAACCTGTCTGTTCTCTGTGCTCCATTTATCAGAACGGATTTACCTGTTGAACAGGCCTGCATGTTTGGGGGAAAAAAAAAGTGAAGTATTCTCGCCGGGGTTTTTGGGCTCCGTTACCAGAGTCCCTAGTTCCATCTTCAGCAGGTATGTGGAGGTCTATGTGGAGGATTCAGTATCCAATCTGCATTAAGCCTGGGAAGCTAAGAGATAGTTACCATTACAGAATTATATCTCAAAAGATAGAAGTCAAGCTAATCCACACCTGAGCTTCTCTTCCTTTCTTCTACCTGCTTTCTTCCTCTTCTATTAGCAAAAGCCAAAGAAAGGTCTTCCTCCATATTAAACAAAGATGTCTTAAGGAGGAAATAATAGTTTAAGAGATTCACTACCCATTAAATCATTTGAAAACCAGTGCTATGCACATCTCTTAAAACCAGCTCCAGTATTTAACAGACTTGTTTCCAAATTGTCATCAAGTACCAGGAGGTTGAACGCAGATGTCCTGCATTGCCTGTAAGACATTCCTGTCCTTTCAATTTGCAAATGCAGCTTCAAACAGTGCCATCCATATACAGGCATATCCTATAACATAGATAGGTCAACAACTAAAGTTAGCCCCCATCTTAATCATATAAACCTTAATCTAAGATCATGACTGATATCTGATAATTCAAGTCCTGAATGAGAAATAGTTTAGTCAGAGGTCACAAGGTATTTAACAATCTACAAGAGGATTCTTTGAAGATGAAAACAGACACTCAGAAGAGAATCACCATATGAAATTGAGATACCTGAGCCAGCATTATCTCATGTAGGAAGCTTCTGTATTTTGGCAAGGAGACAGTGCTGTTGTCTGCTGGCAGAGCCTCATGATTTGCACATAGGTAAGCCAGTTTTATGTCAGCAATTCACACTGTAATGCTGATACTCCAGCCACAGGCTTCATACAGACTGATGAGATTTCTTTCTAGTTCTACTAGCTTAGAAAGAGAAAGAGTGCGGCTTCCTTATTTGTAAATACTTTCCACAGGGAGAAGGACTGTTCACCTTCAAGCTTTCCAGAGGATAGATCGTGCAAAATGAATGGAACTTACTTACAAGCTCAATTGAAAAGAATTGATTATCAGAAAAACAAAAGAGGATTTTCCTTTGCTCAGGGGAGAGTTAGTAAATGGAATAAGACATAGAAAGGACTGATAAGAACAGCCAGTAGAAATTGTTTCAAAATAGAGGAAGGAAAGAATTTAGATGGAAAAATGCGAAGTGTAACAGCTGGCTACAGTTACAGATGGGATACCTTCTTTCTTAAGCCTGTGTGTTCCCTGTACAGCACTAAAAACACTAAATAGATTTTTCTTCTAGCACACATATATATCAAATCAAATTGAAAACACATCTTAGGGAAGAATTTGGTTCTCTGGTATAATAGCTAACAGGCTAAAATCTGTTACTTTACTTAAATAGCTGTACTGTTTTCAGTAAGGATTATCACATGCATATACAGCTGCTATTAGATCATTTTATTCTGGACTATATGCATTCTAGAGTCCCTTGTGACAGTTATGAAATTCAACCACAAGCTATTGTTGAACTCTTATCTCCTACCTCTTTAGAAAGATTAGTTCAGCAAGACTGTAATTATTGATTTTTAAACATATATATACTTTATATATATTTTAAAATATACTTCTCACTTTACATTACAATCCTAGCCTTCGAATTTTATTCTATTCATAGAATCATAGATTCATAAAATGTTAAAATTCAGATCTCTTCGTGATCAAGTTTCTAATGGTTATGTTTCTAACGTGAGTATTTTGGCTTCCTTTCTCAAAGAACAATGGACTAAATTCACTGTGGGTATAAATGAAGATGCTTGATGTGAGCTAAGGATGGAATTTCTCTAACTAGACAAATGAATGAGTGCTTGTGGATTTTTTGCATTTCATTTAAAAAAAAACAAAAACAAACAACCGAAACAATAATACACTTAGTAATCACACAAACATAAAGGATAAAAAATAAAAAAAAACAGAAAAGTTTTCCCTTTAGCTATAAATTATCTACTACCTTAATTAATAATGTTGCCACGAGCACTTTTATTAAATGCTCTAATCTGAGAGTTCTGTAACTTTGACAGTCCAAATTTCTAGTTGAAGAAAAACCCCACAATTTTTTTAGTCAGGGTAATAATGTCTACTTTTCAGTGACAAGAAGCCATCATGCAAAACCAAACCAACAGTACACAATGACAGAAATCTTCTATCTCATCCTTGGAAAAGGCTGGGATGGCTTGAGGCATGTGGATCCTGGCACTCCAGGTGACACAACATAGAGAATGTGTCTCCTACATTGTCATAGATACGTGTCATGGACATGTTGGAAATGCCAGGGAATCTGAACCTACCAAATTGTATCACAGGGAAAGCAAGTAACCTGAATTTCAGGGGTTACATACAGTAGATGGTTAAATACAGCTCTGCTCTGGGTTGTTTGATGAACCTTTAGCCCTCAAAATGAATCACTGTTTATATAGCAGAGATGCCTGAGCATCCTGGAGCATCTCAGTCCATGACTTTTTTGTTGTTTTTTACTCATTATAGAGTATATCCAGCTTTTACATCCACTAAGCATAGGTGTTAACTGATTCCATCAAATAAAAAACAGTAGTGAAAAAAATGCAGTTCCTAAAGCATGAGACAGTGCATGTAGGATACTGTTAAGTCTTAATGATTCACATCATCTGCTCACATTGACTTTGGTTGAGCTTTTCAGGGAAAAAAAAAAAAAAAAGTTGGAAGAAGAAGAAGAAAAAAAAAAAAAAGAAAGAGAGGCATCATCAGAGAAAATGCCTGGCATAACTCCTTCTAATCGCATTTCTCAGTGCTATTAGGAAAATGGACCTTGCTTGACACTTACTTTATTTCCAGCCTGTTAATAAGACGGATATGCTCAGAATGAAGATGTAAAAAGTTAGGACAGTCAAGATTTACTTTAAGGTCCCAGTTTGTCTTTGTAATCTGGGTAAATCATTAGGTCTAGGTTCTTATAGAGCTGGGGTGAACCAGCCTCCTGCAGGCAGCTCACTTCATAGGTTCTCCCCTCCAGAATAAAGGTAATACACAGCCTCATCTGTATGTGCTATAATTTTCCTGAAATAGGGGGACTGCAGCCCTAGAGACTCAAAGGTGTGTATGTGGGCATCTGCCCAGCATTGTCCTGCTTAACTTTCAGGAGTGCTGCCACACTGCCTTCAAAATATCCTTATCTGAAGAAAGACCCTCAGAATCCAACAGGCAGAAAAGAAAGAGTTGGTCAAGAGAGAAGTGAAAATTAACAAGGCATGAGATTTCCTTCTGCTTAGGCTCACCCACTGTGACTATTCTCCCATTAGTCACCTGAAATGGACAAGTTGCTCAGGTAGGTGGAGAGTTCCCTATCCAGGAGACACAAAAATCCACAAGTTTTTACCACAGAAAACCCAATAAAGCCATATGTAGCATACGTATTCCAAAAGTGACTTGGGCTCAAATGTCTAGGTTAGTGCAGGCACTTGAAAACTGCTCATTCCTCACCTGAGCATTTTACCAACCACCCTGTCAGCTACTCTTGAGTCATGGTTTCTGCACTTCTCTGACAGGAGCTGCTCCCCTTCAAAACATTCTCTTGACCAGAAAGTACATAAAAGAGATTGTTTCTACAGCACAGTGGCTTAGGTCAGCAGGGTTGGTATACTGAGGCTGAAGTCTCTAGTTCAATATTTAATTACCAAAAATGTTGGAACTACTACAAGAGGAGAGGTAAAATACCTTTTGACCAGTGGTTGTGCCTTTCCAGTGGGATACTGAACCACCAAATTCAAGCCTCAGCTGCAAATTAAACAGATCAGGACTTTCAATCTAGGTCTTGCATCCTAGAAATAACAGAATCTAAATTTTTGATTCATCAGAACATGCACAAACATATATATGCTGATGCTACTGTGCTAAGCCTGTATCTCCTCTACTCTACAGCCATTTTAGATGTGCTCTCCACGCACACAGAAGACTGGGCTCAGCTAAGGAGACAGACTCATTTTAATCAAGTTTTGCCTTCAGTCTTAATTCCAACACAGTAACAAGGGGATGATTTAAGTGTTTTAGGAGTTTTGTTAAAGTCACCTGTCAAAAAAAAAGACCAGAAGCAGCTCAGTGATGTAACTGAGAGTATCAACAGCAGTTAGGCACCGATAGGGCAAGTGGGCAAGTTGCATGTGTTTGTACTGTGCCTAAGACAATGGTTCACAGATCCTGGAGAGGTTTTGAATACCCTTGTTGTTCAATGAATTTGGAGAAGCTATTCAGTTTGAATAGCAACTTACATTTCATAGAATCTAATTTGCCTCTGAGTGCCCTGAGCACAATATGGCAGTTTTGCCACATAGCCTAACATCATCCAGTTACTTATGAAGAGATGTAGGACAACATGATTGGAAACCTCTACATCATCCTTAGAAGCCATTCCCAGAATTGTTGGAGCAGCAGCTGTGGAAGCTTATGTATGGATCCCAATGACAGAATAGGAGCTGAGCAAGTCACTGAGGTAATTTAAAGACAGGTGTTATTTAAGATTGGATGAAGGAATTTATCTTGGAAGAGGTAAAACAAGAGATTTCTTCTAACTGAGCAATATTGTTCAATAATTTACCATTGGTACTTTGGCCTACACAAAGATCATATTTTTGATACAGGTCATGAAACACGATCTCATTGGAGATACTAGAACTCATATAGTGTTTTATGGTTTTTAATTTTTTTCCCCAACATTGGACACTTAAAATTCAGCTGGACATGGTTCTGAGGCATCTTGTCTAGACTGTGCTTTTGCCAAGAAAGGTTGGACCAGATGATCCATGAGGTCATTTCCAACCTGGTACTCTATGGTTCTATTAATATCTTAGCGAGACCAGGACTGGGTCGGTAAGTGTTAATGTATTAAATATCTACACAGCTGAGAGGTATAAGGCTTTCCTACCCTACAATATGATTTTCCATTCCATCACTTTTCTCTATGTTGATCACTATACTCTGCATATTTCTCTGTTTTCGGTATAAGAATTTGCCATAAACATTTCCAAATCTTCATTCTTCAGTCGATTAAATGTCTCCTTGTTCATAGCCAAATGTCTTATACAACTGGATACAAACCAGTCAGAAATGGTTTCTAAGAACATTAAAGAAAGTAAGAAAAGCAATCAGAAAAATTTCAAGAGTTCAGAGCATCAATCCCACAAGTAGGAATAAAAGCAGTGCAGTACCCCATCTTTAACAAAAGGAATCATTTATCATGACGTTTGAATACACTGACAAGCTATGCAGGCATCAGAATGGCCGTGACAATGCAAACCCGCTAATGTGGGATTTAACCATTTAACCATTTTAGAGTACAAATTATAATAAAAGGGTGTCTTGCATGTCCAATTGCTATGGAGGTCTAAGACAGCAGAGAGAAAGAGCTGTGAAAAATGCTCTTTCAGCAGCAGAACAGGCAAGGTTACACTGGATGCAAAGAAAGCCGCGCTGAATACAGGGCTGGAGAGCACCACACAAGCAAGAAGATTTCCAAACACAGCATTACAGATCTTCAAGTTCTACCTTCTCCAACGACTTTTAAAAATCTCTTTTTTTTGCTATTTCTTTTTCCTACAGTAGGATTACCATACACGTACTGTGGAAATATTTCAACAGAGAAGCAAAATGCACCACCCTGGGACACAGAACATTTAACCTGGAAGTGAGCAGCAGTCCTTTAGCAGAACTGACACGTGTCCACTGCAGACTGGGAAGATGAGAGCATCTAATGTCCAAAGCAATGGGGACTTCTCCTGACCCAGTGCAGTGTGCATTTAATATTCCTAAATAATTTCTCTACTTCCTTTTCTCTTTTTTTAAGAAGTGCTTCCTCCTATTCTTCTGTTCTTTCCTCAGAGTCCTTGAGCTGCTGCTCTTGCTGTGACTGAAAAGGCAGCTGAGAGAAACGGTTCAGCAAGGAATAAAAATGGAGGGTTTATTCCCATTCTTTACAAATATTGGCACCTGAAAAATAATAGTACACATCAAAATGCAGAGATGGAAATACGTATTTTAGGAGACACGGGCACCACAGTGAGGAGATTTTGGTTTTATCTTTTCTCTTTAATCTCTTTCATAGATTATTTAATGCAACTAAGCAATGTGATGTCAATGAAAGGCTTATAAAGAAAGGGCAGTTCCCTTGTCTTCAGAAGGGATTGACTGTGTTAAAAAAAAGAGTTTAAAAACTTAAGTAATTCAGCAAGTCATAAACAGAAACAAATATTTAAATTTAGGCCTGTGCTTAAAGCAGATTGCTTTGCTAGGGCCCAGGATCTGATTCAAAAGTCGGAAAAAGAATTCAAGTGCAAGTATATTTGGATTCATATTCAAATTATTTAATTTCAACTGCTTTTCAGTTGAAATTCTTATAGATTAAAATCGTGAAGAAAAAGAAGAAAGACTGCTTGCCCAAGCAGATACAAAGATTAAACATGTTAAGTCCAGATTCCACAAATAAAAAATAGACTCCTTTCCAGAAGTTATGGCAAGTTCTTTAACATATTTAGAGGCAGGTATCAGGAAGTAAAACTACATCAGTTACAATCACTGTTAATTTCCAAGGACAAATACAGGTGATTTTACTTCTGCACATACTATTGCAATTGTATTATTTATTTAATCAGTATTAAAATACAAGCTAATTATTATGAATTACAGTGCCTTAGCATGTGTCTACACTTCAGCCCGCTGCTCTGTGTAAATAAGAGCCAGCTTGCCTGCCAAGAACAGCCTGTCTACTTCAGCCAAGAAGTGGGACAAATAGGCTCTGCCGGTACAGATAGGCACTTTCCAGTCTCCACCCTGGCTTGCTTATAAGAACTCTAGATTTTCCTATATCACACTGTTGCTAGCAGTGTTGACATACCCTCATTTGAATAACTCTGCAGACAGCAAGAAGCCATCAGCAAAACACGCTGTGGTTCTCAGAAACAGCTTCAGAGCTGTGAGCTGCTAGTGAATAGCAGTCTCTGTAAGAGCAGCGTGATTTATAATCGGTATACAGAGCCCTCGTGATTAATATTCATGCTACATATCCCAGAATAAATAGGAGATGCCAGCCTGATCCAAAGCCCTCTGAAATTGATGGAAACCCTTCCATTGACTGAAATGGGCTCTGGGTCAAGCCCCAAGCATCCAAGTGTGTTTATACCTTTTAAAAAAGAAGGAATTCACTCTCCACATGTTTCAGTCCCTCACATTTATTGTCAGCAAACCTTTGGCAAAAGAATGCCTTCCTCTGCACTGGGACTCTCAGTGAAGCCAGTAGGAGCTATATATACAGAGACTGAGGACATAATCTCAATGTAAAACCAATAACAAATTGGAAAGAAACTTGATTTTGAAACCACATGAGACAAAATTTAGTGAGAAAGGAAATCTTTCTTTATGAGAAGTACAAAATAGCTCTGGTTTTGTATACCTTCAGGTTAAGAAGGAAATTTTCAATGAGGCCCATTGAACCCTCTCAATATACATTAAAAACCCACTCATGTAAATCTAATACCATTATAATCATCTTCTTTAAACACTGTAATTATAGCCTCCAAGGGTAAGTACACAAATGGTAAATATGGCCATTTAAATTACTTTATGCAAAGCAAAGATTGTTTTTACTTATTAAAGGAATTGAATGCTACTTATAGGTGCCCTTGCTAAATGCAGATTGACAATGAAGTTAAAGAATAAAACCTCATTCATTTTTTTGCTACTATATAAATTTTCTGAAGTCCAACTCCTCTCACAATAGTGTACAGTAATTGGATTAAAACTACCTTCAAATACTTTCCACCACATCTTTTACATGAAATATCTTTCAAAATCCACAATGTCTATGTAATCATTTTATGGTGATCATCAAAAAAAAATACTATGAAATTAAATAGAAGTGGATTGATATGGATTATCCTCCCCAAACAATAAAATCCTAGCACCATACAAAATACCATGATTTAAAACTGAGTGCTGGCTCTCCATCTCTCTCTTTCTTTCACTTTGATAAGCAGACAAATCATTTTCCAAAGAACAACTGTTAATATGTAGATTGGTTTTCAGAGTAGTTTTCAATAATATTTGATTTCTTGTATTTTGCTTCAAGAAGAAAAACATGAAGTAAAAAAAAACAAACACAACACACAGAAAAAGGAAAAAGATACAGGAAATAAACTTCTAAAGTCAATTAACAGTGAGTCCCCACAGAGGCAAAAGTGGACATTTCACGACGGATAGTACTGAAAGGAGAGAGCTCCAGTTCTGTGGTGTACTCATTGTCATTGTCATCGCTCGTCACTGTTGAAGACTTCTGGATGCATTCATCACAGCAGCAACAGCAACACTCCATAAAGGCCCGGCTGAAAGGTTTACAGAGACAGAAAAGGAGAACCGGGGTAACACAGGACTTAAAGAACAAAAGGAACTGACTGATGAGATGGAGGAGGTCCATAGTCTGCCGAGAGACCCCTGTGGACATGTAAGCAGTCACAATGTTGCAAATGTTTTCAGGAATGATGCAAAACCCATATAAAATGGTCAAAGCCACCACTGTGCAGTTCATTTGACTTTCCAGCTGAATTTGTCGCTTGTTCCCCCTCGTGCAAGCCTTTTCTGCCCTCCTGATTTTCCTCGCCGTTACCAGGGAGCAGGTAATAGTGAAAAGAGTAGGCAAACAAAAATAGCAGCCGAAGTACCACCAGAGTCTTGCCCCATCATAAGTGAGAGCAAGCACATAGATGGTGTCAGGCAGTGCGGTGGATATCTTCACCACGCACCGCTCCCCCGGTGGGCTGCCACTGTATTCGGGGTTCTCCTTTGTCAGCTGGCGCAGCACAACCTCAGGCAGGGCCAGCAGCAGTGCGCCCACCCAGATGACAGCCAGCTTGGCCGTCGTCGAGGTGCAGTTCTCGATCATCTCGTAATACATCTGCACATTGGTGGCAGCACGAAACCGGTCAATGCAGAGGGCACAGAGCGTGAAGGTGGTGACTCCAAGAGAGGCTACCTGGGAAGGAGAAAGGAGAATGCAAGTTGATACAGGTGCTTTCTGGGGAAAGAAAAAAAAATAAAATAAAAAAAAAAATGACAGTTACAAGGCTATATATAGTCGGTCCATTATTTAGTGGATAGTGGGAAAATTTCATCTCCTCCAAAAGTCTCCTGGCCCCATGTTGATGGCAGTCTTCTTCAAGATGGAAGATGAAGGCCTGAACTCACTGAGGCTAAAGAGGGAATTAATTTATTGTACATTGAAACAAAGTGTTATGATTGACCTTTTCATTGGAAGAGGTTTATACTCTTTGGGGTAGTTAAAGAGAGCTGAATTTGTACTCTGAAACACCAGTTAAGTCTAGTCCCTCGACTGACAAAGGCAAAGGAAAACCTAGTCTAGGGCTATCAGTGTAGGAAACAGTTAAGTACCATGGTGCAGAGCACCATGAAAAGAAGCATCACGGACAGAACTTAGTTTCCAGTGTTAGCTGAACTACCATCCCAAAAGAGTATGTCTTGTTCTTCTGCCTATAAATATTTACTTCAGCTTGGTGTCATCCTCTCCGGAGGCCCAAGCAAGCATCTGTGCAACACTGAATGAACCAAAAAAAAAAATAGAGAAACTGACCAATATGTAAAACCAAATCCCCTTCTCCCCTCCTTCATTGTTGTAAGAGGTGTTTTTCAGAAAGATCAGTTCCACCACAGCAGTTGGAATTCAAGTCAAAAGGCAAGAGATGGGAGAATCTTCCTTCAGCAGAAGTATGAACTTATGCCCACATCCAGAAGTAAGAACTCATGTCCACATCACACGTTCATCAAGCATGCAGGAGATTATAACATCGAATCTTCCATACCTACAAAATTTAGGAACCCTGTGGATTAGGCATCTACTGAATGGAGCAAGGTCCAACAACTTTTTTTGTGGACTTAGGTTTTAAGTGAAATCTCAATGGCAGTAGGCACATAAATTATCCCGCATAGTGAGTTCAAAGAGACTGTATCTGAAATCTTCAGACTTCCAGAGCCTGTTGAAAACCAACCTTCACTATAATTTCTAGGCTTTAATAATTCACCTTCAACATTTCAGTTTGAAAAAAAAAAAAAATCACAGGAAAATCTGGGCTTCATCTCACAGGAAACATCCTGTAGGAGAGCGTACTGAAGGCCATGAGAAAAGGTAGAAGTTCCACTGTTTAAATGATTTAAAGATGAGTTGGACAGAGCTCCCAGTTATGTACTGTAAGGAGCAAGCACAGAGAAATGCATATGTTCTCCAGCTTTAATAATCATCATTCTATGCATGAATAGAAATTTTGTACTGTCACGAAACATAATTTGCTATAATTTTATCCTCTTTATAATTAAATTTCCTAAAAAGAAATTTGCAAGAAGACTATACCCATTTTAGTCTAATCTTATTACCAATAAACTCAACTTCAGTTCAAATTCAAAGCAGAACTCTCATTAACTTTAATTGGAGAAAGATTAGGTGCCCTGTTGCATTCTAATTCATTTATTTTCTTGGGTTTGCATGCTTGTGTCATGCTGAAAATGTGTTGATGCAAAAGAAAAGAAACTGTCAAATAATATTCCTAATAAATGTAAAGAAAGTTTATTTTTGTCATGAATAAACCCTGTGCCTGTGCACTTAACTGGGGAATCTAGGGTAATATTAGGCAGTTATAATTTTGCTTACCCAAATTTGATGTGCAATGATATATTTAAATTTCATATAGGTAGATTTTAAAAAAAATAGTGTCTGATTTCCACCAAAATTTTGAAATATTTCTGTTTATGCATCTCTTGCAAAAAGTTCTGCAAAGATAGATAGTACAATTATACACAAT
Source organism: Baryphthengus martii (assembly GCA_013396935.1). Lineage (NCBI taxonomy): Eukaryota > Metazoa > Chordata > Aves > Coraciiformes > Momotidae > Baryphthengus > Baryphthengus martii. The sequence goes on from VWZK01022231.1 coordinate 319,333, forward strand.
TATATAAATGCATCATTAATTTTGGCCTTCAATATTTAATCAAATTGCTAAAACTGGAAACTCATTGAAAAATATTAGGCATTTGAGATTAGAACTGTCAGAAATTGGCTTAGTTGGAAAATTCTTTGAAACAGGTTCCTAAAAGATGGAATGAGTAAGATTAAATGTCTTACTAATTAACTTGCAGGAATATTTAATGATGACAAAGCAGTACCGTAAACATTCTTAATAAGCAAACCTATTGATTTAGGAAGCTAAATTGCCTGACAAGATTTAAAGAAAGCTTGGTAAATGCAGAAAAAAAAACCCACTAAAAAACATTAAAGACAAATTACTGTTACAGGAAAATCTTAATGAAAAGTGATAAACTTAGCTAATGAAAAATAATTTTCATGTATCATGGCTGAGAGTCAGATTTTTAAATTCAGGACTAGCGACTTTGTTTCCAAAACATGTAAATATGTGTGCAGTCTTCAAATTCCTCAGAGTGACAGCAAAACCTTTAGCTGGAACATCCAACATGAATAACAAAAGGGTCAGGACTCAGCTTTGTACAATTACGGGAGACAGGGAAATAACCAAGATTCAGGAATGACTAGGGATTGAAATAAAAATCAGCAGAACAGAAGAAAATCTGAGGGTTTGTACATTAATATTTCCCTCTCAGCTCTTACATGAGCCTCTCTGCCCACCCTCAACACACACGCTTTTATTGCTTTAGCATTTCATTGCAAACAGGCTGTTACACAGTGGCTAAGATATTAAAACTCTGCAACTGTTAAGGCTGGACTGATGAAAGGAGACATGCCTACCACGAACAAACATAACCTACGGGGTTCCTGTCACATTAATTGACCAACAACTCAGAGGCTTAAGACAGTGAAACAGAGCAAGAAGAAACAACTAAGAACAGTGGAAGTCGGCTTTGAAAACCCTCCTGTGGATATACTGACGGAACAAGCTAAACAAAGCTCACGTTTCTCTTGAGCAGGCAATGGTTTCCTCTTTTCTGTAGATTAATGGAGTTAGTGATGCCATGGAAAAGCTTGCAAAAAAACCAAACAAACACTCCCAAGCAGATGAACAGGGATTCGCTCCAGCTGAGTTGCTTAAAGGCAGTATAGCAATTTAAAAGTCTGATTACTTACCCCATGTTAGCAGACTATGAGTAATAGCCAGCAAAATCAACCTACATGAGCAAGAACTGAAACATGCTTTCTGCATGTTCACACAATTTCAGTTTAGGGGTGTTTCTTCATACCAGTCATACTAATAATTAGAATTAAACTAAAAATATGGAAGAAGCCAGAGACATTTCCTTTTTAATCCCTTACATTGCCCTGAAATAACCACAAAACGAAGATAATACATATGATGGGGAGTAGGTAAATGACAGATTAACAAATCCTAAAGCGGTGTGAAGCTGCATGGAGTTTAATGGTGCTTTTCTTGTTGTAACAGCTGAATTTCTGATATGCTGATACTCTGTTGCAGTCTTAATTCCAACAACCTGGCAGGAAATGAGGCAAAGCAAGGGCAAGTCAGGCTCAGTAGTTTTTGATCACCACTTATTGGTCTGATTTCTTTCCATATGGTCCCTATGAAGATTCTCCTTTAGTATCTAGACGTTCACGATGGCACTAGCTTGCATCTTTCTCTTACTATGTAATATCAGAAAAGTCCTCGAGTTTCTAACTGAACAACCACTGGTCTAATTTGAGGAGGTGGTGAAGTAACCCCTGCTTTGAGGAGGTGCCCAGACTATTTGGGCAGACAAGCACTATTGAAGGGATTACAGCGACAGCACGCACACACAAAAGAAAACATTATTGTTACGAGAGAGTCTCTTAATACTGCCGCTCTGTTAAAAGCACTGACAGGGTGTTAGCGGACACTGTGATGCGCCTTCAAGACACTGCAAAAACCTTTGGTCATTAGCTCACCAGCTGTTAGTCAGCTGTGTCAAAACTCATTTAGGGAACTAAGGCTAGAGAGAACAACAGTCAACTCATGAAACGCTCAGCTTAATTGCATCGGTTCTCCTCTCTGTCCCTCCAACATACTCATTCCCCTTTCATGAACTCTAACAATTACTGAAATGTTCCCAGGCTTTCCCTGGCCTGTCCTACTTCTTCTCCTGGCTATGGTCCCACAGCTCTTGGCCCTGGCCTCTAGGAGCACAGCCTCTGGCTGACCAGGGAAGCAGTGCAGAGGTACTACAGTGAACGGTGCTAGTGGAAATAAAACTGCATTCTCTCTCACTAATACCTGCTTGACTAGATGAAGGTAATGAAAACAAAACCAGAAATAAGATCAGAAAAGGTGACTTGGGTGAAAAGGTCAACAAAGACCAATTTCTGTGAGTGAATATAAAAGAGAAGTTGAGTCACTTGGTCCAGCATGATGAAGACAAAGAAGTGATGTTGCTGCTATCTACAAGTAAGTCTATCTCAAGTTACAAAAGTTACTCAAGCCGAAGGACAAGCGGATGGTAACAGAATGAGAACCAACCAGCCATGAGCAACTCAAGGCTGGAAATGAGAAAGACCACTAATCAACTCAGACACCATGTTCTCGAGCACACCTTCTGAAGGAGAAGTGAGGAGAAACAATGCAGACTGAGTTTATATGTAACAAGATAAAACAAAGAGTTATATAAAGTGGCTGCTTCTACGAATTGAAGTTGGATTTTCTCTAATAAAATATATTGTATTAACTGTGTATCATACTTATCAACTGTGCATCCTATTTATCATCTGTTCTTGTAACACAGTTTCTTAAACTATGTGGTACTCTTCCTTCGTTACAAGGCAGGTTGGGTATTTGAAACATTTTCTAATTTGTAACAGGAAAGCTGAACTACAGAAAAGGTTGATTACTAGCCAAGCCATGTCTGAGCACTCAGTGACACTCTGTAGACTATATCCATTCCTGTTACATCATATAAATAACTAATTTTTTTTCCCCAAAGCCATTATAGTCCATCATCTTATTATGGCTGTTCTATATCTACATCAAACTTCACAGCTTTAGAACATGTTAATGCAACATACCATGGTGGCTCTTGCAGACTTGGCAGTTTTGCCTAAGATAAATAAAGTTAGTACAGACTGCAATACTTTTTTTGTGCTACTCTACACATACAGTACAGTAATAAGGCTGGACTACCGCAAAATAAAAGGGCATTCCATTGCAAACAATTAATTGCTTAAGTTTATCTAAATTTCTGGTTTCTGTTCTTTCAATTTAAAACAAAATCCCAAACCAATAAAAAACCCAAGCCCCCACCAAGCCAGGAACGACTGTCATTACCATAAAAGAACAAAAATAAATAAAGATACTACCTCTATATTTCTTACATGAAGTGCTATTAAACATTAATGGCTTTATGCTTTAAAATAGGTAACAGTCACTTTTATTAAAGCACCACTGTGGTGTGGCAGAAGTAATTCAGTAACTAAGGAGTACTGGGGCCAGAAAACCTCTCTGACATCTGCAATTAGCTTAAGCATCCTGGATGAAAATCTACATCACCTTAATTATCTAAAAGACAAGATGGTAATTCTGGAAACTACTATCATAAAGATGTCCTACACATGTGAGACAATGGGTACAATGTAGTTATTTCCTTTGTCATACTATTAACATTCCTATCAAGGAGACACAGAGCATATGTGCTTTGTATGTTATTCTTCTGTATATCCTAACAGTAATAGTTTTCAGAATCAGAATCCACTTCCAAGAGCGGCTCTTGAATTCTTTTGGAAGCAAAAGCCAATCAGACTATCAGGGCACTGAAAATACTTATTAGTACACTACATGCTTATCCAGAGAGTTGGAAAAAATTACAAAACACAAAGGGATTTAATTTTTGTTCATTTTCCTGTCTGCAATTTACCATGTTGCCATATAAGTAAATTTAATTTATGTGTTTGTTTAGTTTTTTTTTAAATAAAGAAATGAGTGCCATTCTCCACTGAGGATCAAATTCTCATCATGATACACAAGAGACTCTTGCATTAATTTTTAACATTTAAAGCCATCGAACTGCTGCTAAAAATCTGTTTCTTCCTCCTTTGCAGGAAAAAATCCTGTCATATGGAGAAATGACATCCCAGTGCTCAGAGAAGTCAATGGTGCTGGGATAGCAGATGCTGACTTTTTCTCTGCACAGATATGTAACTTAAATATTGCTGACCCAATTTTAAACCTAGTCTGACACAAATTCATTTCCATGCTGAAATGCCACATGCAAAGTTTAAGCTAGAAGCAAATTTTTATGGACAACTTAAAAGCCCCTAAGGACACGGTTTGTAGAAGAAAGAAAGATTGGCAGAACAGCCAATATGGCAGCTACTATCATCATGACGATAATATCTGAAGGGCAGAGATACATTAACACTTCTGTTTTCAACAATTATTTATTGTGCGATAAGTGCTGAAGATATTCTGCTCAGTAAAATACACATGCAGCCATTGCCCTAGAAAATTCTCAAAACGAAACTGCAAATCTCTCTGAGGATCTTTGTCAACTTGCTGGAGGTTCAGGAGCCTAGCTCTGACTAGAGTCAAAGAACAGACATAAAGAAGAAGCTACACAACAAAAGATACAGAAAAGACAGATAATACACAGCTTTTATAAACTGTCATAAAAAAAAAAAAAAAAAAGTATTTGCTTCCCTAAGGTGAAACTTAAAACAAGGCTCTCTTCTGACAGCTTTGGAACAGGCAGAGGACGGCCACTTTCTTCATGCGTCTCGCTTGCCTCTATCAAGTAAAAGAGAGAAGGGGGAAAAAGCCTCACCTCAAATTGCCCTGGAGGGCCAGCTCTAGGGAAAAAAAGTAATTAGTATTCCTGGCCAAATCAATCCTTATGCTTTCCACTAAGAATACTAATCATGATAGCTTTTCTGAACTGGAAGTTACCCACCAGAAACAGGAATGATGCCATAAAGTGATCGCCAAAAGCATATGCAGAGGCCGGGCATCAGATTTCAGAGGCATTCACTGTCAGCCTGCTCTAGAATCAAGCCAGTCTCATAGGTATGATACAGTCCAAATGACGACTCCACAAACTTTGTTTCTGTCTTCTTTGTGGAGGGTATGAGAAAGGCAGAGGGGCTCCTGTTTATCAGCACTGCATGCACTGCCTGAGTACCATCACTGGCCTAAGGCAACTTCTTCCTCTGTGCTGGACAGAGGAAGGTTGTAAATCAGTCTCTGCAAACCTTCATTCTAGACCATTACCCAGTTCTAAATCTTTAGTCTACTATAAATAGCTTGTCTCAATCTGCCAGCATAGAAAGTGATGTCTGCTTCCAATGATCCCCCTCAAACTCATCAAGCTCCTAGTGTAATCTCCCGGAGCAGAGTGCACACAACTCAAGCAAGCTTCCTTTTAAAGCCCAAAAGATAGTTTCTAGTCCTAGTTGACCCAATCCATTTGTCATCAGCAAGTTGCTCTGGGCCTTAAACAACTTACTTCACCTTTTTACTATCATCTTGCAGCATTAAAATAAAAAAATAAAAATGCTACTTCACAGTACTGGTATATTGAACAGCTGTGAAAAATTTAGAAGCACAGTAAAACTACTGATTTTCTCTACATCCACACTTCTTTCTATTAAGGCCTAGCATAAACCTAGAAGTAGAAGAATTGGAACTATATTGTTCTGTCCTCCCTTTTATTTTTTTCCCCTAGTCCTTTCGCAGATAAGACTGGGTGTGCTTAAACAAAAAGCAAAGGGTTCCACATTGGCAGGGCTTGTGAAACAGGAATTGGTCAAAGCCACCGTTTTTGTATTGTAATTTAGCCAGTATCTCCTGATTCTCATCAATACTGAGAAAAGTTTATAGAAGACAACATAAACACGGCATGCAGGTAAACACTTCAGACATTTATGCCTAAAGCTAGACTTCTGAACCACAGGCAGAAAAAAAAAAAAAAAAAGTGGCAAAATTTAAAGAACTCTGGAGCAGAGTATTAAAACTGCAAGGGAGAAGCACATTTGCACACGTCCTTTATGGGCAGAGTAACTGCCCTAGTTTTTCTAATTCCCTTCTCAATTCCCTCTCAGTGCACTCAAAACTGTTCCTCCAGGACAGTGCCATCATCAGGGTCAAGTGAAGTTCTTGGTGGAGATAATTTCATCCACTTCTACTGACCATCTGTCTTTCTGTCTTTGCTCTCTAACAGTTTTACTCTCATCACCTAAAGACCTCGTGAGAGGCACAGAAAAATTAATTTACTCAGTTTCTTCCTCAGTCATGTGCACAGCACTCTTTACACAGCATAGCCGTGACATAGTTTTAAACGGTAGTTAGAAATGAGCAAATTGTGATACAATATATGGCTGCAATGACTGCTTAATGTACTTGGTCACAGCAGACCTTTATTAGGTACAGAAAAATGTTCCTTTAAATTAAATACTGTGGAGTCCTTCCACTATTGGAAGCTAAACATTTACCTATACAAAAGTGCTTGAAGATCTCATAAATCATTTTCTTACCCATTAAAGAGCACAAATAAAAACCAATTTGCCACAAGAAGCTAAATTAAGAAAACTCAAGGTTCCTCATTGGGATCACTTAAAACCTTCAAACATAATACAAAGTATGCTTGAGTTATGTCAAAACGCTATGATCACCATATAGCTTAATCTGGATAATCAGATATCCCTTGTTCGCTGTTTCTGTAGATATAAGCTGGTATCACAGAGCTCTCGGTCCAACAAGGTGCTTGAAAGTGAGATATTTCTGGGTTTATAATTCTGGGTGAGACGTGTAACTCCCTAAAAAGCATATGAGGAGAATTGGCACGCAAAAAGGAGATACAAAGCATGAAACGAGAAGACACTTAAAAGAACAAAACCCTAGGCTTATACAGAAAACACAGACAACAGCTTAAAATTTGTCCATCTTCAGGAAGATGCTTCTGTTTGTATTCCATGAAGGTCTGGAAACCTCTCTTGAAGATACCTGTCGACAGATTTCCTCTCAAGGAGCTAAGAAGTTCTTCATCTTTCTCCCACTGTGTGAGAAAGGGATGAGCCTGCCCGGGTGAGTTACAAGAGAGAAGACAGTGTCATTCAGCTGTCAGATGAGCACACTGCTGTGAACAATCCTTCACAGAGCATGGAGCAGCAGCTGCTCATGCAGCAGATTTCATGACATGCTCCACATCTGCACTGCTCCTGGTAGTGTCAGTGTCACTGTATAATGCCTGTGAGGTCAGAACAACACTTGGAAAGTGGTAAAACTTTGCTCTAACTCAGGACAGTGTTCTTCTTGCCAAACGAGACAAGCTGTAGAGAGGCACAATCCACTAGTGGTGTTCAAATTTCACCACTCATGGCTACAATTTACAAAGGAGGGGTAAACCCAGCCTTTTACTTACTGCTCCTAGGGTGAGGAATACACTTTGCATACATGAGTATTATACTTAACAGCAACTGAATGAAAAATATATCATTCTGGGAGTAACACAGAACTCCAAGGCAGTAGCTTTTTTTTAGATCTGTACCTTAGATATAAATTAAATCTCCTCAGAGACAAGGAGAATGCGCCACTTTAAGACATCAGCAATAATTAAGCAGAAGACAGGCACCATACTACTGGTCCACCATGACTAGATTGATGCTAGATTTTGACTAAGACTTGAATAAGAACTCTAGACATCTACAGAACTTTAAAGTGAAAAAAATAATGCATCATTAAAGTACAAAGGGTGGATAGCAGCAGCTGAACGCTTTTCAGGATTACAGTTTGAATTTTGGCAACTACATTTCAGTTTGACAAACTCTTTAGTGCCCAAAGCTCCGCAGCATAAGCAACTAATTTTGAAGAACAGCATGGCTATGCAAATCAATTCAATTACTGATCTTTAATTAGAATCAGCTTTATAAAGAATCATTTCTATTTTCTATGTGGATGTACAAAAAAAAAAAAAAAAGTTTAGGAAGCCTGAAATGTCACTCCATGTGAGTCCTGAAAACACTTGAACTACGCTAGGTACTTTATCTGAAATGGTTACCCTTTAACTGCAACAGTCCTCCTCATTTTATTGACCAGCACAATAGCCCCACATACAACTGGCCTTGAATTCATCTAGGTGTAGCACAGCTCCACCCTTTGTCCAATATCACCAGCAATAATGTGTATCACATACGAAAGCAGTGATGGCAATTTAGTGGCTGCACACACCATTCATCTTTATAAATACATCCTTAAAAGCACAGTTAATAAATATCACATTCCTGTGCACTAATGTGCTGCTGAAACTCACATTCTGTGCATTAATATGTTGGGTTTTGTTGGGTGGGGGGTGGTTTTTGTTTGGTTGGGTTTTTTCCTAATATCTCATTCTTAGGACAAGAGAGTCAACAGTTGTTTCCTCAGCTTCCAATTAAAGAATCATGTTGAACATCGGGTTTTGGGAATACTGCAGAGCCAGCCAGAATTACAGGTTACCACCCTACCAACAAGCTTCAGTGTTCAGTTCCAGTAAATAAATACAGCGGACAACCTGAACACTGCCGGCAGGACACTGGCCAGCTGGCTGACAGCTTCATTGACAGTCTCTGAACTCCTGCGATGAACCTGTGATTTAAATGGAGCTGGGGTCTTTTATTTTTGTCTTTTTTTTTTTTTTTTTCCCAAGATAAACTAAATAAATAAGTATGAAATTCGAACACTGAAGTATAAATTAAGAGAACATAGATCCTATTGACAGTCCTTTTTACAATCACCTTCTTAAAGCCTATCCCCCAGTCATCCCCTCTATCCACTTTCTTAACTCACTTCACTTTTAGAAAAAACACAACATAAAACAAACAAAAAGATATATAATTCTCGGAAGAGTCTTCATCCTTCAGGATCACAAAGAGCAAGGAAAGTTTGGCAGAACTAGTACAAGTGGAAGGAAGAGCCTGATGCGCTCAGTCTGAGGCTACAGAAATCCCGATGCTGCTGGACGTGACGGGGCTACAACATCCCCCTGTCCCTGGGGCCGGGCCCCGCTCTGCCCCAGGAGGGCCTGGGAAACCCAGACCACGTCGCGCCTGGATGTCTCCTGGCCAGCAGTAAGTGAAGGCGGGGAGCCCCGGTCCCGCACGTAGCTAAGGCCGGCGGCGGAGAACGGACAGGAGGTGTTCTCGGGAACCAGAGTCCCCTGGGGCGGGCAGGCGCTCTCGGGCCGCCCGGGGGCTGCGCGGAGGCGCACGGGCCCGCTCATCCCCACCCACCCCCATTACCTCGATGTACGGGACGATTTTGCAGGAGAAGTCTTCTAGGAGCCACTTTTTGGTAAGCTCCTGGAAGATGACCAGCGGAAGGCAAAAGAAGACGATGAGGAAGTCCCAGAAGGCCAGGTTGGCCAGCAGGGAGTTGGAGATGCTCCGCATGTAGTAGTTGTGGCAGACTATGCACATCACTGCCATGTTGCCCATGATGCCGATGCCGAAGATCACCACGGAGAGGCACATGACGGCGTAGGCGCCGTACGACTCCTCGGTCAGCGGGTAGAAGGGGTTCCGAAGGCGGGCACGGCGCCCCGTGGCGTTGCCGCGGCC
>VWZK01022231.1:329006-444104 GCA_013396935.1 Baryphthengus martii
GAGGGCGACCGCGACGCCGCTGCCTCCGGAGCGCGACTCCTGCTGCCGCCGGGGTCCGCCGCGAGAAGTGGCCGGCGCTAGGTGCGCGGCGAGCGGAGCAGCGGGGAGGCTCTTCTTGCCACCTCCCGGGGCAGACTCGAAAAGTTCTGTCGCCGTCTCCGACGCGCCGAGTTAATGTAGCAAGTGTAGCGCCGGGAGGACCCCCTCCGGCGCTCCGCCCTTTCTTGGGACCGCTGCCTCCTCGCCAGCAGTCGCACTGGCTTCGTGCTGCCTATTTACATCCTCCCGCCGCTGCGGGCAGTTGGTGGCTTTATTGGTGAGGAAAGGTCCCTTGCGGAAAACACCTTCCCTCTCCGGAAAATTGCAATCACCAATTCCTCCTCTCCAGCAACCTCGGAGAAAACAGGTTGCTGTGCGCAGCTTAGGGTGTTTAAGAGCTTTGCAAAACTCTTGCCGGATTAATCACCGAGACGCCTAAACGCTCGCACCGAGGCAGAAAGCGACGGAGAACGCCCCGGGTGGCAAAGTTGCTGTCGGCACCGGGAGGGCGCAGCCCAGGACCGAACCCTCGGGGCTGTTTCTGTCTCCCCGAGAGGGGCGGGCAGCGGCAGGAGAGGGACAGTAGCCGCAGCCGCCCGGGCAGGCATCGGCTGGTCTGTGGCGGGCTTCACTCCTGCTCCCGGCTCCCTGCGGGTCCGGGTCCGGCTCCGCTCCGCNGCCTGCTCTCCCCACGCTGCTGCTAGCGCCCCGGTCTCAGCGCCTGCCCGCCTGCCTGTCCGCCTCGCCTCGCAGGTGGCATCGGGGCCCGGGGCAGCGATAGGCGAGAGAAGCTCCTTGCTCTGGTACGGGGAGTCTCGCACCTTGGCACGAATTCGGGGCGATGAGAATAGAGGGTGAGAGGTGATGGGGGAAGCTGCTGACATCTGGGTGGAAGATGAAGAGAGGTGAGGGCCAGCCCGTGAGGGCACCTTGCTGTGGGGGGCAGAGGGCACAGTTTGGGGGAGAAAAGGGTGATCCCTATGAGAATGCAAAATGAAGCCACAAAGGGTGCCATTGAAGAAGATGGTGTTCAAAACGTCACCCCCGGCTCAATAGCATCCGTAGCATCCCCAGGCATATTTAATGAAGAGGCAGCTCTATGTTTCTTTTCTGTTTTGAACACTTGTGTGTGGTTTTGTTTCTTGCCTATTTAATAGAGTTAGGTAAACTTCAGAGGTCTTTCTCCTTGTTTCACTGGGTTTTATTTAATTCAGGTGGCCTCTTAGATTACTAAAGTTGGATACAATAAATATTTCACTGTTAAGCAGAGGTAAGGATCCTCTATTGCCCTGGTTTCCATTTTTGAGAGCTTTTAGTGTAGCTTATTCCCAGCAGTTTTAAAAGTTTTAAACTTTTCCCATTAAGCGATTTGAGAAGCATTCTCCCCTTCCCTCCTCCCTCAGCTTAACTCATTTGAAGTAAAGATCAGAAATTCAGTCAAAGCTACCAGGGCTCCCCGTTTTAGGGTCTGAAGTCAGGACTATGGATCTAATAGTTCTGTGAAATCTTTTATTGTGGGCCACGTTTTAAAGTCTTGAGATGCCAAGTACGTGGGATGCGCTTGCAGGTTGGGGCTTTGTCTTTTTGTGCGTTAATGGTCAATAAAGAAAACTGTAAATCTACACTAATAGAAAATACACATCATGTCCACACAAAACCCCAATCTATTGGAAACAATAACAGAGACAAGCTTACTACCACTTACTCAATGGGGTTGAATCAAGCTGTAGTGTTAAAAGCATCTTTTTGTATGAATAGTTAATTACTATTTATTTGTAAAAACACAGTTGCACAAAATCACTAGCTGGCAGAAAAGTAGACTTTACATGAAAGATACTCACTGGACTGACCTTGCCGTCAATGGAGTGCCGTCAAAGTGCCTTTCTGAAGTAATTTATCTGACCTTAATGTTCGACGTGTGTGGTATGAGTTGGTGTCTGGAGGTGCCACTTGCACACTATCTACTCTAGAAGGAGCTTAGAGAAGTACTTTGGATGAAAAACGTGCCCTTTCAATGACTAAAACTAGTGAGTCCCGTCCCATTCAAATCTATGTGTAGTGCCATTCCCTTGGCCATGATGGTTACCCAGAAAACACACAAGCAGGACAAAAGGAACCATGAGGTGTGATGACGGGAACTTCGGGACATTTCTAAGCTTATGAGAACAAGTGTAGTAAGTTAGGCACTGCTGTGTTGCATGCCCCTTAATATAATTCAAGCCATTTTATTCTTCTTCTTCCTTAGCAATGTGAGAAGTGTCATCTCATGGAATAAATGATCAAGCTAATTTTAAGACATCCTAATAAATATTAATTTTTAACTAATGAAGATATCTATGAATGAAAGAAAAACAAACACAAAGCAAACAGAACCTACGAGGAAAGGAAGAGAATGGTGAATATAGTAAATATATTTCACTTTTTTTCCTCATATTTGTCTCCAATTTGTTTCTTCTGAGCTCAGCTGGTGTATAAAAGGAGTTAATGATGATAATGAGCTTACATTTACTGTGCCTTTCGTCCTGAAGAGTCCCCAAGGGCACTACAAACAGATATGATAAATTCATTGCTTGTTCTTAAAAGATACTGAGGAATATTGCTTCTGGCTTTTATATGGAAGGAGCAGACAGCAGTTAGCAGCCATCTTGCCCTTCTGCATACTTCTGCAAGAAATATGGATCATGAAGAAGAAGGTTAAACAGTGTTTGGTTTATGTCACTCATCCTCTAATGGGGAGATAAGAACAAAATCATGCACAGGTTTTCTGGTGTCATCCTTCCACCTGCTTTATAATAGAGAAAATTGGTTTCTAAACGCACAAAAAGTCTCATAAATTATTATTTTCTACTTGTATTTTGCCACATTTCTCTCAACTAAGAATTTGGCTTGTTGGAAAGAACAGCATATGCAATAATTGGATTTTATAACTTGTAGCCCTATAACCACTCTGCCCAGGATGGAGGAGATTGTAATTATATAGACATGATGGAACTGTTCTTTCTAAAACATTCACATCAAAGGGACCCACAGGAATGATATTTCCTAGACGTTTCTTATCTCATTGAGATGTAGCTTGGTGTAGTTAGATGTATCTGCACCTCCCCATAACTACCTAACTCTGATAGTCTGAAAAGGTCCTCTTTTGCTGCCTCTGAAAACAGTTGATTTGCCGCTGTTTACTATTGCTGCCTTGTTAGATGCTGGAAGTTAGTGTCTGAAGGTTGTGTTTTGCTAGTCTCTTTGGTCTCAAACATTTAATTAAGTTTTGCTACAGTCCATGTAATCTCTAAATTGATTTGTTTTCTTTTTTTTGAGGGGTGTGTGTGCATTGTGGTGGGTTTTTTTGGTTTTTTTTCTGTGTTTTGTTGTTTTTTTTTTTGGAGGGGGATGTTGCATGTGTCCCGTGTCTTTCAAATAATTTTGTTACTTCTTAATGATACGATCTTCCTTTATAATAAAGCTCCTACTCTGTCATATTCTAATACAGCCTCCAGTTCAGTCAAGCTTTCACAACTCATAGTGTACTTCCCTTCTAAAGGAGTTGCACGTGTTTTGACAGTCTTTCTACCAATTCATGCATCAGCCTAGAAATAGTCTCACAAATCAAAAGCAGACATTTATAACACATGAAAAAAAAAAAAAAAAAAAAGAGAATAATTTCTCCCTCTTAGATGAGGGAACTGAAATTCAGATATGTTTTTGCAGCCAAAATCTATAAAAGGAAAACCAATAAACATGTTCCTATGTTAAAAAAAATAAAAAAAAATTATGGAATTTGAAAGGTTTCCAAATACATTAATTCTGGTTTGTTGGTGTTCTACAACATTTCAACTATGATAAAGAAATCAATAGGCTCCCAGCAGAGCTATTTTTTTGACGTCTCCAATATTCATTATTTGAATAAGTGATACTCTTAGCCTGAACGTGTTACTGCGTTGCAGCAAGAAGGGATTATTTCTGTCCTTTATACTTCTCCTCAGGGTTGATATTCAACAGTTCATCAATGAAGACAAAAAAATCCCAGTATATTTCCGAAAATAACTTCTGATCTTTTTTATTATTTCAGTTGTGGTGTGCTCACTCACCTTACACTCGACTCTCCTTCCTCATTTAGGGAAATGTAATAGAACAACTATTCTTGCCTGTAGAAAAAAAGACTGTTTTATGTGGTCTTCTTACATCTCACTGGGTTTTACTGTGTATTACCTTGTCATAAAAATCTGAGTTCATTGAGAACATAATTTCTGTGGTATGGTATCATTGGGATTTTTGTTTCAGACTGGCCAAGATTCCTCGTGGAAGAACTTTTGTTGTTGAATTCAGTTGTTTATATGACTGGATTGGGCTCTCTAATAATAAGTAATTATTGAAAATTTGAAATTGAAATTTAAAAAGGAATTAAATGTTTAATGATAATATTGGGAATTTCTTGTAATTACTATTCTGATTCTGAATTTATTGATATCCATTCAGAAAGCTTATGATGGCTTCTGAATATAAATTGATATTATTGTCTAGTGTCAAGTTTTAAACAATAATGCTTTTCCTTTCAATCTTTCTCTTTTGCTGAAGTGTAAGTTCTGCTTTACAGAGTAAGCATCAGTGCTCATATCACATAGTCCAAATAGATTTATTGTTTAAGTTATCCTTCTTTCAAAAGAGTTTAGAAAGATTCTGGAAAAGGTTTTGGAAGCACTGCTGTCATTGTGTTGGCCCAGATTGCCTAGCAGAGCAGCACTTCCTCCAGCCCCACCTGCAGTCCAGCCCAAAATGGGCAATAACAGATATCTCAGAGTAGCAGAGGCAGTCAAATGACATCTCAGTTGTAGATTTGAAGCAGCCAGTGCAGCTGTAAAGAGAAATGAAGAAAATGAGGTGATGGAGATCTGAGAAAGACTGTTGAGGATAGAGGCAGAGGAGTCAAGACGGCTGACAGCAAAAAAAAAAAAGTCAGGAATAAGGAAGAAGGGATTCTCTTGAGGGAATATGAGGAAAAGAACAACTTAAAGAATAAAACGGAGAGGGAAAGCCTACGGTGTAAAAGCGAGGAGCAGACAACTTTACATTATTTGTCCCTAGCACCTGTTGTTATCTCTCCGTGTTGTGGTCTCCATCTCTACTTCCTGTGTGCATCTTGAGACTTTTCTCTAGCTTGGAATGCTAAAAAGTAATTGTAAACACTTAAAGTCTTATGTTTTCTCCATGTACAGAGGATTTTCTCCTTTCCTGTGCCACGTTGAACAACTAAATATGCAGCCCAAGCATGCATTAGCTTTTGTGTCCAATGAAACAGATTCCAAATCCTTATACGTACACTGCCTTTTGTTCCTAAGCGTTAAGTGTAGACATTGCCTTGCTTATACAAGATACTGATTTTTCTGCTGTGGGCTGTCCCTTCACTAATGCAGTAGCTTGCTGCTGTCTTTTTACTTATCTTTTTTTTTTAAAGTTAGAGCTTGATTTGTTATTTTCTGCCACTTTAACATTAGTCCAACCGTAATTTCATAGACAAAGCTCATTTACATGCTGTTTACCTTTTCTTCCAGCTTATTAATGAAGTTATTAAAGGAAGAATCAACTTTCTACCTTACAGTAGCCCCACTGCATACTGCCCCACAACTCTGTGCGATCTGCTGCCATTTCTTATCAGCCAGTGTTTGTGATTCTTCAACCTGTTTTCAATTTACATGACAGTGCTTATGTCCAAAGCAATTTGAATTCATTTTGGGAGATTTAGTGAGACACTGTATTAAATCCTGTATTAAAATCATACTGTGTATATCTTTCATCCAGGATTTCTGCAGTTCTATCAAAAAAAGCAATCACGTTTCCTTGGCACGACATGTTCCTTATGAACACATGCTGCTTATTGCTTATCGTTCCATTATCCTTTGAATGTTTAGAGGAGTGTTTTGGGGTTGTTGTTTTTTTCTGTTTATTTTCTTTTTCCCCTCAGCAATTGTTCTGTTCTTTCACATTACAGAATATGTTTGAAATTAGACTCCTTGTTTAATAAACCACTCTTCTTCCCTTTATTGATGTTTGAGGCTGTACTTGCTATGCAATATGACTTTTCAGAAATCATTTTTGAGGGCTTAGTATTTTCAGTGTGTACTCAGGGAAGTCTTTAACCTGGACTAATTAGCTGGATAGAACTGTTTTTCTTATTTGTGTGCTATCAATAGCAATTTTTTATTTTTTATTTTCTGTCAAACCTTCTGCTTTCAATAAAACCAAATAATAAATGCATATATCTGGGAATCATGAGTTTTACCCGCCTTTCTCCTACCAAAGTAGCCCTGCTTTTGGTCTATGTTTGCATTTATTTTATTTCTTTTAACTCTCCCCTTTGATATTATTAACTTGTTCTTGGCGTTATACTGGAAGTCATTGAGCACTTTGACCATGGTCTAATAAAATCGTAAGAATATATTTTCTCTTCATTGCTGAAGTCATCATGTAGATCTTTTGGGGGAATATTCACACAATCATGTTAAGCACAAGATTTGGACCTGCGCAAGCTGGAGAGTTGGGCGGAAGGGAACCTAATGACGTTCAACAAGGGCAAATGTAGAGTTCTGCACCTGGGGAGGAATAACCCCCTGCACCAGTACAGGTTAGGGATTGACCTGCTGGAAAGCAGCCTCATAGAGAAAGACCTAGGAGTCCTTGTGGACAACAGGCCAGCAGTGTGCCTTTATGGTCAAGAAGTCCAATGATATCCTGGGGTCCATTAAGGAGAGTATGACCAGCAGATGAAGGGAGATACTCCTCCCTCTTTACTCTGCCCTAGTGAGGTCAAATCTGCAGCACCGTGTCCAGTTCTGGGCTCTTCAGTTCAAGAGAGACAGGGAACTACTGGAGAGAGTCCAACAGAGGGCTACAGAGATGACTGGGGGACTGGAGCATCAGTCTTACGAGGGAATGATGAGAGTCCTGGGTCTGTTTAACCTGGAGAAGACTGAGAGGGAATCTTATCAATGCTTATCAATATCTAAAGGGTGGATGTCAAGAGGATAGGGCCAGTCTTTTTTCAGTGGTGCCCAGTGATAGAACAAGGGACAACGGGCACAAACTGGAACACAGGAAGTTCCACCAAAATGTAAGGAAAAGCTTCTTTACTGTGAGGGATAATGAAGCACTGCCCAGAGAGGTTGTAGAGTCTCCTTCTCTGGAGACTTTCAAAACCTATCTGGGTGGGTTCCTGTGGAACCTGCCTTAGATGAACCTGCTTTGTCAGGGGAGTTGGACTAGATGATCTCCGGAGATCCCTTCCAACCCCTACCATTCTGTGAATCTGTGATCTTATTCTTTGCTGTTCTCATACAAGTTGTGTTCTCTGGTTCACGACTAGCCCACTCAGTATATTTTATTTGCTTTCTTCTTCATAAGTAAATACATCACCCTGGGGAGAACAGTTATTTAAAACTGTATGATATATTTCTTGCATGTTCTCTCTTTCATGCTCTTTGTTCTCACTTAAGCAGAGACCCAGAGTGTGTTAAAGCTGGCAAGAACATTCCAATTCATTGCAATGAATTTGCATCACACCTTTAGTTGCCAAATGTCATATTTTTATTTGGTTTGGGGTCTTCTTTTCTATATTTTTGTTTTGGCTTTTTCCTCCTCATTTGGTTTTTTTCCTCTCTTCCACTTCTATATCCCATGATAAATTGATATCTTCTGAAGGTTAACAACGAATAGGGAAATCTACAAGCTGTATCTCAGCAGTTGGAGGGTTATTTTTTGTGCATTTTCCTGTTACGCCCTTGTGAGGGACATAACATATCTATTATCTCTTTTAGATGAAGCTGAATTTTCTGTATCAGCATAATTTTCCATTTTTGTTTAAAGACTGAAATTCTTGCCATCTATAGAGTGGTTCTAATTTGCTAACACCTCTTAATGATGACATAGTAATAAGTCACTGATGATGTCAGCAGGTCATTGAGGAGAAAAGAGAGTCAGGGATGCCAGCTCTTCTGTCACTGGTCTTAGGAATCAGAGACATCCTGGACCATGCAAGGTTTCTGAGAGTGTTGGTAAAATGTGCTTGTGGTCATGTTATATTAGGCTGTGCTTTTTCTGCCTAAATAACATCAGCACTCGTGTCTGTTCAGGTGCTAACCTCAGCTTGCTGCATGAGCTGGTATATTCCTCTCTTAAAATCATCAGTGAATACCCTAATTTAAGCAAGCACTGTTGTTACCAGAATGTCTCTGTCAAATGAAATATCATCAGGAGGTGCTTGTTAGCCATGCTCATTAATAAATTCCAGGATGTTTTTTACAAAACTGAGAATATCTTGACATAGAGAGAGAGTGTGGGCATTTCCTGTACTAGAAATGTCTTTGTTTCAGTGGTGGGTGAGTTACTTGTACGGTGGGACAAGTTTTTGGCTGTGGCTGTTATTTGCTAATCAGGCCAGCAAAGATACAGAGACAGAGTTAAAGTAAATTGCCTTTTAGCTACTTTGATTCTAAAGCTTCTAAAAAGCTTCTAAAAACTGCTTTGAGGTTCAGGGATGCTCACAGAATTAGTGCTCTGGACTGTTATCTGCAGACTTCTTTCCTCCTGAGGGATGTCACAGAGCCATCCTGGATGGTGTTTGGCAATCAGCAGTTTTCTTAAATCAGGAAAATCTCACTTGCCTTGTTTTAGCTGCTTTTAATTATGTGTACTCCATAGCATAAAGGGACTAGAAAAAAAAGGGTCATGGATCCAGTTTGGTCATTGTAAAGAGCTTTAGAAATACGTTATTGACCTCCCAAAGAACGAAATTGCATGGCAGCCTAAACAACAGAGAAAGCTATATATTTTCCAGATGGAAAATATATTATTGGCTGGAAGAGGTGATTAAAATTGTTTTAAAACATAATAATTCAAAATCCACCAAATGATCTATAATCTCCTTTTAAATAACTGTGGTTTGAAAGAAAGTTAATGGCATTTATTTTTCTTTCTAGTTCTACTTATAGGCTATAAATTAAGAACTGTAGTCTAGTCATGAAATGAATGTTATCTGTTTTGATACGCTTTTTTTTTGCTCTTAGCTGCCACTGTCAAACTGTATTTCATTTGGGTGCTGGCAAAATGCGAGCATACTGTAGAGTGAAACACACATTTCAAGGGAAACATGCGTGCATCATATAGCCTGAGCCTGGCTGAATTGTACCTCACTGTGAACTAAGGCTTCTGTCACATCCCCTCCTACATTACAAAGGTAAAGCACAGCAGGAATTATTTACATAAAAAATTTTAAAAATATATTTAATTAATATTTTAAATATTAATTCACGTTCATGAAGATCTTTCTGTTTTTGAGACTGAACATCTCTGAAAAGCACTCATGGTTCAGCTCGAGTCGCCCACTTGAGCATTGCTTAAAATGGGGGGCTGCTCTTTCTAACCTCTTGTAGGGAAGGCTTTAGTTGGAGCCAGGAAACAGAGCACAAACCAAGCTGCCAGCTTGTTAGCGTGAGAATCCTGCCTTCATTGAAGTCTTTGGATTAATGACTTCAGACAGACAGATGTGAGACTCGCAGGGCGTGTGTGGGGGAAGGGGTTTCTTGTCAAAGGGCCCTGGAGTGTTCTTGGTGGTGAGAGTAGCTTTATTCCCTGAAAAATACAGGATTGTAACTGAGACGCTGTGAAGGAAGTCTGGCAAAATGGAAGGAAAAATAGAAATATTACAGATAGATACCTTTGTGCTGCAAAGCAAGGCACAGCAGCTACTGTGAGTCCATCCAAGAGAAGCCCATGCTTTCTTTATGTTCCCTGTACGAATCTTAAGCTAAAATGAGTTCTCAACATCTGAATACAGTAATGTTACCAATGCATCACTGCTAATGGAAGTGATCTGAGTTTCCCATGAGCCTTCACTGCAGGAGAACCGATCTCTTTGGGGTAAAAGATTTTATAAAACATCAGATCTGTCATAGCATATCCATCAAGGTTATCCCCTGCACACTAGCTTTCCTGCTTCGCTATCAAAAATAAATAATATCAAATAATATCAAATAAAAGCTAAACATCTTCATCAAGTACTTATAAATTAGGGGATACCCTCTGGGGTCCAAGTGACAGTATGTGCATTTTACAATAAATTATTTGCATAATCTATAACATCTCTAAAATATAAGAGAGTATAATGTTGAATAACATTTGGAATGCAATTGTGCACGTAGAAGAACAAATAGAAATGTTACACAGTATTTCAGAAAGTGCTTATAAAATTATTATGGGAATATAAAAATGCATAACACTATTATCCTGAAATCCATGTAAAAGGTTTCTTTTATACAGATCATATAGTCCAATTTAATATTAATTACATTTTTGTAATGCTGTATGCTGTAAATGCTCGTATGCACATGTGCTGTTCCACACAAACACGTGCTCTGTCATACACTTAGTGAAGTGTATATGTCACACTTTCTATTTTATGTTGCATGTTAATGTTAAAACCAAGAAAGTAGAGGCATATTTTCAGTCTAAATTCATAACACTGGAAATGGATAAATGGGAACAGATGTGATGTAGAAGGAATTTTATTCTGGAGGGTTGTCATAACAGAATCAAGCTATCCAGCTGACTTCATATTCAATGGTAGAAACTTTCAACAGTGGGTGGTGTATGAGCACAGAGGCACTCCAGTTTAGAGCTCAGCGAGTAGTTCTTAAATATAGCCAAAGTAAAGCCTGATGAAAGATTTAGAAATAATAAATATCAGCTGATGCAAAAAATTTGCTGGGTGGACATAATGTGTCACAATAGCCCATCACATTGAGATAATGTACAGCTGCATTGACGTCAACTGCCCTATCAAGAGTCCTGTGATGGGGTCTTGGAATAAGGCAACGAATAAAAATAGTAAAAAAGGCCTTGTTAGCATATGCAATGTGGTGATAGACTGGGGACTTTTGAGTACCCTCTTGAGGTGCGTGACCTCTGCCAAGAACACGGATCTCCTCAGGTTTGGGGATGAGATACTTCTGACTCATTCAGTTAATAATATCTTTTAAAATTTCCCATGGAGCAGGCCCTACAGCTACGAGGCCAGAAAAACATATCTCGCATCATCAGCATAATGGTAATGCTCTGTTCTGTGTTCAGTAATGATCTCACCAAGGGACTTCGTATTTACAGCATGGGAAATGGGAAAGGAGAAGAGCCTTGAAGGGTGCCACATTTCAAATTCCTGTGCTCTGACACATAATTACCTAGCAGAGACAGTTAACTTCCACTTTTTTTAGACGCCTGGGAAGGAAGGATATTCTTATGGGCAAGACCTTGGGAGACATAACTTCAGTAGCTGCTTCTTAGAGAGCTCTTTTAGTGTGCCCTTGAGCAAGTGCTTCAACTGGCTGCTATTTGGTACCTCTTATTTACAAGAAGATCACTATTTCTCATCTTTTAATTGTCTTGATATTTCTAGGCCCCTAGGGGTGTGATTGGGTTGCAGCAAAATACCTACATAGAGTCAAACACATAATGTTCCAATGCTGCTTGGACCTGTGGGCACTACCGACGTGCAAATAATGAACAGTGAATAAGGCTACTGGAGAACAGCTTTAGACACACCAGCCAGGGAATAAAATATTCCCTTTTATTCCCTGAAATGTCATTTCACTTGAGCCATTCTTTGTCTTTGCAAGGTTCCTGGTGAACATCCTGTTTTTACAGCAGATGCTCCAGCACTCTGACCAAGCTACACACATGCCAGCACCAGCATTTATGCACTGAGAGAGATGAAGACAAGAAGAAGAAGAAAAAAAAAAAAAAAAAAAAAAAAAAAAAAAAAAAAAGAAAAAAAAAAAAAGAAAAGAAAAAGAAAAAGGGAAAAAGAAAAGAAAAATCTGCTTCACTCCTGTGCAAAACTTGTACCAAACCAAAGAAGCTCCTAAATCCTAACTCATCCTGTGCTTCTGTGATAACTCTGCAATCCTTGCTCTCTATTCAGGTCTCTGAATTGCTCAAGAAATGTACAAGTATTCATGTTAAAAAGGTTCACACAGAAAATGTTCCATTTAGAAATTATTCCTGCTGAAAGTATTGGTTGCAGCCCTCCACAGATAGAGAAGCATTCCAGAGGCAAATCTCTTCACATCTTGGATTATTTACTATCAGCGTGTCAGCAACAAGAGCCTGGTCTGGGATTCTACTGCACAAGAGAGAGGACCAAGAAGAATTCTTGGCCCAAGAACTTCTGGGCCATGAATACCTGCTGCAGGTGGCAACAGACCCCCAAGGAGCGACTGGCAGCTGTCTCAGAGCACCAGCTATCCCTGGAGAATGTCAACAGTGTTGAGGTCCTATCATCGTTAGAGTCATGCACACTCTGCAGAGGCAGCCTGTGCCCTTCTCTCTTGCTGGTGTTAGGGCTGGACCCTGAGGCACTGTAGGCTTGCGGCAGGGCTGCATTTAGAGTCCTGCCTTCACACATGCAAGCACACATACACAGGGACACAGGCTGTCTTGGATACCCTGCCCCTGACGGACCCTGTCAGGAAATTACTCTGCGTGTCTGCTGGTAACAATAGGGAGGAGGGGATGCAGGTGCAATCAGGAGAGGTGATGCTGGTGGGCACTGCAGCCCTGGTAACATGTGGGCTGTTCTATGTACCCTGCTGAAGCTGTGAAGGCTCAATTAGCACCTTACCCAAAGGACTGGCAGCTCCTCTAACCCTGTACCTGCTGCGTACGGTGAACACAGGCTGAAATAGCTTGTGAGTCATGTGAAATATAAGCTCTTGCCGCTTCCAAGCAAAATACCTCTCCATCTCATCCATATATACTGCTAAAGGTCTTTTTCTTGAGTCTCTACGATTGATATTTAGGGAGTGAAAGAGAGGGGAGTGGTCTTGGCTGTCAGCATGAAGGAGAAGCAGCAGGATCTTGGCGGCAGCAAGTGATGTTTAAAAATCTGAATGCTAACATCTCCTACAGCACTTTCCTGAAACAATACACTGGATAAAATAACAGAAGCCCTGCTAGTATGTTATAGAGAAACCTGTTAAATGAGTGACTACTCTATCAATCAAATACATTATTGTGTCTTGAGTACCACTTTTTGATATATTTCTATCCACCTGTTCCAGAGTGCCTTTTATATCAGTCTGACATGGACTAATAACTTGGTAGGTTATCGGAGCAAGCAGACAATAATTGAGAAAATTATTGGTGCCTATTAATACAAGAATGCTAACTATTATGCTAATTGTGTATTCACAAAAAAGCCAGAGGGCAAATTTGTGGTACCTTCACATAACAAAGTGTTTCAGCTGATGTTATTACTGATTACATTTGAATTCATGCTTTTCAGAACACTTGTGCTTTTTTACTTATATGCTTGATAGCAAATTTCTAAAAATGTATTTGGTGATGCATTCTGATACCAACTGTGCAGGGTCCGCAGTAATTTGTTATCCTAGTTGTCAAGATGGACAGCCCAGGTCAGTGTGATAGGACTTTTAGGAATGGTAATGTCATCTCATTAATGTGCCCTAGCGCTTTACCTTTTAAGGATGCTGCTGACCACACACAAATACACACACAGAGTTATGAATGCTGCATTGCTCCTGTTAAAATATGTCTGTCTTATTTCTGCTAACAGTGACATTTTGTGTCACTCATGGGTGCTGGTACATGGCTCTGTATAACTGAGACACTGAGTCCTTAGTTTCTCTGCTGCTTCCGCTGTCACATATAATGAAGAGAAGTGTAGGAGCAGCATTTTTTTACCTCTTCTATTACCAGAATATTGTTATTTCTGACATCTGAACATCTAGATGTTGTAAAGAAAGACTAGATAAAGCAGTCTTATCTTAAGCTGCTGTGATGGGCTACCAATATAGCATCCTCTTCTCTAGAGTGAGAGATACTGGAGAAAGACCTTCAAAACTCATTCTCCAGCAGTGAGGTGGGTTAAATAATGACTGTTATTTATCCAGAAGATATTTGCGTAGCGTGTTTCTAAAGTTCCCCAGCAAAGATCTTCCAGCCTTTGTGGGAACAACCTCAAAAAACAAAGGATTTTTTCTTTACGTTGAGATGTCAAAGAAACCTATTCTGAATTGCTTAAAGGTGAAGACCAAGTAAGGAGAGCAGTCATGAGAGGACATAATACGCCTACATAAAGGTCTTTTCACCCTACATGTGGGTTTTTTCCTGAGGCTACAATAAATTGAAAAGAGATGACATCACTCTTAAGCAATCAGAAATGTTCAAGAGCTACTGGAAGGTGCTCCTACTTGCTGATCATGCTGTCAATTTTTTTAACCAACATGATCTGGCACATTTGCAAACAGTAATCAAAAAAAAAGGAAGTCTGACGTAAAATTGCTGATGAAATGTGAAAGGGGGGTGTGTGTGGTGGTGTAGGGGGAAATACATTCTTCTCTTTCCCTGGGATTACAGCAATTATTTCACAAAGATTTTTTAAGTCCCAGAGCAGATTAGTCAGAACGGAAGTAAGAGTTTTCATCCATTTCTGCTGATACGTGCTTTAAAAAGAGAAATGACGTTTCATGGGATACTTTGGCAGTTCTAAAAAATATATACTCACCTCATTGCAAGACTGATGAAGTTTGAGTACCGTTAGCAATAGCCATCTCTAAGGATGCTACTGTTATTACCATTGAGAACTCCGTAATCCTGCTGTGGCAGCATAAAAATTAAACTGATGAGCTGCAACTTCAGTATTTAACAATAAGATATCAAGTGAACTGTTCAAATACGCTGCAGCTTAGCAATTCATAGCTGTAACTAACAGAGAATGCAACAACAAGTATTAGAGAGATTAGCGAGAAGCATGCAGTGTGAACGCTGGGGAGGGCATAATGGTTGGCAGAAGAAATGAAGCAGCAAAGGTAGATAATTACTGAAGAGACAAGAGATTTTAGTAGCACTGAAGTTGTCAGGTAGTAAAGAATTAAATGTGTGATCCAAACTAATTGAAGCTGATGATACTGTAGTAGCAGCCAATTTTTCTGTTCCAATGGTTAAGGTGCTTGGCCAGGAAGATGACTGTTTTCAGACCAGTGTAGTTTTTTTCATCCTTTGTGTAGTTAGGAATGTCAGAGTTAAAGGAACAAAAAGAAAGGTAGAAAGAGTAGCTCCAGAAATGTGGGCTTATACACTCATCTTTTGCATAACAGATTAGCGACTAGTACTTTCTGTGGGGAAGTAACAACTTACGTTCAGTTGCCTCCTTGTAGTCATTCAGACACCTATGTCCTGCTTACCTTGTGTTTGAGGGCTAGGACTTCTCTGGGAAGCAGGTGAACATGGCCCTCACCTGTGTTCCCCAGGGCTTTTCTGCACATTATGTTATCAACTCACTGAGAAGTAGTCCAGAGCAGTCAGGTGAAAACCTGTGCTGCAGAAGCCTGCTGGTGACCGAGCTGCGGTCAAGGATTTTGCTGCTTATCCATCCACTAGCAGGAGGAAGCACTTCTTGAGCACTATTTGCAGCAGAAGTCTTAATATGGATGAAAATGGGAAAATATTTGGGATGGAGTGTATGAGATACTTTGTCAGCTGCACTACAAAATGGAGAGCTGCAGTCTTGGCAGACCAAAAACATTAGGATTAATGGAGCTCTGTTGAGTTCCTGGTGTTCTCCTGAGGACCCACAGACTCCATTCAAAGATTCAGGTATTCGTTTCTGGCTTGAACTCAGGCCAGTACCTCTTTGCTTTAAATGGACATTTCCCAGAGACAGAAAAACACACAAAAACAAGAAAAGGATTTGACTGATCAGGCACTTGATCTGACACTTGCTTGTTGTTATTATTTTTCATTGCCTGCAGGCTATTTTTCCTGTTTTCAATCAGGCAAATAACCATGATTGGAATCAGAGTCAAGCTGTTCAAATTTATCCAAAGGTACGGGTTTTTGCAAGCGTTATTTAGTTTTTTGTCCATCTTGTGGAACACCAAAACCGATGTATGCATATGATCATTTATCATATTGCTGTTACTGCTTTGACTGACAGGAGGGAACAAATAGAGCTTGATACCAAGATCAAATAAAATGGGTCCATATATATATATTAGATGGCTTTGAAGCTCCTGAAGCTCCTTTTTCTGAGTCCGTAAAAAGTACAATACAAAAGTGAAATACGGAGGAGTTTGTTACAATGTTTTAGTTATAAAACCGAGTGAATTGCAGCAATACTTGCAGAAAAATACTGTACCAAGAATGGCACATAAATATAATTTTTAAAATGCAAATATTGGTCATGAATCTGTCCTAAGAATATAACATTTTTTTTTTCCACTCAGTAAAGGCCTTAAAATATAAGGCTATATCAAAACTATTTGTATATAAGTAATAAATAGTATTAAGTAGTGAACAACATTAGACTTCAAAGCAGAAGCAAGGGATGGCTATTTCTCTAGCCTGAAGAACCTCTCTGTGTAATAATAAGCACAATTCTCATGTTTTGATTCAATATCAGTGTATTTAATATAGACACAAATTGAGCTTTAAAGAGGATTTTGCAGGCAATTTATGCTGGTGTTTGTAGCTGTTTTTGCAAGAGGAGAATTTGCAAAAAAATAAGAAGTCTACTAAAATCCATAAGAACAATGACCCAAGAGAGGAAAATGATAGAGAACATCTTTCAAAATTATGACAATTACTGTAAAAATCGTTCTTCCTCTGTGTTGCATAACAGCTACCACTCAGTATGAAAGTGAAGCTGTACTTTACTACGGTTCTTTTCCTCCACCTTGTATCCCTGTTGGCTTACTGAGATAAACTGGTGGGCTTTTGGCATTCACATTTCCCCTTTGGAAGCTAAAGAGGAAAAAAAAAAAAAAGATTAATTAAAGAAAAATTAAAATTACATTAACATTTCAGAGCACAAGTGAGAACAGACACAGTTACATTTCAGCTCTAACAGTTTCAACTGTGTCTTGCTAATTTGAAATTGCAGTGGTTCTATGAACTTGAGTCATGTCTGATTCTTTACTTGACCTTTTGTACAAAGAGACAGATATGAGGGAATATTCAGCCACCTGTGAACATGTTATACTAATGAACACAATCTTGGAAAGAGAAGTCAAGGGAAGGGTGTGCTATAAATCCTAAGAAGTTATTTTCCATTCCTTTGCCTCCCATCCAGAGGATGTTCAGTGCTTTTCAGAGTGTTTAGCAGATAAAATTTATCCTATTGTGATTTTTAATTTACAGTACGACTGACTGATGTTGCTAGTTAATGTAGTGTATGCTTCTGTATATGTTTCATCTGTATAGTTTAGGCTGTGTTGAAATCACATCAATTTGCAGTGTTAACTCTTACAGAGCATAAATAGGACCTGCACAGAAATTTGAACTGGGAGCTAAATGAAGGGAGGCAGAGATAATTCCGGCTGTCGCTATGAATATTTCCAAATGTTTGGGGTTTTTTAATGCATACTTATCCCATTTTAAATACTAATTTGGGACTACATATGAATAAAACACAAAACCATTTTTTGACTCAGATTTTGCTCCCTTAGGTACCACACAGGTGGATGAAATGATGTACACACAGAGCTCAACCAGCATTGCCCACATTCTGACTTGCACAGAAGGCACATTCTTCCTCTCCTTCAAGAAGTAATTGTAATTTTCCCAAAGAGTTTTGTGCTGCTGATACTACAGATAAAGACATTACCCATGTAAAACCAGCTTCTCCACCAGCACTTTGTGGCTTTCCAACTCATAATTTAAGGGCACTTAGTGCAGCCTCCCTGTGAGGACAGACTGGCCGAGAGCAAAAACATGGGATAGAAATCTTTTGCCAAATGCCAATAAATATGCATATTTATTAGAAAAATGATATTTTGTCTAATATTCTATTTAATTTGTATTGGCCGAAAAAGATAGTGGCATTAACACCATCAAATGTGTGCAGACACATCTACCTGTAAACAGGCCAGAAGGCTCAGCTAAATATTCCTTCCTCCCTAGATGAGGTGGGCATGTGGGGGCAAAGTGAGTGGTTGAAATGTGCTGTTAGGCTGTTAGAAGGGAAAGAGAATTTCCTCTTTTCTTATCATGTCTGTTTATCTGTTTTAATCTTGAAGACAGAACAAAACAATAGATGTTTCACAGGCAGCCCTAGCCTATCCAGCATAGCTTTACTTGCTGCGTGTTTCTCTGCAGCACACTGAATGATTTTACACGTCCACATCCTATAATATGTAGGGAATAGCTCCCTCCCCTGCGAAATAGAAGGTATTGCTGCAAGCCGTAGAGGAGCATTCTGGTACCTATTCTCTTAAGTATTGAAGGAAAAATTAGCCTGATTAGTTGGATTGCAGTTGTAACGTGTGCTTGCCGATCCATTCGTACAGTGACAACTGTATTTAGAGTACGTAACTTATGAATTCTTGTCAGACATTTAGGTCATAAATTCATTTACATACATAATAAAGTCTTTAAGAAACACAATATAAACAACTCAGTTAGGAAGTTCTTCCCTAAGAATAAACAAACTTTGCATCTCTTAGATTTCTTTTTTTTCTATTTGAAGAGCTTATACATTCTTCCAGTAAAAAGAAGATAATGGAAGCTTTTATTTCATGGTCAGCATGTAGGCAGCATAATAGTGTAAGAATACAAATACTGCAAGAACTGCAGATACTGGGTCAGTCCATCTATCACAATATCTTGTCTCAAAAATATTTGATGTCCAGTGCTTTGAGAACAGTGTAAGACTAGCACATGTAGAGAAAATAAAAACGCAAAGCCCCCAAAAAATCCACTTTCCTGCAAGATCAGGGCTTCATGCTTTAGAGTTCATTTTCATTATTTCTAACACATCATGTGTTTGCAAGAAAATGTATGAAGCAGTTTAACACACTATACATCCTCTAAGAGTTATGGACTAAGAAGTAAATTTACCAAAGATGAGAAGTGGTTTAGACAACATTTTCTGCTTCCGTTTGCTTAATTGGTGTTTGGAAATATCCATACTAATTGGGACCACTGGGTGCAACAGCAATGCAATTAATAAATATAAGGTGAGCATTGATCAAAGTTCCCCTCTTCCTCTAGTGATAAGCTTAGAAATAAAATATTGAAGAAACACTAGAAAGGATTTAAAAAAAAAAAATAATTCCACAATAATAAACTTCCATGATGTTATCCAGCAAATTTGTAAAGGTATTTTAGTGCTCAGCAAAAGGGGCCAAGGCAGATTCAGAACAGTAGCTGAGAGGAAGCTATTTCCAGAGGCTTGTTTGTCAGAATACGGCAATTCTTTTCCTATCTGTCCCTTAGGTTGCAACATACTTCTGCACCTGTTTTTCTAAGGTACCTCTGATCTTGGACTGCTGTTGTTGTTCATAAATGTAGCATTAAGAGTTTGCTTCTCATTCCGTAAGCACTGATTACATTTTAAGTAGCCTACAGCTAAATTCAGGTCCCCAGCATGCAGTCTAGGGTGGCCAAGAAAGAGATTTTAAGGTACTAGCCAACTGCTGACCTAAAAAATAGTGTAGTTCAGTTGTATTCTTGATCCGGGTTTAGTCCTTCATATCAGAGACCTTCTCAGAATTATGAAATTAAATCAGAAGACTATAATCTTGAGCGCACTCCACTGATAACCTAGAGAAGTTTTGCCATTAGCTTCAAATAACATCAGGGTTAAGATCCTAAACAACCAGAGCTCTAGTGTAAATGGACAGGTCCAGTCGTGCGGCATGAAACACTGCTCTCCTCAGAATCAGAATGGTCCCTTCTAGTGTAAAGTGGGTGGAAGGAGTGAGACAGTTGGATTTTAAAAATGAACGAAGGACTTTATATGTTGACATTAGTTGGAAATTGATATGATAATTTTGCCAGATCCTATGTATTTTTCACGTCCACAGTTTTAGAACAGACTACTAACCTTGTTATATAGCACCCACTAAAGAGTCTATTATTTTCACTCCCACTAACATGTTTCTTTTGATTCTGAAACTATGAGTATAAAGAAGTATTTCTTTACTTTTAGAAATTTAAACATTGGCTCTCAAAATGTCTTCCTCAGAATTACACAAGTGTGAATTTAGTCTCCTTTATCAAAAGTAGTTAATAAATGCTAATTTTAGACTCTTTTGCTTAATTTTCCGAAGAGAATCACACAGTGTTTATACACATCATTCTCAACATATGCTTAATAACAATGTGTAACCCACTAGTACTAAAAAAATAGATTCAGACATATGCTATTTTAATAAGAAGCCAATAAACCCCTCTCTCGAATATGAACGTCAATCATTTTCCTGCATCTGATCTGCAAAATACCAAGGCACGTTTAGAGCGAAAGCAAACTGCTAAGCCTTTTTTGACCATGAAATATGGCACAAGGGTCCTTGTGAAATCCTCACTCTTTAGGAAGACTTTTTAAAGAAGATTGAAGAGATGGACGGCCATTTAGTTTATTAACTAACGTATAAATGCACTATAGTCCTGTGAAAATAAAGGGCACTAATATCTCATTAAGAATATTGTCTTCCTTTGTATTATAAGACCCAGTGGTAAACTATAATGGAACATGCTGAGACATATAAGGAGCAACTGAGGTCACTTGGTTTGTTCAACTTGGAAAAGAGAAGGCTGAGGGGTGACCTCATGACAGTCCACAACTTCCTTGCAGGGGGCAGCAGAGGGGGAGACTCTGATCTTTCTCTTGTGACCAGCAACCGGACACAAGGAAATGAAATAAGGCTGCGTCAGGGGAAGACCTAATAACAACCTTCCAGTACCTGAAGGGGGCCTACAAGAAGGCTGGAGAGAGATGGTTTTCAAAGGACTGTAGTGACAGGATGAGGGGTAATGGTTTTAAACTAGAGAAGGGCAGATTTAGATTGGATGTTAGGAACAAGCTGTTTACCATGAGGGTAGTGAAACACTGGAACAGGTTCCTCAAGGTGGTAGTTGAGGCCCCATCCCTGGAGATATTCAAGGTGAGGCTTGACAAGGCTCTGAGCAATCTGATCTAGTTGAGGATGTCCCTGCTCCCTGCAGGGGGGTTGGACTAGATGACCTTCGGAGGTCTCTTCTAACCCAAAAGGTTCTATGATTCCGTGATTCTAAGTTCAGATTGGACAGTACGAAAAGGTTCTTCACTTGGGGAGTGGTTGATCATTGAAACAGACTCACCAGGAAAGTGGTTACAGCATCAGCATGTCAGAGTTCAAGAAGTGTCTGGACGATGCTCTTAGTCATATGCTTTAGTTTGAGGTAGTCCTGTGAGGAGTGGGAAGCTGAATTTAATGCTTATGCGTCCCTCCCAGCTTGAGCTATTCTACAACTCTATGATTACAAGCAATGGAATGTGAGCTAAAGGAACAGTTGGTACACTCATCACAAAGTAACAAGGGGAACTGTAAACTCTCAAACTTTTTCAGTTTTCCTCCACATGTAATGGCAAATCAATTTCAATCAGTTGACTTTAAAAATCTGATAAGATATAGCCTAGCTCTGTCTTTCCCACCCAACAAAAGCTGAGGGAGAGTATAAGAAACAGTACTGATCAATAATGTCCTTTGATGCGGCTTAGTGGTTAGGGATGTGCTGTGCCAGAGAGTTCATATTTCTAATTAGTCAAGAATAGTCAGGAAGTAGGAACTGTTAAGCAATTAACTGTGGGCATAAATCCCATCGGGAGTTAAGCACAGACAAACTCTTGGTGAAATCCAGCCCTTGAAATTGAAAGCAAAACACACCTCTTGATTTCAGCAGCATCAGCAATGTATTGACTACATCATTTAACCGTTCATCAGCCATTTTGTCCTCCATGTGTTTTCTTTTCTCATCCTTAATGAATCCAGTGCAAAATTCACCTCCCATTTCATGCTAGAAAGGTGGCATGACCAGCAGCTTTTTCAATTCACAAGAGCAAAACGTTGAGACTTTCAACTGATGGCCCAAACCCATGGCTAAGATTCATCTAGTGTCTCCTGCAGTGAGACATAATGTTACAGTGGCGTAGTACCAACCTTGGCTGCAAGTTTTCATTGCTTGTGGCCTTTGGAGCTGAAAGAAGTTAAAACCAAATGAAAGAGGGTGAACTTAGGAATAATGTCACCTCTGTTGCATTGCCTGTGTCACTGTGTAGACTAAAGACATAACAGGACTGGTGAGCTTGTGTCATGACTGCATTCACCTAAAAGTTGTTGTCTTCTAGTTGTTTTCTTGATGACAACATTAAGAAAGCCCCTAAATATTTAAAGGAAAAGTGAAATTTGTTATAGATTTTTTACAGTCTTTACACTAGGAAGAGTTATGTGCAACATTAAGCTTAAATTGATTTTCAGTGTTTGAGTGCTAGCCTGGTCAGTGAGTCTAATTAGTATCTGCAGTTATTTAAATAGCAGTATTGAATGTCTATGTTGCCACAGTTCCCATCTTGGTTTAGAATTATGTTTTGTTATGGAAATTCTTTTTGTGCCTCTGAGAGATGAGCTTATTGGGGAACTTTAAACATCAAACAAAAGTTGCTTTTGTTATTTAAGCTGTGATAGTTTTGCCCGAATACTCAGCTTAGAAACAACCAATGAAAACAGAAGCTGAGCCACGGAAAAACTCATCTGCTGAAGAACACATCTGCTGGAAACCATAAATCTATATTTATAAAGGACTTAAATTTGCCATTATCCTTTGCTAATAAACTTGGTCTTCAGATGTCTTTTCCACCAACTTTGTGTAAAGAGGGCAGAAAACTGGCCTCAGAGATACCTGTGGATCATCAGGAAATGTAAATCCACTATAGACTAAATCACAACTCTTACCTCCATCCTCTGCAAAGAAGGTATTTTGGGACATAAAAACTGCTAAGATGAGGCCTGGGAGGGATATGAGTCTCTGCTTTACATTCACCCGAGAAAACAGTCCTGTGGGAGTGGCACATGTTAAATGAACTAGTGGAATCAGTAAAGACAGACACCTGTCTCACTCTGTGTTGCACTCCTTAGCTGCTACTTACATTTAGAAAAAAATGTAGGTGGCTATTACAGTCTTTGAGAGTGAAGAAATAAGACAGATTTATAACTAAATACATATGACAGACTTCTCACCTAATCCTTCAGCTTCTGAGTGTCCTCAGTTCCCATTGAGGGCATGTGAAGTACAGGAGTGATAACACCTTGCAAATGCTTGTGAGAGTGTTCAAGGGTTGCAAGTTCAACAGAAGAAGTGACAGAGCTTTGGTTACAGGGGTAACACCAGGGATTGTCACATAATTTCCTCATGTTGTGGTTACATTTACTTTCTCAACAAGTCATATTTAGATTACTTTTTCCCTCTCCACAAATCATTATGGAATTATGATGCTACAAAAGTGTAATTTCAGCCTTTATGCTTTGAGTGATGTTCCTCTAATTTGCAATCAGTTAATTAAGGTCTGACATGGCTCAGATATTCTTCACACTTAACAGTGGTTGGCCATCTGTGTTTCACTAATAAATAAGCACTTTAATGGCTGAACTAATTAATAAAATTTCAGTGCGAGTAGAGGGAAATTAAGTCAGTCCTTTCATTATGAAAATATGCTGTGCCATCTAATTGTTCCAAAGCAGATGTCACTCAAATTCAGTTAAGCTGTTTAATGACCTGTGTGCTTATTACTAACTTGACTGAAGGCTTGACATAGTTAAAAGTAAATACAAATGACTGTTAAGGTTCTAGTGTCTCACATTCCTGCATTTTGCTACTTCGCCAAAAATATCCACTGAAATCTGTGGGTTTTTCTTATAATACATGGCAAATTCGCACTGTCTGGTCTGAAATCAGAATTTATGTATATTATTAACAAACATATTTTTCGTATTTTCGCTTCCAAATGTGTGGTTTTGACCTCACAAAGAACGTGTCAAATGATTCAAATGTGAGGCAATTATGAATATTGTTGCTTAAATAGACAGCAAGCTTTTTGTTCCGTGATTTGTTTTTTTAATTTTTGTTAGTGACAAATTGGAAGAGATATTAAGGTTGTTTTTTCTCTATAAACGATTTCTTAAAATACTCCAAGTTTTACAACATGTTAATGAAATATATATTTAAATTCCTTATTAAGATTATTAAGAAAAAGAGACATACAATATTCACTGATTATTAAAATATTATTCAACACTTCAGTTTTTATAATGTGATTCCCTTTTCTTTGCTTCCCTCATCCTCTTGACTATTTTAATTAGCTAATTATTACTTAGTACTTATTACTTACATAAAATTAAGAACAGATTATCTCTGTTACAAACTCGAATCCATATTGCAGATTTCATGGCCACATAGGCCTTGTGAGGTGGCTCATCTGGTCCTTCCTGACAGAAATATGAAGTTGTGTTGATTAGATGTAGGTCACCCTGGCTTTGCAACGATATAGACTCGAAGAAAGTCTATAGATGCTGTGCCTCCCACAACAACATGTATGTGCTGGCTGTTGCCATGCTGCACAACTTAACCTCACAGTATTCACTGTCCAAGTCCTTTTCTTGACCTTGCCTTGGGCAGTAAGGTCAATTACAGCTGATGAAAACAAACACTTGTACAAAAGTACTGGATGTAGCTATTCCTGCCTGGGAATGGAAGAAGAACTTGATGATTTTTTAAAATCTGTTTTTTCCACTGGATTCTCTGCAAGTATCTATTTATTATAAGCAAATGAAGTTTTTTCAGATGTGCCGATAATTCCAAGATGATGACTTAAAACCAAAACAAAATGTTGAAGTAAACCTTAACACTGATGCTGTGGGTGAACGGTTTCCTGCTAAAGAGTGAGAAGCCTATCCTTCAGACATTTCATCTCAGCTCAAGGCTCTCTTGACTTTCAGACTCCATGGTGGGAAGCACAAAACCTGGGAGCCCTGAAGGCCCAGAGCCCTCCACATGGTGATGCAGCCCTAGAGCAACAGACTGAAAAACAAGTATCTTCAGCATCTGGTGCTGCCAGGCGGCTGGCAAGCCTCCAGATGAGCATTATTTATGTTCCAGCAGAAGGGTTTGAATGCAATACTTTTCCACAATCCGTTTAGAGTTAGCTGGCATTTTCCATTTTACTATGCAATTTTTAGCCTACTTTTGCCACATCACAGCTCATATTTGTGTGGGGTCAACCACCCACAGCAACACTTCTGTGCATTTCTCTATGCTTGTGGGAATGTGGGGCTACCTGAAAAGCACTGCTCCAATCTCTCATTCTTAAATGTGTCCGTGCGTTTCAGAAATCAGCCAAAAGTACACTTTGAGAAAAGGGTTTGCCACGTGGACTTTTAGGCCGCTGCAGTTGTTCTGGTTTTTAACTGGCCGTAAACTGTTTGGACTGGAACTCACCTCATTTTTGTGCTTACCCATGTTGAGAAGTCATCCATCTCTGTTATGAAATAGGTATGTTTATTTCCCTATCAATGCACTAAAAGCAAACTTGTAATTGTGAGGACTTTACAATTCAGACACGGCTAAAACTTGTGACATGGAAAATGTTTTAAGTCGTATTGGAAGAAAATACTGATATTTTTTTCTTTTGGAAAATTCTTTTTGAATATTCTTTTTGAAAACCTCTCTGAAGTTAACCAAGATAATTTTGAAACTTGAACATATCTCCAAATGTCCTCCAATGCCACAGATTTTAAGAACTAATCAGGAGTTACAACCGAATATTTGTACAAACTCTTCGTAGTACACTACTCAAGGCTTTCCTTATCCACTTGGTCTTTCTAACTGTGGTTACATTTCACTATACACTCATCAGCAAATCCAGTTTAAGAAGTTCCCTCCACCATTTCCATTACTTATTCCCATTCCTTCTTAGTTCTGGTAACCCAACTTTTTGTGTGACTTTTCCCACAGATGCACTTGTGGAGTAATATAGACTAAAGTGATCACTTTTTTTTTAAAAAAAAAAAACAAGCCATTTAAAAATTGTTTGGAGAGCTGCCATGCTCAAAATCCAGAAGAGATGATAAACTTGTAGAGAGAGGATGTAGAAGAACACAGCTAGGTACTAATATAATTCTGGAAGTGGATTTGCTGCCAGTAAAATAGCAACTTGTGTGGAGAGAAATCTGCTTCTCTCTAGCTAGTAATTCACTGTAATTTAAAAATAGGAAATTCTCAGTTAAACTCTCTTTTATCAGGTTTTGATGGGGAAATTCTCAAAATTCAGAAAGAACTTGCAGAACAGAAGAGTAAGGAAAAGCTGCCAGGCTCTTACTAGCCTCTGGAAGTGAGAAATAATCCAGCAGATTCTGCTGATGAATGAACCCAAGACTTATTAAAGATGAAACCTCTTTCTCCACATATTGCCAAGACAACCCTACTAAATAAGAGTACCTAAGGAAAAAAAAAAGTTACATTTATTACTCAACAATGAAGAAAAGTGCACAGATCTTCTAAGTGCTATTTTGCCCTTCACTGTGCAGCAAAGGAGAAAAGAGGAAGAGGTGGAGAGAAAGAGGATTCAATGTGAAGGAGCTAGAAGTCAGAGGCTTAAGACAAGACTCAGTAAAGAACTTCAGCCCCTTAAGATTAGCCTAGTATAAACACTTGCATTCCCACAATCACAACTCAAAATATCTCATGGGATGTGCAGTGCTTGCAGCTAGTCAATGAGAACCAGGTTATATGTGTCCTTCTACTTTTCTAGTGCAGGACTGAGAAGGTCCTAATCCCTGCTCTCTGGATTGTTTTGGGGTTTTTTTTATGTAATAGTAGTTCAATATATATACATGCATAGTATTAAACTTCTTGTTGGACTTAGCTGTAAAATGTTGGTGTTCCTGTCTGCAGATCAACATCAAATACAAATATTTTCTTTGAGATTCAGTATCAGGATGTTAAGAGATTCTCTAGCACAACTTTGCTTTTAGCTTGCAAGAGGATTCTATTTTTGTATCAACCAAATCAAAGAATCAGGGAATTATAGAACTCTTTGAGTTGGAAGAGACCTTAAACATCATCTAGTTCCAACCCCACTGACATGGGTAGGGACATCTCCCACTAGACCAGGTTGCTCAAAGTTCCGTCCAGCCTAGCCTTGAAGACTTACAAGGAGGACAAAGATGTTAAACAGCACCTGTGCCAGTACTGACCCCCGGGAAACACCACTCGTCACTGGCCTCCACTTCGACATTGTGTTACTGACTGCAACTCTTTGAGTACAACCATCCGGCCAATTACTTATTCAGCAAGTGGTCCATCCATCAAATCCATATCTCTTCAGTTTAGAGACAAGGATGTTCTTTTGATATAGGTGACGATCTCTTGATAATTGGTGAAGTTCTTCTGATATTGGTGATGACTTTGAGAAGGCTGCTCTTAAGGTATATTGCATATGTCTTATGAAATTGTAGAAATTAATTCAGCAATTTCAGTGCTGAATAACTTTCAGACATCTGTCATCATCAGGAGAAACAGCTTAGCTGGTCAAGATGTCATAACGGTAGCAAAATGTTTGCTTTAGGTTAAAGCATCCTTTAATTTTGAAAAGCAAATGTAAAACTGAAGTCTTGAAGCTGTGTACTGGGAGAGGAATTCAAGAGCACAGATGGCTTTGTAGGTAGCTACTAAAGCCATCGCAGTACATGGAGTTACTGTGCAATAGCATGGAGAATGGAAGCAGTGTATTTTCCTGCCTGTTATCCTCCAAGATTTACATGCTTCTCCCTACCCTCAAAACAAGAGAGACTAAAGAAAATAAAATATCTAAACTAAAATATCTAAACTCTGTATCTGGAAAATGAAAACAAGATAAATATAAAGCAGCACAGGAAATGTTCCCTCAGACTGCAGGGAGACAACTTGAAATAACAACTCTGAGACATGTAAGGTGCAATCATCTCGGTTATTACAATTTAATGAGAGCAATTTATGGTCATACTCTTAATGACTTTATTGTTGATCATATCACACTAAAAGATTGCTGAGGTTTGTGCAGTCCACTGTGAATGGCAAATTTTTCTGACAGCAAGAGGAGGCAAATCTGAGCTCTTTCCAGGAGTTCTGGAGAGCAAATCACCAATACTATTTCTCCTATAATGGCCCCTGACTGGCCATGATTTCATTTGCTTCTTAATCACTTAAAGTACTAAGACAGTAATGCTGCCAAAATGGATGGTTGCTCCCTGCATCTACAAAGACAGTTTCTACATCTTTTCCATCTTTTTCTCTCTCCCATCAAAGATTAGTTTTGAGTTACATCAGGTAGCTGATGAGCCAGATCATGCAACCCTACTACTACCAACATGAAAGAGGGCTTGGGAATTTATGAGCAGAGACAACTGCAGGACTCATCTTTTTGGTGGCATCAGGGACTTGCTGGGGCTTAAGTGACTGATGAAGTTGCATCTTCAGAAAGCATTGTGTATGCAAAGCCTGCTGATGCGCAGGGCCTTCCATGATGATGATTGAGAGTGCAGGAAATTTTTTCAGGATTCAGTGATGATATCAGTAGTGGTGTCTAAGAACAAAGCAGCAAGTTGGATTCATAGAACCCAGACAAAATTTGGAGGACCTTAACATGTGACATTAAGTATCAACTAAGCGCTATCAGTATGGGATCCTTGAACCCACATAGTCCTTCCCAGACTGGGAAGTGACTGCTACACTTCCACCAAGTCAGTTCTCAGAGTAGGGCAGCATTTCAGAACGCAGTTAAGTAAATCAGACTCAGAGGCAGCTCCACAGAGCTTGGTATCAAGCCAGAGCTGTCAGCTCCTCTTGCATTCAGGTGTACCAATTTCATCCGTGTTCTTTGTTACAGATGAAGCAATTTTAAATGAATTTCTGCAGGTGCACTAAACCTATTAAATATATACACGCAAGGTCTTTTCTCTCAAAAAGGTAGAACGTAATGGATAGTTTGTCTGTTAAAGGGATATATCTGTTAGAGGAATTCTTTTCTGTGTACCAAACCAACACATAATAAACCACGGGGTTTGAGATATGGTGATTGCTTTCTATATTGCAAAGAATTGAGCTCTAGCCTTTTGCCAATGAAATAAGTTTCAAAGGTATTGTGCCTGTACTGGTATAATAACTGTAATTACTTTTCCTATGATGGTTTTTTGTAACTGTGCCACTCTAACAAGATTAACAATCATAATCATGAAAGGTTTTCTGTGTGTTCACATAACTTTTGGTTTTAAGGCCAAATGTCTAATTAGCAATTAGCTGGAGCAGTCTGAAGCCAACAGTAAACCTTTGCTGTGAAGTGCAATATGTTTAGGTCTTACATCCCATTTTCTAGAAAGAACCATACACTGGGGAATCTGATTCACATGAAAGGTCCAACCTATCTGTAGTGTAACTGCTTTGAAATTGCCGTAACTACACAAGGGATGAACAAAAACTCACTGAGTTTAAGGAAGCAACAAGAGGACTCATGTCCATATTTCCAAAGAGAAATGTTAAAGATAGTGATTACTCATTAGCATTCAAAGTAGGGCTATGTGGATCTCAAGTCAAATTCTGAGACTGCTGGCATAAAAGGGTCTTTCACTTGTTTGAAAATGAAAACCAGCTCTGGATACTTTGGGCAAACATTCAAAAATTGATCCCCGCCTCACTTAGATGTGCGCAAAAAATTGATCATGAAGTTGTAAAGATCCACTTCTTAGCTACTTTTCACACCTGCACAATATTAAGCACAATATCAAAACTCTGATGTGTAATCCCAGAAGGCAGCAGCTTTTTCTATTTCTTTTAGAAATATTATAAAGTGATAAACTTTAATCAAACTTGTTTTTTTGGATATAAAATAGTTTTCCTGCTCTATTTTTAACAGAGAGCAAAGCTCTATTTTATATTTTGTGCATGATGCTTTAAGTCTGTTTCCTTAGGAGAAAGAATAATTCACTAGTGTTTCAGAGCTTTGAATGAAAGCTTCTAACAGTCCTTGGGCAAAACCCTTGCCATCTTTACAAAAGACAAGCTGAACAACTCTCAGAAAAGTGCTTTTGAAAATCTAGTTACTTTCTCAAGTGGGAGATAAGCAGTATTTGAAACCTTGACCCACAGCAAAGCTAAGAGAGGAAATTAAATCTTTTGTACTCTGTAGACCTCAAATGGAATCACTCCCCTTTCTTGAAAATGGGCACAATGAGCTTACCTGTAGCTGCTGTGCAAGTTTGTTAATTATACTGGTATCTTAATGTCCTTTGTTTCACATCCTTCCCATTCATCTGTTTCGTTTATGTGTTGCATCTGATCATAAACATGT
Source organism: Baryphthengus martii (assembly GCA_013396935.1). NCBI lineage: Eukaryota > Metazoa > Chordata > Aves > Coraciiformes > Momotidae > Baryphthengus > Baryphthengus martii. The sequence goes on from VWZK01022231.1 coordinate 359,242, forward strand.
ACAATCTATGACAAGGACTAACTCCATATGTCTGTCTGTGAGGGGCATAACACAAACAATTCCCAACTCTGGCTGTGCTCGCTGGCTTGATTGGCTTAAAAATAATATGTATTAGTCAGATGTTTTCTGGCCATGGAGAACAACTAGCAAATACTTCAGATGCACTTCTAACAAGATAAGATGATTGCTTAGGCTGAGATATTACTCTTTTGAGTAAATTACAATGAAATATGGTTGCTGTTGTGATTGCCTAAAGGCAAATTTTCTGACTAATACTTGTTCCCTTTCAGCTTGTTGTGTCAAAATTTATTTTTCTGTGTTTGAATCTCACTTGACATTTTCAGCTAAGTTTGAAGTATGACCACAGTGAATTAAAATGCTCCTCTATCACAATGCTGATGCTAGTGGAAAAAAAAAAAAAAAAAGGCAAGTAAAAATCTTACTTCCCAAATAGTATTACACCTGCCACTTTTTTCAATCAGAGCTGCTATTGTTTACTTCAGATATTAGCAATTTCTTCAGATACTGAGGAATAGTTTCACTTGACTATTTAATTCACTTGTCCTTAATGAATATCTGAATTTACTGATATACCTCTAAGCTTCTTGTTCACGTTCCCAAAGCCCTTCGTATCTCAAGTGGCTGCAAAAGATAACAGCTGAATAAATGAACGGGGCTGTCCGCATGATAGCCACTGCCTTAAGAAAAACTGCATAGGTTTTGTCTTTGGTTTTACCTAAACAGATGAGCCAAATGAACGAGTCTATGGCAAAACTTGAAAAAGGGTCACAGTCTTATTGGACAGTACTGCAGAAGGACTCATAGAAGGCTTACTGGAATTGTATCTACACTTGCTTCTTCACTTCTCTAGAGCAAATTTTCAGTCTCCATCCTCAATTTGTGTATCTTTAATGAGGCTTTCCATTTGATTTCTATTTGAAAGCATCTTGATGCAACCAGAACAATCAAAGTAAACAAGAAAAGCTTAAACATCCTCCAGATATATGCCAAAGAGATTCCCTTTACATAATAATTGGAAGAATAAAAGGCTCATGCTAAAGGGTTTGTCATGAAGATTTTATTTATGTGAAAGACACTTATTATTCCATATCTGCAAATAATTATAAAATCCAGATTAAGAAAAATCTGTGGAGAATTTCCCAATTCCTTCTTTTAAACATTTTTAAATGCAACAACATTTTCTTTCAGTGAGTATGTACATCTTTGGCACTGCAGTAATTCAAATACCATTAACAGAAGAGATGTGATAATCATTTGCTCAATTATTTGAAGCTTTTTCCTTCTGCTTGCATGTCATTTAGTACTATATGAGTTAATAGTTAATAGTGCCACTGCCTGAAGTACAACTAGGGAGAAATGGCAACTGATTGTTTAAATTTTAAAGGGTTGATTTAGCCTTAAAAATATCACCGTGGTTTTGCACTGTACAAGAGAGATGGGTTATTTGTACAGTTAGGTCTTAAGTGTTAACTTCTTCTCTTGATTAAAATGCCCCACTTCTCAGTTGCCAGATATCATTTAATTCATGTGCATCTAGTACAGGGAAGAATATAGCCTTAAATGTTTAATAATGTGGTTTTCAGAGAGCTGAGGGAAGAAGGACAGAACACTGCATATTTCTGTCCTACATTTTTTCTGCTCTTCATTTGGGAAATCGAGCTTTTTATGGATCATAACCAAACATACTTGTGTTTACCAGAATCTCACATCTCATCAAGATTCTGGCTCTGCACCATCAGGCTAGAATTTTTGGATTAACAACTTTTCACATTATTTATTATGCTCTGTTCTCTTTAACTAAGATCAGGACGTCTCAGCCACCAATGACAAGATGTCACTGTCCTAGTGTATGTGACTTTGCTCCTGTGTCTACACTGACAGTGTGCCAGACACTGTATTGTGTGTCCATGCCAGGGTACCGGCAGCGGGGGCTGCTCAGCAGCCTCTGTGAGGAAAGGCTGGGGCTGCTCCGTGCTGGACACAGCTGGTTTCATCCAGCTCCAACTAACTCATTACAGGGCACAGCTGAGCACCTGAACAATGTGATGGCACCTCTGGAAAAGGGTAAAATGCTGCAACAACAATGAGGAGTGAGGAAAAAAAAGATGTGAGAAACAGCCCTGTGAATATCAACATGAGAGAAGCTGGAGGAGAGGAGCTGCTCCAGGTACCAGAGCAAAGATTGCCCTGCAGCCTGTGGAGGAGATCTTGGTGGAGCGGTTATCTGCACTGTAGCATGCAGTGGACCTTCCGACACAGCAGGTGGATGATAGCTGCTGAAGGAACTGTGGCCCACGGGAAGGATCCACGCTGAAGCAGGTTTCTCCCAAAGGACTGCAGCCACTCTGGAGAAGGAGGAAAGTGTGGAGAGGAAGAAGCCGCAGAGAAGAGCTGTTATAGACTGATCACAACCCCCATTCCCTAAGACTGCACCACTCTGGAGGGGAGAAGGTTGAAGAGCCAAGAATAGAGGAATGAAGTTGAGCCTGGGAAGAAGAGGGTGGAGTGAAGTTGTTTTAGTTTTAGGGTTTTTTTCTTACCATTCAACTCTGTTTTTAATTAGCAATAAACTAAAATAATTTTCCACACATCAAGTCTGTTTTGACTATGATAAGTTATCTCCCTGTCTTTATCTTGATGCATGAGCTTTTCTATCTTTTTTTCTCACCTGTCTTGCTGAGAAAGGGGAGTGAGGGAGCAGCTGCATGGGCCTTTTGCTGTCAGCCAAAGTCAACTCACAGCAGCCATGCAGGGAAACAGAATCTTCTCTGCTGTTCCACTGTGACATCAGCACAGGTGTAAAGGTGTGGAAATTCATGCACATGTAGACTTGAGTACTCTGTACACAAAGGTGAATAAACCTCTTTCTTTCGAATTTGGTTAAAAAATAGCCTCATGTCTTCAGAGTAGGAAGGCTGAGCCGTCAGGAGATTCATCGTGATAAAATCTCACTGTCTAAACCAAATAACTCTCATCTCTCATTTTAACCCATCTCTTCAGTCTACATTAAACAATAGTCAGACTGCTGTAGTGTTTTCAGACTCTGCATTTGCTGTCAGTTCTATGCCTCTACACCTTACATGCATCCACATCCACCACTCCAACTACAAGAAGCCTGAGATGCTTTGTTATTGTTCTTTTGCTTTGTTGGGGGGTTTTGTGTTGTGGTTTTTTATTGTTTTTTTTTGTTTGGTTTTCAGGGTTTTTTGATTGTTTTGTATTTTTTTACCTAAAAAAGGTAACTACAGTGTAGTGTGGAAGAGTGGAGAAGCATTGGTCCAGTCCTATCTTGAAATAAACTTGTTAAGATTATATTATTAAGTCATAACATTGTTGGGCTTAAGTTTCACTTCTTTACAGTGAGAATGCTGAGTGTAATCCCTACTCCAGTCTGTAATGAAATATGGTGGGACACTGGATGGGCTTATTGAAAACATATCTGTTATCACTGATCCCATCTGTTATGGCACCTAGTTCTTTACAGTCTTCTGAAAAAAAAAAGCTTATCAACATTCCAACAATGCCAATTTGCAATTGTTTTCACCTACTCCCTACGCAAAAATCAGAAATTTATTTTTTTAACCGAGGAAACTGGCTGAAAGTAATTTTTTAATCAAAAATTAATTTCTTTTACAAGCAAATAAAGCCTGGAAGTAAGAACAAATTGAAGAGGAGGAATTAAGAGGCTGTATTACCACAGTACCACCTGGCATTACACACACTCATCCATACGTGTTTTGCAACTGTGCAGGCAGACACAGCCATTGTTAAGCTGTGATTTAATTTGCTTCTATTTTGAACTTCTAAGTATTCTCCTTTTGATCAAGGCCAACTGCTGCCTTTTTTGATATTCAACCATTGTGAATGAATTTGAGGGAAAACAGGGAAGTACTGGTATGTTATATGAAAAATGATGGTGTTTTGCATGGAGTAGGTGCAAGTTCTTTTGGAATCTCAATAAGAAAGGCACTGACAATCAAAGCTGGTTAGTAGCTTTATTAAGAAAGGAAATGATGGAAAAGGTGACAGCAATCTTATGTGCCTCTTGAAGTTGGGAAGTGCAACTGCTGCAGAATCAAATGAGCCCCTCCTTGTGGGTCGTGTTGCACGGCATTCTGGTCAGTGGTGATGTTTAACCAGCTCTGTGTTAACTGGCACTCTTAGGTACAGACTCATAAGTCACTGACAGCTGTCAGGTTTGGAATCTGAAGTCAGCTTTGACAAGTCCCTTGAACAAGTCCGCTATACTCTTGTCTCGAGGTCCCAAAGAGGTGCATATATTATTCGAAGTGCACAGGATCATAGGATCATAGAATCATAGAGACATAGATTTGTTCTGATTAGAAGAGACCTATAAGATCATTGAGTGCAACCATTAACCTAACGTTGCCAAGCCCACCACTAAACCATATCTCTAAGCATCTCATCTATATGTCTTTTAAATAGCTCCAGGGAAGGTGACTCCACCTCTTCCCTGGGCAGCCTGTTCCAGTGCTTGAGAACCCTTTCTGTGAAGAAATTTTTCCTAATATCCAATCTAACCCTCCCCTGCACATCTCGAGGCCATTTCCTCTTGTCCTATCTCTTGTTACTTGGGAGAAGAGACCGGCACCTACCTCTCTACAACCTACTTTCAAGTAGCTGGAGAGAGAGAAATGTCCCCCTAAGCCTCTTTTTCTCCAGGCTAATCAACCTGTTTCTTCAGCTGCTTCTCGTGAGACTTGTTCTCTGGACCCTTCACCAGCATGGTTGCCCTTCTTTGGATGTGCTCCAGCACCTCAGTATTTGTCATGTAGTGACGAACCCAAAACTGAACACAGCATTCAAGGTGCGGCCTCCCCAGTGCCAAGTAGAGGGGAATGATCACATTCCTAGTCCTGCTGGCCACACTGTTTCTTATACAAACCAATAGGCTTTTGGTCTTCTTGGCCACCTGAACACATTGCTGGCTCATGTTCAGCCAGCTGTTGACCAGAATCCCGGCTCCTTTTCCACTGGACAGCTTTCCAGCCACTCTTCCCCAAGCCTGTAGCATTGCCTGGGGTTGTTGTGACCTGAGTGCAGGACCCGGCACTTGGCCCTGTTGAACGAGACATTGTTCTCGGCCCATCGGTCCACAAACTATATGTATAAGGCACTGCATATGCAATTATGATTGATTATATATTGAATGCATACAAAATGGTTACTTATGCATTCATTGTGTATACCTTGATCAGTTGTGCTATTATATAGAGCAGTTGCGTGGTATGCATGGTACACAGGCATACACATGAGAAATCATGGATTAGTCTGTTGGCAAGTGCTCACAGGCTATTCAGAGTGCACCTGTACACGAGAGGACAGCAAGCACACAGATGTCTGACTCTTCGTACAATAGTCTTCTACTTGCCTCTCTACGGATAGGAAAGACTGCCCAGAGGAGTTGTTAATGAATATTAGTGTCATTTCTTATCACCTGATATGTTCAGAATAGCCTCCTAGATCCCAAAACAATGGTAGTCTCCAAGCAACAGTGTTTCTATGCTGCCATATATGGAGAGAGTTCAGATTCAGTAAAGTAATCTGGAAAATCCACAGGTTGGTTGGACTGGATGGGGGAACCTAAGCATATCAACTATGCGGGAAAATACCTAAAGAATGAAACCCTCAAGGAAGATCAGTTGATCTTTAACATGGAAAAAAAGCTCTTCTCAATACAGAGCCTCTTTTGAGGTCTCTGCTCTATTCGAGCAAGTAGTTTCATTATGTTTTTCATCAGACTTTCTATTTACTGTTTTGTTTAAGTTTCAGACCAGAATTCTTTATCAAAGCTGAATTAGCAAAAGCAGCGTATAGCACCGTCAAATTTTTCCTTGTGTCAATTTCAATTGGAATCGATTTCCAATGTTGATTTGCTTTGCCGCACGTGTTCTTGACAGCAGTATTTGGTACAGCTCTATGCTTTCTTGACACATATTAGCTGATGACCTCAATATTTAAAATGAGACTTGCGTACCTTTGCTGTAGCCACTAAAAAATAAGTTAAGAATTCCCTGCTCCATCACATCAGATCAGCCATCTCTTTACCCAGACTGAAAAGTAGGCCAGAGACATTCACATTTTTCCAGGCCTTACAGAAGAGCTAAATGAGCTTTGAAAACTATTTCTATTTTTACAATGCCTTGGTAAGCTTGCCGTAAAAAGGCACACTTACAAAGTATCATTGTGTAACATAGTCCTTGCCAGAAAAAATGATCTGATGTGAGCAGGCCTTGGCACTTGGTGAATTGCAAGAACGCATCTAGCTAATAATGAATATTGTAATTTTGCCAAATTCTTTTCCCACACATTGAGGTTTTAAAGGAAAAACAAACCAGCCTCTTTCAGATGAGATAGGAACTATTTCCAGTAACTGGAAACAGAGAAAATAAAATTGTTTAGAAACATAATTGTGAATTAGTAGTCAAGTTAATCACTTATGTACGGATTGCCATAATATTTGAGAGTTTATTCATTATCAAATCACATAGATCATGGCAGTCAACAGATTTGCATTAAGATTTTCAGGCTACAGTATCTGATTTTTAGAAGTACGCTATTAGATAATTTAGGAGTATTCCTTATTCCGAACTGTCCTTTCATGTGTAACCTCACCTTTTGTCGTGGTTTAGGGTCAGGGCAGCCCCAAAACCTAACAGATGCTCTCTATTAACCCTCCTCCCTTCCCAAAGGGGAAGAGAAAGGGAAAAGGGGAGAGAGACTTATCGATTAGAAAAGGAAACTAGAACAGCTTTAATGAAAATGGGAAAATAATAATAAGAAGAATAAAATGGAATATATACAAATTTATGCCCAGTATTGAACCCAAACCCCCCTGATAGCAAATACATCACTGTCACCACTGATGTTGTGGAGCAGGCACCAGATAAGTCCCAGACAAGGCCCAGCAGCAGATGGGAACCGTGTTCAGGAGCTGGATTCTGGTACTGGATTTAGGAACACTCCAATCACGATCGAAGGCAGAATGAAGAAAGTCCTCCTTGGATTCCAGCCGTTAAAGAAATGAGGAAGAATCTGAGCAAGGACCCAGAGAAAGAGCCCCCAAGCCAAATATGTTGTGTATGGGGTGGAATACCCCCTTGGTCAGTCTAAGGGCACCGATCTGTCTGCTCCTCCCTGCAGGTGCGGCTTTTACTTACTGCACCCCGCAATGTGGTACAAAGGATCTAGGAGCGGCCTTGGTCTGCACACCAGTCCATGGTACTAACTCTAAATATCAGGTGTTAACACTGCTAGAAGCAGGTACTGCCTGCGAGAACAGGCTGCTAATTTCAGAAAGTGCAGTTAGTTAAAGGAACTGAGCTGAAAAGTAAAAATCACTGAACAGAATTGTTCTGTTCTAACTCAAACCAGGACACCTTTCACCATCCCTTCATACAAAGCTTTTCAAGATTTCTTTTGTGCTTTTTTTTTTTTTTTCCTGCAAGAAGGACCCAAGCTGCAGCACATTGCTAACAAATGCAGTGAGTGACCTGTAGGGGAAAGGCAATTCTTCGCCTTTCTTCTTACTTTTAATGCTATATGGTTTATCCTCAAGAAAACAGGGCAAATAGTGGAAAGGTAGACCAGCTGACTTCCTTTAAAAGAACTGTAGCTGTATGAGTAGTGAGGCCTTATGCCTATCCCTATGGGTATCAGGGTACCTAAGCAGGATGAGAAACCAAAGGGCAGTATGTCAAAATGATCTTTTGACATCTTTTTATACTGTAGGTTTATGTCAAACACGATCACTGTAACTGCTTCATTTTTGTAATGGGATTTTGAACCTTTAGCATTTAGCATTGAATGGTGACAGGAAGCGTACCCATCAAGATGAAGTGTTCTATGAATGCATGCCAAAATAATAGCATTGAACACTGCTGTCTGGTGCAAGTCCCTTACCCACCTCCCTGTTAAAAACAGTAAAAAAGCCTCTCTGGTAGTACACATCCTTCAGGTGACTGATCATACCTGTCATTTGAAACATTGCTTCAAAGGGGCTTTTTGTTGCTTAAGGGGTCATTTGTAGACAGACGAAGAAAGTCTGTACTTAAATCTGTCCAATCAGCATATTTCAGCATTCAGTTTTGCCACTCTAATAGTCTCAAAATTCAAGCAGCATTTCTAAACTGCTGTCATTCAGAGATTTCCTTTCAGTGAAGTAACACCTCCATAATTCAAAGCCACCTGATAGCCAGCACTCAAAATTACAGTTCAATACAATCTGAATTCCAAGATGTATTATGCTGTTTCTCATACATGTTTATGTTATGTGCCTCCTGCGAGCATTTTGCCCTACTAGCTGTTGCCTTTTTCTTATGATCCAACAAGAAATCCTTCTGGTACAACCCTTACTTCATGGATTTTTCAAAATAACCCCAGGCAGCACTACAGACTAGGGGAGGAGTGGCTGGAGAGCAGCCAGGCAGAGAGGGACCTGGGAGTACTGGTTGACAATCAGCTTAACATGAGCCAGCAGTGTGCCCAGGTGGCAANGTACTTGACAAAACTGTATTTTTTTTAGCAGTGGTAGTTCACAGGCTGTACGTACACAGGAGAAGGTACAGAATAAATTTATGCTCATGTAATGGAACTGTTTCGAGACCACAAAAACCCCCACAAATTACTTTTTTTCTTCTCTGGCATATATTCCCACATTAAATACATTTCTTCCTAGTTTACTTGCAAAAAATGAAATTAAACCAAGTATCTGCTAAATGTAGAATTATTCCTAGACTTGCAATTTGCTTTGTCTCTGCAGACAAGTAATATTGCAGCAGTTTTATGGAGGTACCTCTGTTTGCATGCATTAGAGTTGTAGCAGAAAATAAGAAGGAAAAACATATTTTAAGAGTGTTCTGGGGTGAAGTCCATCTGTAACTTTACCACAAAAATGAACTTACTAGTCATAGCACAAATCTGCTCTACATTTTTCGAGCACTTTGGATCTGCTAATCCACTTCGGATCTGCTAATCCTTCATCATATAGATGTTTCCACAAACCACAGCTCTCACTGGGAATGTCTTGTGTAAGAAATGCTGTGAACAGGAACTGCAGCAAACTGTCTCATAAAGATCACCCCTTGTCTTTGCTACTGTCCTTTGAAGCGCTTTTTTCCTTCTCTCCATCTTCTGCTGAATTTGATTTTTTCCTATTCTTAATCTTCTGTTCAGCACAGCTGGAATGCTTATTTGAAGTAAATTCTTATTTTTTTTTAAAAAAGAAGTATTTTATTTCTGAAGAGCATAGGTATTTGTGTAATTTTTTCACAACTCCATGTCAATATTTGGCCTTGCCCTTTGTTGTAATGCCCCAATTCCTGCCACTTTCATGTATTAATGCAATGACTTTGGCCAGAACGTGACCTGACCCGAATAAATTCTTGTGATGTAAATACCACTGTGGTATTGAAGAGCTAAGCACTTACCCCTGTCAATACAATAAACTCTCCTCCTTCTGTTTAGGAACGTCAGCACATTAGCCTGCAGGCTCTGCAGCCTTTCTTGCAATCCCACTTCCCGCTGCTCAGTAGCCGAAGGATTAGTATAAAGCAAAGCATTTCAAAGCCTTGTCTGTAAATCTCTGGATCCCGTAACAGCAAAAGCTGATGAGAAAGTTCAATCATCACTGAACAGCAGGTCACCTACCAGGAATATCTCTTCCTTTCTGCAATATGTGTTATTTCTTTACATTCTGTTTTTTTCAGTTGGAGTTTTGAGTGTGAGGCATCCAAGGGCTTAAATTCAACCGACTTCAGAAATACTTCTAATCTTAAATTTTTAAACCTCCTTAAAACAAGGTCTTTAAGGAGTCAGATCATACAGGCACCTCTGAAAGAACTATCCCACCTCTTTTTTTTTTTCTGATTTTTTTTTTTTTTTACACCACTTCTACGCACCCATCTGTAATAGGAGGATGCGTTCATGTTTCTTTATTGTTCTTTTACGGTTTTATTATTTTCCCTCATAGCTCCTCCTTGACAGTGTCCTTGCCTGTGGCGTTGTGACTGTGTGCAATATACTACACATCCCATGCATATTTACCATTTAGCCCATGTTTCTAGCAAGAAGCTGATGCTTTGAATGCAGTTACCCTATATGCTGGGATGTATGTGGATGAAGTAAGAGGATGAGAAACCAGATGATGTGCCTGGATCTGAGTGTACCAAACTCAAGATTTCCATCCATCAGTCAGCTATTCACTGGCCTCAGTGTCAATCAGGTTAAGCAACTACAGGTCCAAGTCCCATCTCAGGACTAATCCCATTGCTCCATACAAAGGCTACCAACGAGACAGACATTGTCATCTGTCTGTGCATTAATTCCTTTCTATACAGTGATCTTTAGCATTGCCAAATGCATACTAATTAAAAATATTTCTATGAATTATATTAAGAAAGAGAATCAAACATGTACGTTTCAATCCAACAAACTAAATGAACATTCATCTGGGGCATTTTGTTGGATGAAGGCTACTAATGACAAAGTTTTCACAGTCCTATGAGCTAGAAACTAAAAGTTAAGTATAAGAAAACCTCAATATTGGAAAATATCTTTATTAAACATATTAATACACTATTCAGCAGTCAAAAAAATAAAGTGATACATATGCAGAGTTTTTTGGCAGGGATCTCGGACAAGGGATGTGGTGAAATTGATTAAGTTTACATTGAAGTTGAAAACATTCTTATTTATTACTTTACAAAGATTTATTTAGAAAAAAATGTACAATATTAATATCTGAGTTAGAAATCTAAAAATAAAAAAATATTTCCAATGTTTTCATACATTATACACAAGAAAAGCAAAAAAGATTGCCTTCAATTTAACCCCAAGCTTCTAAAATCATTTGGATATGGCCAGTGTCTAAAGTTTTATAATACTCATTTGATAACTTGTTATAACTACTTTTTGTTTATGCATTTGTTCACAGACTCAGTCAAGCTTTCATAAGGCAGGATTGATCTTTGGTAAACTGCTTGTTTAATTCCAAAGTTGTACTTCTTTCACACTTTTTAAAAGAAATATCCACTAATCACTTTTAATATTGGTTCTCCCTATACACCAATCAATAAAGAACAATCTCCTGGTTTATGACATATAAACCCAGTACAATTTTTTAGAGTAGTAATCTCTTTTTATGACATGTAAACTCAGTATAATTTTTCAGAGTACCAGAATGTTACCAGAAGATATTTAGATGAAATTTTAAATGACAAATTGCATAATCCTCTAAACAGCCCTGAAAAAAATGAAAAAAATAAAATGTCATCTACTATCAAAATAATAATCTACTTGCAAGTATTCCATCTTGCTTCTAAACTTCCTTAAACAGCTGTTGTACATATTAAGTAAATTTGCTCTACAAATTTACTTTCTACATTAATCATCCTTGGAGAAACATGTCCTGAATTCATCCTAAGGACTTTTGAATACAAAATAAAACCACCGAGTAATTTTTGTAGTTCAGCAGCATTTTCAAGCCATGATTATCACTAGATCAGTTCTATATCTCTAAATTAAGTCATACAATCTGATTATGTAAAGACAGAAAAGGCAGATCTGGGCTGTGTAATCTGACGGTAAATTTAGCCAGATAATGTGAGAGCCTTGGAAAACACAGACCCAGCTAATAAGCACACTAACAACTTTGGTACTCAGTAGGGCCATCCTAGAAAATCATTATGATCCAGCAAATGTCAACATTCATTTTATAATTTTAAACTATTTTACTTTCATGTCTTGACTTCAATTTTAGTGATAATCATTACACATTCACATTCATAACTCCACCAATATAGTATATACAGTACATAGTAACTAGTCCACACAGCAGTTACCTTAGTATGATTGACAAGAAGAGTTCTGTCCAAATGTACATATCAGTGCAAGATCAACAAAGTCTCTAAAAATGGACAATCTTCCTGTCAAGCTGGCTGAGAACACTAACATGCTTGCACAAAGCAGCCTGAGAGAAAGTTTACTGAAGAGCCACTTTTCCCTATCTCTGCTGACACAGTTTATTTTAATACAGAAGTGAACATCACAGCATCATTCTGACTGTATTTTCTGAGGAAAAGTCTCCAGTTTAAAGTATCTTCATCACTGCCTTTTTGAGGGACAGATGGATACTAGATTGCTTCCATCAGCCTGAGCCAAGCAATCTCCAGTGAAAAGCTCAGCACCTCCACCTGCACTCAGATCAGATCATAAGGCTGTATGCCAGGAAAGTTGTAAATAAATCAAAGCATAATTCCCGTTCAAAATACACAACCTGAAATTTCACACACATGGGCTCCATTCCTAAACCAGGAACAAAGTTTGTTTTTTTTTTTTTTTACACAGTCTCTGATCCCCCACACCCAGACTGGATTCTTACTGGATCATTTCCTATTAGCAACACATCACTATACAACATCTTCAGCAACTGTAGTGTCAAAAATTTGGTAATAAACTTGATGTTTTGTCGCATCTCTGACATTATAGGACTTGATGAAGCACTCCAGCCATGGCAAGTCATCTACAAACAAAAGTATATCGAGAAGTATAATTTAGTAAGGTGTTAATGAGAATATCTAAATGCATACAGCAGTTAACTAATATTGAAATTCCAATGTGCATCTTAAAATTTCCCATACCATCTGAAACAGCGTTCAGCGACTATCTTCCAAGCCTTGCCACCCCCATCATAGCACCCTCCCCCTAAATACTCGGTACCAGTAGTTGTACCACAGTACAGCACATATGAAGACTTTCCTCATCTCTGTGTGTCTCAGACAATGTCATTGTCTCAAAAGGGACATCCTTTACACGCTTCACAACAGGGCCACTTTTTATAAGTACCGTAAGGACTCCAGCTTAGTTCTGGTGGTTACTGACAGCCATGTACTTAGAGGGAGCACAGTCCAGAGGCCGGAACTGCAGCAGAGACATACAGTTACCTTGGGTGGGTGTAGTTTAGGCAGAGCTACTTTCTACCACGACAGAAATACTGCACAAAAATCCCTGTGACTGGATTTGAATTAAACTGCGGTTCAATTTCCACGGATTTCCTGTAGCAAGGAATGCTCCAAATCACCATGCGCATTCAAAAGTAGAATCTCACCCAAAGCATGTACCATGTGCTGAATTCTCTTTCAGTTTTCCATAATTTGCTGCGACATTGAGTGCAGTGGTGTTCTGGTTAACTTCCATATGAATACTAATGGCATGTTAGTGCCTGTAGACATGACTGTATTCACACTTCACTTCACATGTTACATGAGATTTTACTGAACCATCACTTTTCTTTCTCAAATGGGATTTCCAGTATTACAGAAATGTATCAAAAATTAATTGGAACTCTCCTTACAGATTCCTGCATTTCTCTTTTCTGAGGTTTGCCCCTGCATTAGTTGAATTCTAGGACTCTGCACATGCAATAGCAAAAGGCCCTTTCCCTTCCAATGCTCCTTTTAAAATAATGGCAGACAGACCTAATTTTCTTCCTGGAGGACAGAGCGCATTCATGGTCATCTCCATCTTCTGCTGAAGAAAATTATTAGTTAAGATTTCAGATGCAGGAATTTGGAAAAACTTCTCCTGGAAGAGAAGAAAAAAGTATGAGGTGTTGAAAGAGGAATAGAGAAATCATTTGCCAGAACCCTGACTGCATGTTCTTTCATCATTTACGGAACTTAAAATTATGCAGACAAGTAACAAAAGAGAAGAACAATATTACTTCTAAAACTGTTCAGATACAGAAAAAAAATATAAACTGTCTGAAAAAAATCATAGCCTGTATTTCAGTATCCTTGAGTATTCAGGGACTAAATCCACATCAAAACCAGACAGGTAAGTCTGCATGCGTAACTGGCAGATATCCCTCACAAACCTCCATAACCAGACAATGTCATGGCTGGAGAGGATGGTCCATCCTCCTCAACAGCCCCTCACTGCCGTAAGCAGAGCATTTTGAGAGAAACTAAGTCACCTAAAAACAAGAGGACACTGCAACTTGGCTTCATACAAAGTGAACACCTTTAGTAAAAATCCATATACAGTAAGCATGAAGAAGTTCTTTATCATGAGGGTGGTGGAACACTGGAACAGATTGCCTAGGGAGAAGGTGGAGGCCCCATCCCTGGAGACATTTAAGGTCAGGCTTGACAGGGCTCTGAGCAACCTGATGAAGTTGAGGATGTCCCTGCTCACTGCAGGGGAGTTGGACTAGATGACTTTTGGAAGTCCCTTCCAACCTGGGTCATTCTAGGACTCTATACAAACACAGAATCTTCTGCCTTTGTATAATATTTTTATGGCACATTTAAATGGAAGTGATCAGAAACTACTGGATAATCCAGCAGCAAAACTGACACGTACAGCTACTTTAATCTCTCACTCTTCCAATTCTTCTTCTGACTACAAAATTTTTCAATTTTTCCTTCAATGATTTTTTCTATAAAGGGGAAAGAAAAAACCCGAGAACATTCCTACAGAAGTGCGACTAGGGGCTAGTATAAAGTTGTACTTCAAAGTATCCCAGTTCCTTCTCAGATGGTGCAGAAGGACCAGAGTTTAGATTTGGAAAGTATTGGCTCATCTTTGAAATACCAATGGCAAGAATGCTGGCAGCTGGCACTTCAGAAGAAATTGTGTTTTTTTTTTCCCTGTAGCTAAGCTGTAGTCAATCTTACTGTCCGAGGAAATGATGCTTCCCAGATAGCTGAACTGCTGGACTGACTTAAGATCTGATTCGCCTATGGTGATGTGGGGATGATGGTAGTCTTCCTGTGGTGCAGGCTGGTAGAGAACTTCTGTCTTCTTCAAGCTGACTTCCAGCCCAAAAAGCTCTGCAGCCTCTGCAAAGCAGGATGTTATGCGCTGCAGAGCTGCTTCTGTGTGGGCAACGAGGGCGGCATCATCAGCAAAAAGCAGCTCACGGACAAGGTGATTTAGGGTCTTAGTGTGAGCCTTCAGCTGCCTTAGGTTGAATAGGCTCCCATCGGTACGATATCGGATGTAAATGCCATTTTCTTCATCATTTCCTCGGATGATAATATTGACAAAGAGACAGACAACAGGCTAGCAAAGGCACACAGAGCTTTCAGAAAACTCCATAAAAGAGTCTGGTGCAATAAACATCTGAAGAAAACCACAAAGATTAGTGTCTACAGAGCCACTGTACCGTCTACTCTTTTATACGGGTCTGAATCTTGGGTCATCTATTGCCACCACCTGCAACTCCTCGAATGCTTCCATCAGCGCTGCCTCCGTACAATCTTAAACATCCAGTGGACTGACGACGTGACTAATGTGACTGTCCTTGAACAGCGGCCACCAGTATTGAGGCCATGCTGCTGAGGACGCAGCTGCGCTGGGCAGGGCACGTCTCTAGGATGGAGGATCACCGCTTTCCTAAGATTGTGCTCTATGGTGAACTCACCACCAGCTACCGCAAGAGAACAGCCCCAAAGAGGAGATACAAGGACTCCCTGAAACAATGTCTCAGCTTTGCCAACATTAACTACCATCAATGGTCCACTCTGGCCTCCAATGGGGAGACGTGGAGAGATGCCATCCATAACGCTGCTGCCTCCTTTGAGAACACACGCAAAATCAGTCTCAAGGAGAAAAGACAACGCAGAAAGAACTGTGCCTCACAAATACCACCTAAGGAGACTTTCCACTGTGCCTTTTGTAACCGGACTTGTCTATCCCGCATTGGCCTTTTTAGCCATCAGCACATCTGCAGCAAGCGTGGGTAGAGCCCTTCCCAAATCTTCATTCACGAAGCCCAGCCATGATGATGATGAAGCTGTAGTACTGAGCAGTATCTGACAAGAATGTGATCTGCCCTGAAGAGGAAATTTTTGGAATTCAACATCAGGAAATGGTTTAAAATCTTTTCCTTCACCTTTCTTTTGCTGTTTAGTTTCTCAATATAAAAATGCAAAAGAAAAAAACTCACAAAGTATACACTACTGCACACAAAAATACATGAAAAGGAGTAAACTCATTAAGGAGGATGCTAAATGTACACAATTCACCTTCAGCCCTAAGCTGGAGAAGTAGGAAGCAATGACCAACTCTTGTACACAAATCCTCCACCTTTGGCATAAAAAACAATTCTTACTCAAACCATCTTTGTGCATCAAACTGCTAATCTGATAATAAAGTTTATGAATTAGAGTAACAAGAAATTAAAAAAAATCCTGAAGAGTAATCAGTAGTTTACTGTCAAAATGGGAGATGTTCAAAGGGTATTGTCCTAAGTCTGGTGACTTTGAGAATTTTAATTAATGACATGCTTTATGGAATAGGAAATAGGCCCATTACGTTTACAGACAAAACCAAGCTGGATGAATTGCAAGTATACAGGCATAAAGAATTAGAAATAATTCTTTACAAACTTGAGAGCTATTATGACAAAAAAAACCAACAAAACAAACAAAAAAAAATCCCCCAAACTGTCAAACTTTCCACCAGATCCATGTATAAAATACCACTTTTATAGAAGCCGAATCAACTGCTCAAACAATGAATGAGGAATAGTTTCTTAAAGCTGAGGTTCTAGTCAGAGATGAAAAGGTTACATCATGTATCAGTAAGCAATATATTATGTATCACCACATTTTTTTATACATACAAAAGTATTATTTGGCATTATATGTTATACATAGATATTATATTATACATGTGGAAGCATTATAGAAGTGGTATTTTGCACTTCAAGGAAGATGTGGGTCACCTGGGAAGAATCCAGAAGAACAACAGTGAGGATGGTCAGAGTTTTCAAAGAACTCTGATATGGAAGAAAAAAAAAATACTGATATGAAAAAAACCTGCTATATAGAAGATAGAATAAATGGTCATTTTTTCAGCCTTCAGAAAGTAAAATCACTATAGAGTGTGTAGTGACAGAAACCCCATCATTCTTCAGTGTCTCAGGAAGCAGGAACGGTTTTCAGTTGCTTCAGAGAAAACTGAAGGTTGGTTAATTCTAAGTTTAGCGGAGTAGTTGAATAAACTGCTTCTGAAATCAAAGACAAATCTCTGTATAGCTATAGCAGAGTCCTGCCTAGGTTAAGGGGAAGGGAGGCTTCTTCTACCTCATGTTCATATGAAACAAAAATCAAGAATTACTGAATGGATAGATTCCACTGAGAATTTGAAAAAGAGATAATGAGCTTTTGAACTAATATAGAAGTGACCCGCACAAATCCTGAAACATTCCCACCATCCACACAGCATTCAGGCTGCATAATTCAACATTGCCAATAAAAGAGAAATTCATTCATGGAAAAATATAAAAGCCTACGGAAACGCCAAATAAACTATCTACAAGCTTTGGTTTCATCTTCATGCTTTGACATTCTATACTCTGATATTTTATTGAAAAATTACTAAGTATTACATTCTGTGCATCTTCATTGATGGACTGTATTGATAATATTACAGCACTTGTAACTCTCCACAAAACACTGCAAGTAACATAGAACAAATATTTCTGTACATACATTTGCTAATATGAAAACAAATGCTATCCAAATTCACAGAATCCATAGTCTACCTTTACCTAGATATACTTACATAATCAAAAAGGTATGCATTTAGTGCTCCTGTTCCATCAACCAGTGTAAACTTCATAATAAAAACGTACTGGAGTGGCTCAATACCTAAAACTGAAGAAAAAAAAAATGATCCGTTTCTTAGAGTGAATATGCAAGACAAATCATAACAACTCAAGCAGAAAATATCCCTCCTTTACTAGTCATTGACTTTGAATACTGTCATTAAAAGTATAGATTGAGAGGGCAAAAAAGCAGCAGCTCTGAATATCAAAATGTGGATTGTATTTTGAGAGCACATTGCAGTTTGCCCAGACACACTTTAATAGATGAATCTATAAAAACGATAAAGATTTTTAACTACTTATTCTCATCCCAGTAAAAGAAATGCTGTTATTTGCTTAGATGTTAGATCCCACCTTGGTAGGATCCTCCCAGTCCTGTTTTTTTTTTATCCATAGAAGACTAAAGGAGACTTGCTTTTAATTCAGCGATAATAAGATAGCATTCTACCTGAAAGCATCTCTTCTGAGTAAATCAATATGTTTTATATGATACAGCAAAAGCTACTAGGCAAGGTCTGATTCAGGAAACCTTTGCTAGCAGTTCTGAAAATATTCCAGCATAAGAAAATGACTACAGTCATTCTCTCCCTGGCAGCAGTAACCGTTATGCTGCAAACATAAAATACCTTAAACGCACAAAGTTACTGCAACTCTGAAAACAGTCTTTTTTGGGTACATCTACTTAAATTAGCTAATCATTTCATGTTCAAGTGATCTGATATACTTGCAGCTTATAACTTAGCCTGAAAATATAGATGATTAAAGAGTATGATACATAAAATAGTTTAAATGCCAGAAAGCATTTAATGAATATTGGTTTGGTTTTGAGATTTAAATATCAAGTACAGGTGCTGTAACACTGCCAGTTGTACACTGCTTTACATGTATGTAATAGAAGGTTATTAGGACAGTTTAAGAGAACCACTGTATTGCTCAAACAGTCTTTTTTCTTTTATAAAGTCTTTACCAAGTTTAGATACTGAAAGATACTCCAACTTGACACATTAGAACATGACTTGATATAGACGAAAATGTTCTTTTTCCTTAATGTGTTGTAAAGTTTTAAGCGCCATTTTACCTCCAGCATTTGAACATGGTGACTACATAAAGTAACACAAGGAACACACAAAGCACAAAACACTTGCATATTATAGTGTAATTCCTTTCATTTGAATATTATTTCTTGCAGACTCTCTGGAATACACTTAACATTGATAAGACTTACAGATGAGAAAAGTCTAACTTGTACTCATTAAATAAGACTCTCTTCAGTTCAGGTCATAAAAACTACCCTAAAAATGAAAAGCAAGGCTAATTTCTAGGACTGCAAGCACGTACACAGTTTAAAAATGACATCTGCAACGAAAAATTCATCACATCTGCACTATGACAGGTGTTACTGGTGACACCTATGGTAGAAGAAAGTATTTAACATATAAAATCCTTTAATTCATACTGTGATGGCTTCTAAAGTAAATATGTTATCCCAGCTAGTAAAATATAAACAAATTTTACAGCTTTATACTCAAGCATAACCATAAATTACATGCTTTCTGTACAAAACTGTAACCCAGAAACCAAACTGTTTCAGACAAACACTTCGGAATCAAGGCACAAAAGTATTTCAGGACAATGCAACGTCAGCTGACCTTGTGCTATTTCAGTTGGTTCCCACGATGGTTGTTGTTCTGCTGCAATGGAACTTAGGTTCTTGATAGGCTTTGGAGTTGAACACTGCTTGCACCTAGTATTTAAACCAAGACACTGAGACTAACCAAACACTGATTTACTTGTATTAGAAGCTTTCTGCACAGAAAAAAATAAGTAAATTCTGATTTCCTTATTCAGTAGGTGTGCAAAAGTATTTCTATTGCTGTTTAACATAAATGTTTTATCAGACGCACAAGCTTTAGATCACATCAAAACTAAAATTATTCCTGAGAAGAATAAATCATTGTGGTCTGGAAAAGACCACCTCAGTGAATAAGAAAGAAGGAAACTGTACATCAAGGCTGAGAGAGTTGGTCTTGTTCAACCTGGAGAAGAGAATGCAGCTCCAAGGAGACCTTATTGAAGTCTTTCAACACATAAAGGGAACTTACAAGAAAGATGGAGAGAGACTTTTTTATCAAGGTTTGTAGTCACAGGACAAGGGGCAACAGTTTTAAATTGAAAGAGGGTAGATTTAGATTGGGAATAAGGAAGAAATTATTTACGATGGGGGCTGTGAGAGACTGGAACAGGATGTCCAGAAAAGTGTCCAAGGCCAGGTTGGACGGGGCTTTGAGTAACCTCAACTAGTGAAAAATGTCCTGCCCAGGACAGAAGAGTTGGAACTAGATGATCTTTAAAGGTCCCTTCCAACTCAAACCATTCTCTGATTCTAAGATCACACTTCATTACTACACATATATTCATACGTCACTGCTAAACATATATTCATATGTCACCACTATGTTGTTCAGCAATACAAACAATATCTCACTTTGTAAAAGCAGGAACGAATCGGAACTTGTAGCACATTCTAAAAACACACCAGGGTTAGAGGAGAAATCTGGCTTAACCTATGTTAAAAAATATTAACTATGTTATTAAAACAATCTCTTTTATTACTAGTGGATCTACACAACCAATTATAAATTTTACACGTAACATAGTAAGCAAATGATGCAAGAGGATGGAAATGCTGAAGAACTGTTTTCAAAGTTGTTCTTATTTGCCTCAAGGAATAAAATTACAGAACAACTAGTTTTAGAATTAAATGCAAAATGCAATAGAAATCAGTAGCACTAGTTCTGCTCAAGTGATGTAAAGCCAAGCTCAATGAAGTTACATTTTTCCTTTAAAAAAGCCATCCAAACTACAATAAAGTAACTCAGCTGTGCATCTTTTTTTTTATATGCAAGTCTGGGTGTTTATTTATATATATATATAAAAATATATATGCATATGCACACACATATAAATATTTATAGAGATATTCAAGCTCATTCCTACAGCAAAAAACCCTGTGTTTTTCATTCTACTCTACCAAATCTTTTTTAGACTTTGCTAAGTATATGCTACGATAAAAGTGCATGGAACAAAGCTCTCGCACATCAACATCCTTGAGGTTCCTTCCTAAATGTCCTATTAACAATCATGGAATATCTTATGCAGTGTTGGCTTTGACAATACAGCCATTTAAACAGAGAACAGTGTCTGACGGTGAGTTGTGTGTAGCTGGGGAAATAGATGGATTATGAAAGTGAAAAGGGAAATACTTTGTACTGGTGACGATCCAGTCCAAGTAGGAATATCCACATATCACCCTTACTTAAAAAGTTGTGAACAGCCATATTTGGAAAGGGCAAAACAATATATGACAAAGAGAAATAACCATCTATGTCCAGGCCCTTGTGGGAAACTTCGGAGTCATGTGAAACACACAATATTTCTGCATAGAAATTTCTTTACTGCTTACAGGACTGAAGCAGCACAACACAGCACTCTCCCTGAACTTACTAGGACTGCTGAGAGGGAGGACTCAGCATCTTGCATGAAGCAGTCCGGTATTTCTGAGCTCAGTAACTGCATGCTGCAGTGCAGTACTGGGAGAACACGCTGCTGCGAGCTCTCCTTGAGCAGGAACGCAGCATTGCGTGGCACAGCACAGACACCAGACTGGGATGCATGTGCCATATTCCACAGCCTTGGAACTCTGGAATTCAGAAACCCATTGAAGTTGTCTCTACAGTGACTGACATCCACAAATAGGAAAGGCAATTTGTAGCGTTGTGGATCTTAACGAAAGACAAATGGTGAGGAAAGGTTGTCCAAAATCCCTTATTTCTTCCCAAACCCAAGCTTGCCCAACACCCGAAATGAGAGAGAGAATGAGACATGGATTGACAGTCTGAAATTATCTTCTGGGTCTCTATTTAAATATTATGCATACAAAAAAAAAAGCATACAGTTTTAAAGCAATGTATGTTTTCACTTTAGTCCAGAAAATGGTATTTTTCTGACCAGAATATGGAAGATCTGGACTAAAAGAGGAAGATTTAGGCAGCAGAAAGAGGCTCTTATGTGCATTTCTGTCTCTGCAGTACACTGTCCTCCCCACACATCGCAGGCAAGATGGAACCTGGGGTGCTGTGTAATTATGAACATAAGATTTACAGAGCAAGATAAAGCCCAGTTGCAGTTGAGTCCTTTGATATGAGGTTGCAGTAGTACGGCATTTCATCCCTGATCTCAGTACGGTGATCATCTTATGTATTTTGCATCAAAGAATCTTTGGGTAAGTTATCCCTTCAGCAATGCGGTTTGTATTATTGAAGAAAACAGTATCTATTTATTATTGAAAATACTAAAATATCAACAAGTACTTTTGACCTACCCATAATATTTTATGTTCCCTTGTAAAAGAAAAGGAGCTGAAAGATCTAATAATTCAAGATCATCTTCTGTGGATCTCACAGGAATAACACATTTAAATCTTTTTGTAAGCTTCCAGATTTCTTTTAGTGTTCCTCCTATTAAAAAGAGAAAAAGATGGGGTTTTAAAATGTAATCAAGAATAAATTGAACAACTTGCATTTCTTGGTTGATTAAATGTTGATTTCAGGATCTTCAATAAAAATTGAGACCCACTACTGAAAACTGAAAAAACAGTCCACAACCTTCTCACTCTTACTCAATAGACTCAATAGAGAATTAAAGATGGGCATTTATCAGCGCAGATGCCTTACTATGTTCCTCATACTTATCACCGTAATCATGATATTGTTAGCATCACTTTCATGTAATTTCTCCAGTGATTTTGATACTCGTTTTCTTAGGAAGAAAAAATAAAACAACTTTTTGCAATTGCTCCTAAGTAACTGTTTTTTCAGCTTTTTAGTAGCAAAACCTATTAATTTTTTAACCAGGAGTTTATTAAAAAGTAGTCATTCAACTATGTCATAACTTAACATGAGGTGGGAAATGCAGTACCACCAAACTTCATGCTAATTTGGGTGCTATTAAATTTGGGTCATGCTAGGAACACAGCAGTAATTTAATATATTACAGCTGGAACTCTGAGAATTTAGTTCCAGTGACAGGAAAATGTTATTTCAAATTTGTTATAAATCACAGGATAAACTGCATTTAACCTCTGTAGTATGGACTGCAGAAACGATTACAGAATCTTTCCGACATTTCACCGTGGAAATGTGATAAATTTATTAATTTAACACACAGAGAACAGGTATTTGGAAATAGTTCAATACAGATAAATGATTCTGAAAAATAAAAAAAGTGAGCAAATTGTTTTAAAATAAACATATTCTCCAATGGTTGTTTACCATTAACCATAACTAGGATGTTTCAAAGACTTTAACAAGTAATCACAACACTGGATTGTAAAATATTTATTGCATATATTCGTTACTTGCATTGCAGAGATAACTAGAGAGGAAAATAAAACCAATAAAATTGCATTATTACTGTTTATGTAAAAAGAGGCAACAACATGAAACCTCCTCTGTGAACTTAAGTTCTAGTATAAAAATAATACAGAAAACACAGGCATAGATACTTGAAATGACTTCCCAAAAGGTTAGGTCCTCCAAGTAGTGACACAGATAAAGCCTCTGATACATATCTGAACTCTCATTTAAGGAATTAACACACACAATTCAGGGTAGTTCTAACTGACATTGCTAAAACGTTTCCAGAATTTCAGCTTTGTTGTAATATGAAGTTTCATCAAGTAAATGTATTCTGGCTTCTAAGATACTGGTATAAACCACAGAGAATTATCAGGGGCTGACAATGATCTGAATCACAGTGATTTCATGTACAAACAATGAGGATATGCAAGAAGCACTAATCTACTAGTTCACTGTAACATTTCACTCTTCAGTTCAACTAACCTGTAGCAATTATGGATTCCCCTCACTCCCTCTGGAGGGTCATGTAAAATTCTGTCCAACTATTATTCAGCTACCTCCTCAATTCCAGCTCAATAGATGTCAAATACTTAAAACTAAGTCCTGGCTTCAGCATAATGACTATGAGGGTGAATAGAGTATTGCGTTGTAGAAGAGCAAATTGCTGATGTTTAACAAACAAGTACAATCTAGACTATGTCTGTGCAACAAATATCATAATGTGTTTGGCCTTTGATGGTTGTTTGTATCTGGAAGAGTGCTGGGAAGATTTCTAGGGAGACTTCAAATTCTCCACCTTCAAAAACTTCAAGATAAGAATTAAAATAGCATGTAGGTTTGGTAGGGTTCATGATCAATGTTCTTGGAAAAAAGTGCTAAAACAGTGATTATGCCTTTTCCTTGCACTTCAACATGAAGCACGTACATCCACATACACACGCAATTAGATGCTGGCACTTTAATATCTTAAAAGAAGACTTAAAGTTATATTGTTCAGTTATTTTAGAAAACAGATTTTTTTTTTTCTCCTTTTTTTTCACAAAGATAAGGTTAGATTGGAAAAAATAATAATAAAACTCCAGTTTGGAACATGTGAAAAATAAAGGAGCTATCAGAACTTACTGAATACAAAAGAAAGCAGAAAACAGAAGGGGTTTTGTCACTGACTCTTATACAAAAGACAACCTGACATTTGCTTATTCAAACCACTACTTGAGCATAGCTGAAGACTGTTTTAAACTTAGAATGGTACTATATGCAATTCAAAACATTCCTTATTAGTATTCTTCCTAAATTGTTTTGTTTAAAGTTCAGTGGCTATTTCTCTTTCCTGAGGAAATCTGATAAAAAACCAAACCAAAAAAAACCTCACTGCGAGCAGCTCTATTAACCCGAAACAACACTGACATCCAGAGGCTGACAAAGCTAATTGTAGGCTAGTATTATCAGATGTCTTCAAAAACTTTTCCACATCAATACTAAATATTTTTTTTTTAGAATACTCACTGAGATTTCAAATCATAAATGAAAAATCAGTAGGTGCAGCTAGAAAAAAACCCCAAACACATTCAGATGTTAATTTTAGCAGAATTACCAATAAACTTACTGGTATAATTTTAAAACAGATAGAAGCACCTTTCAAGACCTTCAGAGATGACTTTTCCTTGTTTGCACAATGGTAATTTAACATTCCAGCTGAGCTTTTCTCTTCTTTGAAGATCATCACTACTTAACACTAAATACAACTTCAACATAACTTTGCAGATACTCAGAGTGGACACTGTGCCATCTGGAGTGGCATATTTGCAATTATCTTACCTTCTACCATAAGCAAAGTATCTTCAGGCTGTTGAAGCATTTCATCGTGCTTTACAAAATGGATAGCTATTTTCCTTTGTTTCTGGTCCTGTGTAGTCCACATTACGGAATCATACCAGGACGTGCTGTGTAATTCTGTGTTTGGGGCAGTAACGGCAGAGCCTTGTAAAATAAAGTCAAAGTCCTCTCCATCTGGAACTTCCTGCCTAAAACCATGTCCAAAATAAGTAAGCAAATTCTAACAGCTTCTCCTTAGTCAATCAAGCAATAATGCTGAACAGCACTCTGAATAAATATTAAAACATAGTCATGAGAGTTAAAGTACATACAGGAAAAATAACAAGATAATTAATTTCCATGTTAATAAATATGCTAAGTAATCTAATCTTATCCAGGAGCAGAGGCAGCCTAGTGGCTTCATCCACACATTTGTAAATCCATGGAAATCCAAATATATCAACTTTACATGACTTCAGTTTGGCCTTAAAAGGGCCACACAACTATGTACCACTTCAATAGAGTGAAAAGACCATATAAGCTCATATAATTTCAAGTTTTATGTTCTAGCCTATTTTGCTTTGCATATTTTGTGGGGGAAAAAAAAAAAAAAAGAAAAAAGGACAGAAGCAGAATAGCTTCACGTATGCACTGTAAAGGGAAATCTGCAAATCTGTACCACAGTTTCTTCCCTGTCCTGCTAAAGTGCACCATTCGTGCATTGCCAGTTGTCATGCACAGAGATGTCATCCAGGACATTCGAATTTTGCCAGTATTAACAACAGGCAAAAAGCCAGTGGTTGGCACACAAATTAAAAATGACAATGAAAGAAAAGGCTAAATCTTGGGTTACTTCATAAAACACTAAAAGAAAGCTTCAGAGTGGAGTTACAGAAAAAATACCATCAGCTCCTGTACATTATTGTGACGTTTTCATTTTCAAACCAAAGAGCAGCTGCTTCCACCAGAGAACAGAACAATTCCGGCTTATGAAAGCAAACTTTGATATTCTTTCTACTATGACTGTAGAANAACTAGCAACTAGAACTAGAAACACGAGAGGTCTTCTTGAACCTGAACTTCCTGATCATGAACACAGTGCCGGTCATATGAACTCTCTTCACCTGTGTTCCTGGATTACTATTTTAAACGCAAAAGCAATGGATTTTAATGTAATAGGTCATCTTTTCAGATATACCGATTAAACTCTTCCAGCCTCTGCAGCCTGCCTGCAGATTTCCCACAGAGCCAGGAATGGAATTGATTGGTTTTGAACTAAGCCACACACGAGGGTTGAAACTTCTATATGTGGCTACGTGAATAAAACTATATCCATGTATATCGATATTTTGTTATTTACAGAGAAGCTTCGGGTCAAAGTCTCAAAAATAACAATACATCTCTCACAAGGATTTGATACCCCAAGCATTATATGAATTTTTCTGCATAAAGTGTTAAAGGATCAAACTTGCATTGAAGTCTGTTCAATCAGGCTCTTCAGCATATACACAACACAACTTCCTCTGTCACAGCAGAACATTTAGGAGAGGAGGATGCCCCTAAGCCATGTTTCCTTCCTGGACCTCTTAACTTACCCAAACCCGGATTCAGTATAGATCCACTACTGCACACAGATTTCTTCCATGTGATGCAGACAATTGGGAAAAATGAAGCTACATTTCTGGAAAAGCATGGCAAGTAATTTCATCATTGCAACAGGATAGTGGCAGCAGTAGTAGGAATATGCTATCTAAAGCCTCATAAATCTTATCTGGTTAGAAGTCTGCCCTAATTCTGTGGCAAAGAGAAGGCAGCAATATGTGAAACAGGAGGAGACTCAAATGAACAGAAATGAAGACATTAACAAGTCAGGAATATACAAAAAAAAAAAAGGCTATAGTAAAAAAACCTAAATACTACAGAAAACTGCGCAATAAGGATCCAGAAAAGATGCCCTTCTCTGGTGACTAAAATTCAAAGATATTTTACTCATTCGCTTGGAGACCACTATTTTTTTGCACATCCTGTTTTAAAACTGCAATACAGAAACATGTACTTAAACACAGCTTTGGTACGGGGAAAAATGCACTGCTAAATGTGAAAATAAAGAAAAAATATTGTTTTGAAAGCACACAAAGGATTCTTTAAATGGAACTTGTCTGATAATTTAAAATTTTCTTACCTATTACCAAGGAATTTCAAATCTTTGCTCAGAATGAAATACATTTTTACATTCAGCTCCTTTTATATTAAAAATAGGATGAAAATATATTGAAAATCTAGGCATCCCAAAACACACAGAACAATTCCTAATTACTTCTGTTGTGTGAAATACTTACAACGAGTTGCATTTGGAGCAGTGAAGTTTAACAGACTGATAGAGCTTCTGGGGTTTATAAGTTCTCAGCTTTGCTCTAAGGCGATACTGTTGAGGAGCCGGGCTGTTCAGAATGGTTTTCAGTTCTGTGTTATTCAAATCCTGATGATCCGTTAATACTGCAAAATAACAACACACACTCAAAAAGCCATTCACACCTATTAAACACTGTAAAATCTGGAATGTGGGATATTGTCATTGCAGGTCTGCATTTTCCCTTAATTCTCAGCTTCTCTTCCCTTCCTAGTCGCACCCTCAGTTTTATCAATACATGTTACCATAGTCTTTAAGATAAATCACAACAGGCTGTGGGAACACAGTGTATTTTGGGGTACAGAAGTTCAACACGTAGAAAGAAATCAAACTAAAGTAGAATATATAAATATGCTCCATTCCTTTAAAAATTAAATACAGCCAATGCAACAGTCATAAACTTTTGCTTATTATGAGAAGAGCTATTCTAAGAGTATAAGATATTATTACAACCTTTGAGTTGTTATCTCAAAAATATTTTTGTTCTTTAGTAAAAATAAAATTCACCTTTACGTCAAAATGTTTCCTACCTGTAACAGGTAACTGCTGAATTCTCTGTAAGTGTAATTCAAGATCTAAAATCAAGAAGAATTTCCAAATTATTTTCCTTCCTTCTTTTCATCATGTGGACAGACAAAACCAGATAGATAGGTAGATAGATACACACACATACCCAAAAACTCATCAAAATGACTATTTTAATAATGTAGTAAAGGAAAAAGCCAAGTAAGCAAGAGACAAACATTAGATATCAAGAGTTAATACATGTAAGGAGAAACTAGTGTATACATTAAATAGCAACATTCATCAATATGAACACTTTTCAAATATATACTGTGAATGATAGCGCTGACAAACTATTCACCCACTGTAATCTTTCTGGACAAGAGCATAAATACATTCCAAAACCAACATGGACTGCTTGGCCCCTCCTCTGAACAATTTCTACTACATACACAGTGCAGTAAATATGTGCAAAAATCTCTCTAAATTTGCAGTGTTATGGATTCAACATGAAATATTTATTTATTCTTGACTTTTGTAATCTTTGTAAAATATCCTGTCCCAGTATGTTAATAATGGCTAAATAACATTGGATTTTAAAAACCAGAAGCAAAGATGCAGGCTATGTCCAATCAGCTTTAGAGTTAAACTCACTTTTAGTTATTCTTATTCTGGGCTAATAATAACATTCGTAGGATCTGTAGAACTATAAGATACTACTTTTTCACAGTGCTGCACCTTGCAACTCTGCCACTGACACAACTGTCCATTCAACAGCTTTAGAAGGGCTCCTCAGCAAGTAGCTGTTTAATAATGTTTTCAGTGCCTGTCTCTGAGGAATCCTCCTTCTGACGGAGAAATTTACATCACTCTGCTTCATGATGTAATATAGCATGATTAAGAATGCCATGTGTATTTAATAATTTATTCACTGCCTCCTATGAAATTATTTTCCCGTGTATATGAAAGGCTTCTGCGGCAAAACAGGAGACATTACTGTCAATCTCCAGTCTAATAACCCAAAAGAATTCTCTAAGGCTTTGTATGTTAAAGTAACACTTAGAGAAGCAGTGACCTTATCTTGACAACATATATGTTAGAAGAAAGCGCAAATTACCTTTCAATTGCTCTTACCTGTAACATTGCTAAAAGTGCCATCGAATTCCACTGAGGACATGCTTTCCATATTCTGACTGCCTGCCAGATCCACAGATTCTAAGAATCTAAAAATAAGTGGTCAAATATTTTATATCCTATTTCCTATATATACATGAACACGTACATCCATGAGGCTATATATAAATATATGCACCTTCTCTATCTCTTCAGCTACCTGAAAGAAGGTTGTAGCAAGGTAGGGGTGGGCTTGTTCTCCCATGTGACAAGCAGTAAGATGAGGAAATGGCCTCAAGTTGCGCCAAGGAAGGTTTAGATTGGATATTAAAAAAAGAAAAGTCTTTAGTGAAAGGGTTATAAAGCAGTAGAATGTGCTGCCAGGGAAGTGGTGGAATCACAGTCCCTGGATGTATGTAAAAAATGTGTGGATGGGTTCAGTGGTGGACTTGGCAGTGTTAGGTTAATGATGTACTTGAGGATCTTAGAGATCCTTTCCAATCCAAATGATTCTATGATTCCTTACATATATATAACAGTTCAGTAAAGCATTTATATTATATGTTTCATTTTGAACATCTTAAGTCTCATAATATCTGAATAACGCATATATACATGCTTCAAATGTCCTCAACTTACGTGCTTAATCATAGTTTTTATCTTTAAAAGATGTGGCCGGGCCTTATTTTTACAGAACTATAAAACAAAAATCTTAACACCTACTGTATTTTAAATTTGAAAAATTAGCCTTCGTTTACCTATCCTCTCAAATACTTACTCTTCATCTTAGAGGTTCCAAAGACATAATTCTATTCCAGAGTTTCTGATTCTTACATACATTTACACTTCTAAACTGTACATTGTTACACGGGACTAGAATTTTCTAGATTTATTTAAGAAAAAAAAAAAACCAAACCAAAAATACCACCTTACATTTAGAACTTACGTTTTTAGTTCCTTAACATCTGGGTTACTTTCTGGTAAGACTCCTATTCCTCGACCATAACAGGTGCCACCATGAAGATGAAATTCTAAACGTGAGACATCTTCACCATCACCACTTGCTTGTTTCGTATGAATACTGTAAATTCTCAGAAAACTTCCAAGCTGAAAAATAAATAAATAAATAGATAACAGAAAGTTAGCTATTTACCTGGAAAATTCTAGTCTTCTTAAAGCTTCTTCCCTGTTTTCATAGAATATCTGAAGCTGTTAGGGACCTCTGGAGATTGCCTACTCCAAGCCCAAAGCAGAGTCAACTCCAGCAGTTTTCTTAGGGCCATCTCCAGCTGGCTTTCAAGTACTTTCAGAGGTGGCAACTCCAAGATCTCTCTGGTGACCTGTTTGTTTTGTTTTATCAGACAACATTACTGGCCTCAAAAGCTGGTTTAGACCCAGCAGAAGCCTTCTTACTAAATTTGACTGTCAAGAACCCTTCAGAAGACAGATCAAACGAGTCAACATATGCCTTTCCTAAGGGCACAATTTGTCTTCTGTATTCACAACGCAGCCCTCCAGAGACTGACATGCTGTGATTTGTCCATGTATGATCACACTCAACAACTGACCTCATGTCCATCATCACGCATGGCGTATCATCTGCTTACGTATGTGCGCAAACACATCTGCTTACTCACATGTCTTGACCGTATCTTACTCTCACATTACAGCATTTTTTCAGCACCAGGACAAAAGGCAACACGTGTTAAAATGCAAAGATTTTGGCATTATTTCTAACTCTGTTAGATTTTCTTGTCAGGTACATGGAGAATATGCTTCTTGTTCTGCTCAGTTATTTTGTGTTCTCTGAAACAATTTAGTCAAAGGACACAAATGGACTTAGTCTAAATTAGACAAGTACCTATTAAGAAAGAAGTTACGGAGTGTTGAACATTGAACACATCTTTATAACTTTGCTTTCACTTCAAAATACCACTCTCATCATCCCTCTCCCCATTCTCCAAAAAAAGCCAAAGCAAAACCAAGTTTCTAAAGGTAGATAATCTGGAGACTTAATTACATAGTTAATTTCCCTCTAATGTGTTTTAAAGGCCTTTAAATCAAATTAACTACCACTCAAATATTTTTTTTCCAGTATAATCTAAGATCCAGCTGATAACTGAAAAGCTACACACATTGAATAACCTGAATTTATGTTCACTGTAAGTATCTTTTAAATAGCCCTATATAAATGACAAATTATTTTAAACTGACTGCAATTAACATTACAGCACCCAGTCTGTTAAATCTTATTTCAGATTCAGCTCCTGCTTTAACCAATAGAAACCTAAAAAGGCTTCCCATTAGACTGAATTAGCGAGGATTCAGCATGACACATGTAAATGTATGTGTGTATATATATATACATACATGCATAAAAGCAGCTAGAGGAGCATCCTGATTCTGGAATCCACTTCTGTATCAAGGAACAGACCATAACTATATAATGCTGATATCAAACCGCTCTTTTAAACAACGATCACAAATGAAAAACGCAGCATATTTTCAAATTCAGGGACATAAAAAGTGTACTTCAGCCTGCACCTATTTTGCATCTGACACGGAGCTGTTAACAGTTTTATTTATCCGCACCATAGACTGCTCATTTTGTTCATTCAAAACATATCAACAGGACAGGTTGTGTATTTAGCTAGCAGTTTAAAGACTTACCTGGAAGCTTTTTTCTTTTTTTTTTTTTCTTTCTAGATGCTAAATTTCACTTAATTATGTTGAATACCCAAAACTACAAAGGGCAGTCATATTACAGAACTAATCTAATGACTATGACAAATTCTTTTGGATATTTTTAAAAAAAATTCTTAGCTACTTTTGGTTATCAAATAAACATGTCAATCTAATAGTCTCAAACTGTATGTTGTTTTTTTCAAGAGTAATTTGCATATAAGCAGGGAAAAGTTGATTATAATGGAAGAATTTATTTCTTTCAAAAACAATGAATGAAAAAATATTTACTATATGTACAAACATCAAACATTAAACATGGGAGAGAAGAGCCTAATAGTCAAGAATACAAAATGCTGGATTTGCCTTCTAAACTTGTGTGCTGAAATTCATGCAAAATTAACTGAATTACACATGCAACACTCAACTTCCCAAGATTTACGATCACTGTAAAAACATATCCATAAAAATATATGCATTTTATTAGATCCCTTTTCTGAAAATGCTATTATTTTATCTGTGTTAATATCACTTGGAACTATACTAAAGAGATGCATTATAATCAGCATTGCCGAACACCGAAAAAGTTCAGGAGATTAGGAATGTCAACCCAGACCTGAGTGTGTAACTTCTGTGAATTCCTTTGGGAGGCAGCATTGCTCACTCTTAAAAACCCAGAGCAAATGTGGCTATTCTGGCTAAAAATGTTACTGTATTTCTGTTGTTTACCTAATGCCTGCAGACCGAGTACACTTTATACACTTGACTGAGAAGAAATTATAATCTACCTTAAAGTAAACACCACGATTTACACAAAGCCATCACTCTAGTCTAGTACAAAACCAACTCCTTACTAATCTTTGCAGCAATTCTGTTTGTGAAACGACCTACCTCATCTAGAGCAAGTTGGTTTAAAATTAAATCAAAGCAACAAGAACTCATTTCTTGCAGCAATATAAAATATCCTAATACCCTATCTGCAGTCTAATTCAAATATGCCTATTTTAACAATACATATTAAGGCTAAAAAGAACTGAAATGCAGAAGTCACATATGCAGTTCCCTGTAACTAGCCAAATAAAACAACTTTTTTTAGCATGGCAAATCCCCATAATTATTTCAAAACTTACAGAGTTGTGTTCACATTTACAACACTGATGAATTTGGAAGAGTCATTTATCATGGCAGTTAAATGTTCATGTTTGGCCAGAAAGACACTCTTGCATGACAAGAGGCTGTCTTTATCTAAAGGAATCACTTAACATAACAGTCTGTGCTAATTTTTATGCCTATTGTATGGCTGAAGATAGTCACTGAGATTTCTTTGTCGTCATTTTTACAGTTACAATTTTCTGCAATTGAGAGGAAGCGCACATGCAGCATTTGGGTGTGGTCCCTTGCAATAAAAAAAAATACCAATTTAAATCTATGAAAAAGTTTGGAAGACTTGGGGGTGGGATGGGGGAGATGTTGTGATTTGTTTTTTCCTTTTTAATGAGTACAAAGATAGAAGTGGGGAAAATACCGATGATAGGTCAAAGGAATGCTACCCAGACCTGAAAATTATGAAGCTAGATGTTACAGCCACGTAACTCATTTAAGTTTCACGTTGGAAAAGTCACTTGGACACTGGAGCAAGTAAGAATTCTTAGTCCGAACTATTCTTGAAAAAGACATATACATGGTGGGAGGAACAGCTGAAAATACTCACATTCTGCACCTGAAGATACAGAACACAAAGCAAATATTGCAAAATTACTTGTATGCATGCTTAAGGTTAATTGCTTTAATTGTACTATCCAGAAAACGCATGGCAACACAAAATTGATGGTATCAAGTCGTAAGAGGAACGCAGATTATCATGTATTCAATGAATGACAGTAGATAGAGAAACCTCCAACTAGCTGTGGACAGTTGGACTCCTGCTGTGTTGTACTGACTGACCACTGATGGGTCACTGACCTTGATGCTTAACCATCTAACAAAAGGCCCCAGATGGAAAAACCCATGTCACAGATCTATTCCTCAGTTGTATGGCAAGGTCTGAGTGAATCCTGAGAACCTCTGGAAAAACTGGAATAAGAAAGGCTAAGAACAAAGAGCAACTGTACTCCAGAGAGTTAGTTGCAGGCTGAGGTTCTTTGAGTAACAAGAAAGCCTCACACACTCCAGGTAGCCACAGGAGGAGGGGAATTCAGAAAAAAAGCAGTGAACATCATTGTCTTTTCTTAGTTGTAGGGTTTGCTCGTGTTTTTATGCCCCAGGAACTAATTTACTACAGAGATGAGATTTCTGAAAATTCTGTTTGTGTTCTGCTACGGCAGCAAATGCTGAAAATCCATCATCTCACCCCGGAGGAAAGGGAGACCGGTAAACACAGGGAACAAAAAGTCTACTTACAGTATCAACTGTAGCGTACTTTCAATATTACTAAAGTTCTCTACACCAAAAATTGTAAATGTTATCTGACTGTCTTAGAAGAGGGGATAAAATGCTCAAAAATCTTCAGTGTCCTCTTGATAGACAATCCAAACAAAGAGCTTTTAACAAACTCTTGCAGGAATATCCCTAATACTGTGCTCCACGATTTACTAAAAATTCATTGTAATACATTACCCACTTGCTCTAGACTGTAGTGCTTACTCATAGCTTCCTTGTCTGAATATGTGCCTACAGGAACAATTCTAAAATGACTCTTTTGGTGTCAAGGCTGCGTAAACCAGATTGTTCCTACATAAAACATCATTTCACAGCTGCATCTGTCATTGTAAATGGTACATGCCAACATAGGAGAGTCTAACCTAACAATTTCATAACAATCTACATTAAAAAAGGCAATTTTAAGAGTCTGTCAAATTCAGAAGAGATGTCCAACAAATAGGGCACTTTTATTGTTTCTCAAACCATGAACTGGCAAAACATGGGGTACAGTTTCTGTTCGTACGGTTCTCATGTTCTCACTTGGGAAGGTGCGCGTGCATACACTAAACACTCTCCAGTTTTATATGTTACATAAATGATTTAAAAAAAAAAAATCAAGACTCTGAACTATAGAAACTATTGTACAGATTAATACAGAGCATTTCAATTATACTTTCTTCTAATACGACATGCTTTCCGCTTGTATTTCAATACAAACCTTTTATTAGATCTTCCATTTTAGGAAGAGTCCTCCCAAATTTTATTATTCTGTGAAATAAAGTTGCACATGTTGCAACCCGAACTTAATTAACTTTCCTGAAGTTTAACTGTTAGGGTATCAGCACTTTTTCTTCAATAACTCCAGTTAAGAAATGGTGTTCAAAAATAATCTAACTTAAAACTTCTGCAGCTTGTATGAATGAAACTACTGCAACTTTGGACATAGCCAGAAGGAGAAAAACAGCCCATGTTGCTCAGTAGGTCAAACCAGCTTCCTTAACAGTTTCATTTGACATTAGAGCTTCTGCTACACAATGCAATATCCAGTCAAGGCACGGATGCTTTAAAGATAAGAAAGAAAGGGCCTATAGGAAGGAAAAACATGGAGAGAGTGCTGATGAAGACATTTCACATACCACACATTCAACAGCAATTCCTGAACGTAAATGGGAGAGCAACAAAGGGAGTACTCAAGAAAATACATTTTGTTAATATTAAAATATATCTTCCACTTAGTTTTCAAAACATTTTGCTTCACTGGAACAGCAGCAGTCATTTGTATCAACAGATTACACCAGTTATCAAGGGAAAAATTCTGGAAGAGAACTGGAAGTAAGTTTTGTTACGAATTCTTACACAAAGGCAAGTAATTTTGCTATCTGTGATTTATTTATGAATGGACATTAATGTATCAAATTGATTTTCTGCTTGCTGATAGCCCCAGCCCAACAAATGGCTATCACTTATCCTTATTTTCTACCCTGAGTATAAAGGGCAAGGCATAAAATGAAAGATGTATTCTTCGTTATTTTACTGTATTCAGAAGCAAGATGGCAGTATTGCTGAAGATCAAATGTTTAATTATGTTGTCGTTTTCTCTATCTAAGCATAATCAACATTACTAACCCACTAAATGAAGACTGCACTGCAAACTGCAGAAGTGTATAGAACAGAAAATCTTTTCTTGACTTTAGAATTACAGGCCTTTAGTGGGACTACAAGTTCAACCCCACTTTATATTATTCAAAAAATAAAGCATAGAATACATTTTCTGAGTGCATTATTTTCACAGGATTATAGATGATATTACTGGAAAGAATTGCTTAATTGGAAGAATTTCTTTCATGGCAATTTTAGGGTAATGAGGCTGTTTTACACATGGTGAAGGAGTTTCACATTCAAATAAAAGGTATAGGAAATACAGTGAAAGATAAAGAGGAGCATTTGAAACTAATTAATAGCAGAACTGAATTGATACATTTTCTGAAGTGAGTTCTAAGTAGAAAACAGGCCACAAAAAGAGAGTTAGAAATACCAAACTGTGCATTACCTTAAGTGATTTTGCCAGTTGTACATGGTTATCATAAACTAGAATGTCCACTGTTAGATGTCGTAGCTGATGAAGAAGAAGTTTTTCTCCTTCCAGGTCTCTTTCTTCTACAGGCACCTTCCATGTTGGATAGGGGCATTTTGTGCCATCCCATACCTGCAATGCAAAAAAACCTATTTCAATATGCTCAGAATACTTTAGATTGAGATTTTAAATAACTTTTTTTTTTTTAAACAAATTTGTCATTTGATTAAAAATTGCTAGCAATAAGAAATCTTACATGGCATTTTAGTCTTAAAAAATACTTAAATTAGATTTTATGGGATTATTTTGTTATTATTATTCCTTACAGAGTATAAAATAACCTCTATAGAGAATATGATGAAGTGTTAAGACTCTAGATTTTTTTTTAATCACTTCAGCTACAGTATGTGAAGACTGAGTACACAGCATATACTTCCCTTAATTGCTGATGATCTCCTACATCAAGATACACTGGTAGTTATCCAGAACAGATTAGGAAAATATCAGCATTTAACATATATTTAATAATGAGGATTCTAAAAATTCTTTGCCTAAAGCTAAGTTCTTGATACACTTAAATATCAAGAGCTATTTCTCAGCTATCAAAGTTAATGTGAAAAAGTAAGATTACTAATGGACTTAGCACTTTGGAACCAAAATCTTACTACTTAAACCAAACATAATAGTATCAATGATAGCTGCTTATGATATATTCTGTAACATATGGTTTCTTGAGTTCCTGAAGATACATTTTTCTCAAAGAAAACATGAATAATGATATGAAATACTAGCATAGAAAAAAAAGTAAACCTACAGGCATTTGGACCATAAATTGAAATGTTGTATTTTACAGGATTTCATACATATAGTTTCAACAGAAGGTAATTTTTGATATCAAGAAGTAGTTTGTGATACCAAGGCATTTTGTCCCATGAGTTAGGCAATGCAGAGGGGGAGAAAAAATACACCAAAGCTTAATTTTTACAGGGTTTCTACTCCTTATGCTTAACTGTTGTGGATCAACGGACCCACAGGAAAAGATCTAAGAATCAGCAAAGCCACGTGTAAATACACTGAGAATAACTCGTGGTTGAAATGCTCATCTCAAACCAAGAGATAAAAGGGAAAACTGTTCATAGTGAAAACGGCCCATAACATCAAACTAATGTTCCCAAATAAAAGTGTATTCTTAAGGATCCAGATAATGAGGTGGTATATGCTGCCACAGATTAACAAAAAAGCCTATTATCTTCTGATCCTGTACCATGAAATATTTAAAACCACCTTTAAGAAAGAGGTTGCCTATTGCTTCAATTATCAAACCTCTTCCAGAACTCAGCTTGAGAAACATAGATTTAGCGTTAATATGTTATGAATTTAGTCACTCTGATAAAATAAAAAAACCTGAAGTTTGTCAAGTTTCCCAATATTTTTCAACTGGCTTTACTTGGGACACTGGCAGTTCTACACTTAAGAGATGGATCTGATAAATAGATTGAAATAACTTGAATGCTCCCTGTCAGATTACAAAGATTCTACTCAGCTTTAAAATGTCCTTTGCCAGAGGAACTAAGGAGCTTAGCATCGGGGCACCTTTTGGAGGAATTTCTAAGCCAGTAAGGTTTCTTTACAAGAAAAACAAAATCCTTACACATGTAGTTGGTTTTGGTTTTTACTTGCACAAATATGAAAACAGATCAAGCTCTCTGCCTCGGGAGTTTGCCAGCTTCACTCTACTCAAATTATGGATGAAAACACAGAAGCCCTGGTTTCAAAAACCAACATTGGTCTAAACACCAACACTGATTAAATTAATTCTGGACAAAAACTAGCAAATGGTTCTATTAGTAGTTATGAACAGACTAGAGGTAAGTAATAATTAGTGACAACCTTTGATTATCATGGTCAGCAAAGCACTGAAATGGGAAAGACAGAATGAAACCCACTTCTCTTCAGTAGAATACGCTAATTATATCACACAGAATCATAGAGGTTGGAAAAGACTTCAAAGATTATCAAGTCCAATCTTCTCAATGTTATTGTCAGCACTAAACCATGTCCTGTCACGTCTGCACATTTTTTGAACACCTCCAGGGATGGTGACTCCAGCGCCTCCCTGGGCAGCCTGTTCCAATGCCTCACCAGTTTTTCAGAATAGAAATTTTTCCTAATATCCAGTTTAAACCTTCCTTGGCACAACTTAAGCCCATTACCTTTCATCTTATCATTAGTTACTTGGGAGAAGATAGCTTAATGTAGACAATTTAACTGATAGAAGGAAAGAAAGACTAACAGTAAAACACCTATGACAGGCATAAATGACAGAATAATTTTTAGTGCGAGTTTTTAAGTCTCTATCAGTTTGAATCACAAAATTCTCAGAAACAGGCAAGTACTAACAAGTTAGCAATACAGTCTTTATGCCACATCAGCCTCAGGTACTGTGTGTATCCAAAATAAATTTATCAAGCGTAATATTAAAAGTGATGCTGTGGGTGATGCACAAAAATCACTGAAATTCATTTCATTTGTTTTTTAAGCAATCCCCACTAGTTACACGAGATCAATGCTTAAAATAATCATTATACTTTATATCAGTTATAGTAATGGTCAGTTATACTACATTTGGAATGGCATGAAAAATTTAAATCATTATTATAAAATGTATAATCAGAATAAAGTAATAGTAATATTTAATGAGCACCCTATTTCACCTAATATCGAATTTGGTTTTTGTGGTTTCTTAGCGGATCAACAAAATAATCAGTTTGGGCTACAGTTTTAAAAAGACTTCACTTCTAACACAACCAACATTTGATATGAGAAAGAGATTTTGCCATGCTTGAAAAATGGAGGAAATAAGCAAGAGCACACCAACGTTCACATACCACTTTTAAGCTTGTCTGATGCATTTAAACACAGATTTAAATATTTAATAAACACAGATTTAAACACATAATATTTTATACTACTAAAAAAAATAAAATATATTGTCAAAGGAATTAAGGATCAGAAAAACTGATCTACGGTTATTTGATTTCAAACTTTTACCTTCCTAAGTCTCTCCTACGTTCTCCCGTACAAGTCATTATTTTTACTATTCAAAACTGACAAAATTGGCATCAGATCTTACAACATAAAAAAGGGGTGTAGGGAAATATTAATAATTTAAGAAAGCACTTGTCTCTGTCCTTGCAAAGGGTCCTTCAATGCTGAGCATATACTTATTAATGAACAATTTAATTACAGTCCACAAAGTCCTGGAATTTTACAGTGTCTTATTTGACATCCATTTCACAGAAATATTTCTAACAGCTGCAAAGTATATTATAGGCTGACACTTAAGGTTCATTTCTCTGTATGGTATGCATTGTTCTGCACAAGAAAAATCTTTGCTGCTTTAGTGAAGGAATAATGCAGTGTGCTGTTTCTAAAAGTGTCATAACAACACAGTAGAACCAATAAATAACTTCACGAAGTCATAAAATGGAAAATAACAGGCTGTTCATCACTCATATTTTAAGAATCAACTTATAAAAGAAAGAAAAAGAAATATAGAGGTGTTTCAGAACAACACCAGACTCATACATGTGGAGCTAAAACCAGGAAAATTATGCAGATCACCTTTTTAATTAGTTAATGTTAAGAATCACCCTTGGTGAGTACACTCCTGGTTTGTGGGACTTTGCATTTTGTTACTTTCAGTGAGCACTGATCCCTAAACCACTTGTGTATAACCAAAAGACGCTTCCTAAAATCCATCAAGATAGATATCATAATCCATTCATTTTCTAGACAGTGCTACTTACTGCATTAGTTATATTCAGATGTAGAAAAGTATTAATTGTTGCTAACCAAAAAAACAAGGTTAAATTTTAAATCTAACAACATTTTTCAACTTTAAGAAATCTTGTGATATTTATCTACAAATGCTTGTGGAAGAATGATCTGTACCAATACCATCTTACGAAAATTCACTGAAGAAATAAATCAGATGAACAACTTTAAAGAGAACTGTGTTTTCTGGTTTTTTTTACAGAAATAAAATGGTCAAGGAATATAAATTTGCTTAAATAAAACAAAATTAATCTAGCTAACATTAAATCAATGAATATGTCTATTTTATCAAAGACTGAATCATAATGTCTTAAAATATAAATCGAACAGACTATTTTTTAAAAAAATACACCTACCTTTAGAAGAAAAGAAGATCCATCTACTTTTGCTTTCCCTACCAGCTGGCAAGTGAGATCAAAGAACAGCATTGGCTGAACACCAGACAATTTTGCTACTGGTTCCGAGACTGAAAGATGACTGGCTGCCCAAATACGTAACTCTTCTATCATTTTCTGTTCGTCATTCATGAAAGAGTACATTTTGCTAGAGGTTCGAGGAACTATTGGTGCTCCTACAGTTCCATCAAATGTCAAGGATGCAAATCCCCCACTGGTAACTCCCTGCATCTGTCCATTGTATTCCCTGATCTGTAACAAAATATGAAGGAAACAAAATTAAAATGGTTGTCGTGCATTGAAATATACGTACATTTCTCGTTTTACCACGTGCATGAAGAATGGATCAGTGATCATTTATGTTCCTGATGCTAATAGGAGAATGGAGTCAAAATAAAAAATAAACCTAAAAAGGAAATTAACATTAATAAGAAAACAAACTGAAGAAGCAAAAATACAATACAATTTTTAAATTATTTTTTTTAAATGGCAGATATCTACTTGCAAATTTACAGCATCGGTGCAGAGTATTTTATTCTCAGATTTCAAAATGTTTGTGTAGGAAACACATCAGGGTTGCTTTTCCAGACAGGGAAACTGAGGCATGAGAAATTAATTTTAGGGAGTCACACAGTAGAATGATGGCAGAGCAAAGTTACTATGGATTCCTGTTTTCTGCCTCTCACAACAGCCCCATTTCCTGATAGTACAGAAATGAAAAAAGAAAATAACAGTTCTAGGAGCTATTTTTTTTTTCCTATAAAGCCGAGTGACCAGCTTACATCCCTTGAATTGTGAACACAGCTTTCACAATTACTCTTATGTCTACTGCTCTGCTCATGGCCCATCCCCTGTATCCCGCTGATTTATCCTGCGTATCTGCTACCATATAAAACTAAGTGTTGAAAGGCTGAAATATTCCTTCAAGGATCTTGATTAGCCTTATTGTTGCCTGCACTTTATATATATATATCAAAGTGCTGCATACCTCACTATCCAGAAATCTCAAACTGGCTGTTCTGATCCACCCCTTTTTAATTACAATTTGCTTACCAAATACCTAACAAGACTTCTGGTTACAGCATTTGAGAGACAATCTAGTTTAGGATTCCCAGGGCTCAATTTTCAAATGGCTGAAAATCCTACTGATTTAGAAGTGCAGAAGATGAAAGGTATGACAGAGGTTCTAAACAGCAACATTTTTTACCAAGATATTGCCAATGATTTAGGCCTATATTTTATAAACATAGCAAAATTTGAAAAAACTCACAAATCAAGTATTCCTTGGAAATCCATAAACAAAATAGTATAATCTCAGAACTCCTTTAGTCACTGCTACTTTGACATAATGCGAAAATACAATAAGGATCATCTCTAGAATAAACTTTCATTTACTTAAGCGTTCTCCAGACCTGACCAATGGAGCACATCAACTCACAATGTAGTTTTTCTTCACTGTAACACTGAAAGGTTTTAGTCTTTCAACCATTAAGTTTAAACACTAAAAATACAAGAAAAGCCCATGAACAAATCAGAAAAAATACATAGTTTCATAATAATTTTGTGTCCATTACCCATGATCTTGAAAAAAAATGTTCCACTATAACACTAAGATGTTATCTAATATAAATACAGAGATTTACTCTCATTGCTGCCACTGACAAGATACTCCATAGGTTCTCAAAATAGGTAACATCCAGAGGGGAGGAAAGCTCATCACTTTTACTCGTTCATCCACTATCAAAACATACTTCAAGGGTATTTTTAAGTATCTTGTCTAACATGTCAAATGTTTCTCAAAGTGTTTTAATCTCCAGTTTACCTACTAATTTATTTCTTTACTAATTCTTTTAAATTCTTCCATCTTATTTATGAGGATTCTAAACCTTTCAGGAAATCAGTTCAAGAAACCACTTTTTCCCCCTGGGCTTCCACTAATATTTCATCATAGACTATTCTCCCCGTTTCCCAAATCATTTATGTCATATGGTTTGAGAATTCATGAGGCTGTGCTTGAACATACTGTACTTCTGACATCTCCTAGTATCCTTACTTAGAGGATCTGTAATCAGCCTTTATGTATGGAAAAGAATCTATAAAACAACAAAAGAAAATATGTAAGAAGGTAAATCTAAAGTGTCATGATGAGAAAATTATCAATGACCTTGAAGCAAATTCAAATGAAATAGGTATGTGGAGACACAACTGAGTGGCCTCAAAAGTGAACAGCATTCAACAACATTATATAGGGAACAACAGGAGAGGAAAAGTAAATGTAGAATGGGTTACAGAACAAAATATTTTGTAGCTGGAAAATTACTTATGTCAGACCCACAGAACACAGTCAAGAAAAATTCTCCGGACTTGTGCTTTAAAAAAAAAAAAAAATCGCTAAAGTGATGAGGGATCACTGGAGTGTAAAACGAACAAAATCTATGGTCAAATGTTTCATTATGGCACTCTAAGTAGATCTCAGACCAAGTTAAAGCAGTGATACTGTAAACTAGTTCTATTTTCCACACACAAATGATTTTGAAATCAAATTAAACTCAGGGAAGAGAACTAATGTGAGACTTTTGTATATCATCACGATTCTCCCCGAATAGATTTTGTGTCATTCGTAGAGGCCATGGGGATTTTCATTTAAAAAACTGGGGAGGGGGCGGGGAATAACTGGAAAAAGGAGCAGACAGCTATCACTTCAAAAATTCCCTGACAATTTAAAATCAATTCAATACCTAATGCTTGTTAAATAAAAATATCTTTGAGGACAAAAATGGAAAAGATACACTGTATTTAGCTTGTTATAAGCAGCCGTGTAAATTCCAATATATATTGCAGGAGTCTTTGGCATAGTTTTCATAAACTAAAGAAAAAATGGTGAAATGACACATCAACAAGCTGCATGGACAATAATTCCAGTGATTTCTATGGGGTACCAATCTATCCTGAATATGCTCACTGAAAAAAAAATCTGATCTTGAAATATTTATAAACAGATTTATGGCAACCTAAACCATCTGAATTTTTTTTTTACTTATTTTTACTGAAGCTGGTGTTATTCATCTCACTCAATAGAAGAGAAAAGTGTGATAGTAAGTAGTCCTTAAAGCTGGAATAATAGCATCTCCAAGGTAGTTTTCCATCAAAACTGATCGTTAAATTGCAGAAGCAAAGGACTATTATGAAACCACTGCAGTCACAAATCATCTTAGAATATAAAACAATTCCTTGTAAAACAACATACACTAAGCTAATGTACATGTTCTTATACTAAGAAGGAAGATTTCTGAAAATAAATATACCTATTGATCTGTGGAAAGGCCAGGAATTCAAGATAATATTTTGAAACAGGAGTACATTAAACTTAAAACTTGATTATTAGTTACACTTTTAAATTATTTCAAGACATCATTATGTTGTGGTTCATTGGTTTTGTTCACTTGAATTATTGCATCATCTGAAATGCACTGTCCAAACTTCTATTCCAGTTTGAGCATACATTCAGCTGAAGACCTCATTGTAAGGTATCTTTTTCCTCACTAGAAGTCAGAAACTTATGATCCCCCTGTGATTCATAATTGACAATAAATTAATAGAACATCAATCTTCACATGCTGCTACCCAGTCTGCAGAGATATAGTATATGTGAGATACTAGAGAAAAGGAAAGAAAGAGTGCAAAATTGTCTACAGGCGATGTATCTGCAAGAATTATAATTCC
Organism: Baryphthengus martii; assembly: GCA_013396935.1. Classification (NCBI taxonomy): domain Eukaryota; kingdom Metazoa; phylum Chordata; class Aves; order Coraciiformes; family Momotidae; genus Baryphthengus; species Baryphthengus martii. The sequence continues at coordinate 403,289 of VWZK01022231.1, forward strand.
TGCGGTAAGCAACATATTCCCCTCAGGTAAACACACGTATGTAAGCACAGGCCACTCTGTGTGACACGAAGGGGGTTCAGCTGACAGAGAAGCAAGGTATCTTATGCAAATAAGCTGTGACAAAAAGATTCCCTCCTTCTCAAACACAGAATCTGATCACAGGCCTCCAGGAGCAAAAAGCTCTATAAGAACAGGATTACAAATGGTAGTACTGAAAAGGGATGCTGTCCAGTTACTAGAATGGTATGGCCCAATCATGGAACCACAGCAATTTCATTTGGCAGAGGCCTCAGGAGATGATGAATTCACACGTCTTCCTGAGGTTAGGGCTGTTGTCAGCACAGTGTCTATCAGGCTTTGGCTAGTTAAGCCTTGAAAAATTTCAAGCATGAGGACCTCCGCAGCAAACCTCTTTCAGTAACGCACTACTCAGTCCACTACCAGCCTTGGAAACACTCCCTTTGCCATACTAAGTCTTACCATCTCTAGTTCCCCATCACCAATTACTAAATATTTTGATTGCATTGAATATTTAAAAAGATCTGTAGGAATATAGGAAAATACCTACACATGGATTATATTTCAGATGAGACTGAAACTCTAGACAGGGACTTGGGATAGTGCAAAAAATAAGAACACAATACACACTCTTCTAATTTGTTCTTATAAATGATGGCTAGGAAAAACAACTTTTTTGTAAAAGACAGAGAAATTTAGGGGATGAGAGTTCCAAGTCACAAAGGGATTCCCTTCTATTCTCCCCATTCACTCACCACCTTACGGCAAGTTTGAGACAGACCACCGCACTTTAGCTTGACAAATGGTCTAGAATAGCTGGAGCAAATACTTGAGGGAAACAAAGAAACAAAGCTTAGGTTTTCCTTTGTGTCAAGACAAAAAAAAAAAATAAATCATTTCACTTAAGTATTTATTTTATTTCCTTGGCTTCTTTCTTTTCTATTTTTGGCTGCAGAGGTAGCCAATATGGAATGACATCTGAGCTACTGGTGCAAGACAGCACAGGTTTCAGACCTACCTGAACTGAATCAGAGAGCTTTTAAAGCTTTGATATGCCCCATAAGTATTGCTTGCCGTTTGAGCAGTGATGGGTTATAAACAAAGGTTGCTTCTTCCTGTTAAATGCTACTACTTAATCAGTTGTTCTCACATTTTAAGTAAGAAACAAAGCAGAAGCAGGTTGAGAAATTGTCTTATTCAGAAATTATGTTTGTATGCCACGAACTAGCTGAAAAAAAATCCCCAAAGAATTGTCCTAAAATCTTTTAGGGTAGGAATGGCCTCAACAATTTCACTCCTAAATGGCCCTTCTATTAAATGGGAGTTTCTCCTCTGTGTTACCTTCTTAGAGAAAAATCAAGTCCTGAAGGCACTAATACAATACACTGTATGTTCAGCATCACCAACAAGGATATTAATAGCTAATTGCCTTAATTTATTCCCATTCCACTGCTGCTGAAACTCTTGAGCTTTATTAGGAATTGCACAGGGATAAGAAGAGGCTAAAAGTTAGAGTAAGGCTTTTGGAGACGTCTGTCACTAGCCCTTTTCAGACTTGGCAACAACTTCAGATCTACAATCCGGAAACCTGGTTTTTAAAAACTGATCTGGAAACAGGAAAGGTTTGCTTTCCATTCTGAATGTCATGTAGTGCACGAGGGTGGGGTGGGATGGAATGGAGGCTTAAAAAAACATCATGAACACTGAAGACAAACTTCCAAGCTAAAACAAAGTTGCAGATCAAGTACTGGAGGGATACACACATCCCATAATAGAACATGAAAACAGATACTCCAACACACACAAAAACTACTATGATTTGTTAAAATTGTCAATAATTTAATCATTCGTTTTTCAAAAGTATGCTAGACAACTGAACCTGAACCTTAACAACGTATTACGCCCAGAGATTAATTTCTCTGTAGAAGTTTGATGACTGTCACTGACACTGTTTATATGAAAAAACGTTTCCTGTCAAAAACCCCAAGTGAATAAATGTGGTATATTTCCTTATAATTTGGAAATGTTTTCTCACTTTAAGAAAAGTAAATCATAACCAAAACAAGTTTGGATAACATGATATGCTGATTATGTTTTCCTGTATTTCAATAATGTAATTCCAGGGCACTTCCAGCTCCAGGAACAGAGAGGTAATAAAGAAATAGAGAAGCAATTTTAAATAACTTAGCAAATAATCTCTGTCCTTATATAAATTAAACCATTTAGAACATGTTTAAATATAACCACAAGAAAACTGAATCACAAAAACTATCTGCAGGCGCCTTCCAAAAGAAAAGTTAACAAGGCTAGTCATATGGAAATAAAATGAATTTTTATGAAGACATGCAAAATACACTTAGGTATTAGGACCATAAATTACAGCTTATCCTCTACTATTCCTGAGAACTGCTGTCTGCAAAACAAGATTATCAGGAACATCTGCAGCAATGGAAATACAAATTAAAGAATAAAATGAACAATGCATTGTACATTTAATTTACCAGTTCACCCAAACATAGTATAAATATTTTGTGGAAAAAAAATGTATGCAAAAAGTATATATACTTTAACTAAAATAATTTCTGTTTTTATAATAATAATAAAACCGGATTAACCTAAAGGAAAGAATACACAGAGTCAAGGAAATCGCTAGCAAAGTGCAAAAGTAAGACTGCTCCCAGAAATACTGGCAGACTGGTTTAAAGATCAGAGTAGCTAACCCAGTGGAACAAATGCCATGTTAAGTATTACTAGGGTAAGGAGAGAGATGCACAAGGAGAGAGACAGGGCAGAACTACAAAGGATAACAAGAAAGGGAATGTGATTGATCCTTCTATATTTTTATGAAGCCACACTCCATATGCTTGATACTCAGATTCCCACTCCTCTGTGGACAGGCAAACAACTTTCGCTAATACACATCTATCTTATACTTGTCAACTGACTGACCTGCAGAGGGAATAACCAGCTATATCACGGCTATGAAGCACTTTTGCTCAAAGCAGCAATGCCTTTACATCGCAAATCTAAATGTTTTGAACTAAATGAATATGCAATTGATAGCAAGCAAGGAATTTTTTTTTCTTGCTGTTTTTCTCCATTTTGTTATTCTAAAGATCTAGGATGCTGCATCTAACGACAAAGCTAGAACACTAGAATTATAAACCGTAATTTTTCCAAAGGTAGTAGATGATGCAGTTAGTGTTGTCTGTGCAAACATGGTTCAGCTCGTGGTACATTTATAGTGTAATACCCCATTCCAGTACTTTATTTTTCTACAGGACATTCTCCTATGCAGTGCAAGGCTTGAGAAGCGCAGCGGTGATGAATTAGTGCTGCGTAACAAAGAAACCGTCATCTTTAAGAGTCCTGCTTCACTTGTTACAGTAACTGAAGCCTATGTATGGAAGAAGTTAGGACATAAAAATAAGAGAGAAGAATAGTATCAAGATTATTATGACAAAAAGCTAGATAATTAAGAGTTTATAATTGCTACAGAGATTGCATTACACTGAGGAAGTCGTAATATAAGGAAAGTTTACAATGAGAGGTCAATCCTTTGGTCTTCATTGTCCAAGAGTTCCACATGAGTCACACGGCTTTATAATGCTGTGTGCTCAGGAAAAAGACCCATCAAAACACATCCTAGACATCCTACATACTAGACTGTATCAGACAGCTAGAGTATGCTGAACAAGATGAACACCTAATTAACAATGTGCTTCACTTTTCTTCAATTTTCAAACATTAAAATGGAAATTAAATACCAATTCACTTCACTGGAGTAAAGAAATAAATTCTTGTTTGTGAATCACTCAGATATAATAAGATATACTAGAGAAAAGCCAAGGAGGAAATTAACAATTCTACCATCACAGCAGGGTTTGAGTAATACAAGGGAGGCAGAATACACCACCAAACTCCCAAGTCAGCTGAGGATAAAATATTACAGATGTAGTCAGTAGCAGCAGGTTGCCTTTTCCCTCTCTTTGACAGCTTAAACATCAGGCATTAAGTCTAAGATATGACGAGCATCCACAGTGAACCATAAAAAAAAAAGTTCCAAGAAAATTCCACTTGAGATAACTCCTTCTTTACCATGAAGATAAAGGCTAGACAACTAGATCACAGGCCTGGCTTTTATACGGAAGAGTGAGGGGATCCCCCCCCCCCATCATCTCTGCAGAGCGCTGGCTGTGGTTGAAGGCCCAGACACAGCACCGCAAATCACTAGTACTATAATCCATGAGAAATCGCCACAAGAAGTCATAAAAACGCACTTCAAGAAATTTCAACAGAAGTGTAATCAAAACTGGATAATCTTTCAGTTCTGTTACTAAGACACTTAAAATTTTCATTCTCTGCAGTAAATACTGAGCAAAGAAAATTATTCTCTACTCAGATCCCAGCAGGATTCTCCCCATTAAGTTTTTAGCTCTGAACCACCGAACCTTGCCAACACCTGTGTTACTATGAAGAGAAGTTACTCATTAGCAGCTGAGAGTGCAGCTGGGAGCAGTCATTTATAAAACTGGATTGCTGTGAATGTCAACTTCTTGGAAGTCTCTCAAAAGCATAGCTGGGACAGGGAAATTTGAATACACGTTGTAAGACCTATGTATATCTGTCCTCATTGGTAGCACAGGTCTGACAAGACTGGCCCTGCTACGCTTGATTGCTTTCCGTTCAGCAAGCTAAGAGACGGTCAGAAAGAGAGTGAAGGAGGAACTGCAGACAGTACAATTAGAACTCTAATTAGAGGTGATTTCCTTTGTTAATTGAAACTATGCTGGTTGTGGGTAAGAAAGAGGAATAGGCTAACCCTCTTCCCATTTACTTCCAGAAGTTGATATCAGGCTTCCATGTCAGATTTTTATCTGCTCCGATCATATATGAAAATTTCCAAAGTAACTGTTTGTTAGCCTGGGGTAGTCAAAACATTCCCATCCAGAAAAAGACGACTTAGTGACTCTAAATCATTCTAACTCAGAAAGCAATTAAACAAGCTGTCAGCTTATGCATGTGAGGAGATATGGATTGTGAGCAGCTGGGGGTCAGTAAGGGCTCGAAACCACTTAAATCACTTAAATCAGCTGTGATAAAAGAAAAGTGTATGTGGGGGCATCTTTAATATTAATAAATATTAATATTAAAATATTATCTTGGAGAACGATGAAGTACCAATTAACAAGCAGTTCAGAATGATCTCAAAAATGTGATGCCAAATCAGCGGAAAGGTGAGATTCCTTATATGTGCTATATATATTAAGGTTTTCGTAATAAGTTTATGTTAAATACAAATAGTGGAGCTGAAACACTATTTTGTCTGCATAAAAGAAGGTGCATGCATAACATCCCTGACAGTGGTCTTGTTTGGTTATTTTAAACTGTATTTCCCACACCTCAAAAAATTGCCAGTATTAACCCACCAGAGATACGCAACTTTTACTTTAATCGGGCTCCCTTCTGCTTTCTCTTTTTTTCATGCATGTATTATAAAATATGTATTTTGATTTCAGAAGCAATAAACCCGTTTGTCCCTCCACTGAATTTACACAGAGTATATCTGTGTAATGCCCTGCTGGATTCAGAGAGGATTTTAAATTTATCATAAGACTTTCCCATCTGAAGTCAATTCGATGAACTGCCAACACTAACAACACAAGCAAGCTTCAAAATCTAAATATTGTTTCATTCCACTCTAATTACACATAACAATGACCTTAAGGAAGCTTTATAAATAACCCAGAATAGGTTAGTTAATTTCTCTCTCAACTGTAATATTAATAATATTCATTAATAACTGAAGACTGTTTATGAATCTTAACAAGTTCTTTCTTAATAATCTCAGTGGTACAAATCTCAATTACTGGATAAATCTTACCACTTTTTACATTTATTGCAATGGGTTTTTTTCCCTTGTTCTCCCTCTACAGCATATCAAAACACACATGCTTAGTACTGCAGATCTTTATCCCTTTCATCATGCTTCTGTACAATCCTAGATTTCCTAGATCTCTCAAGAGTGTTCAAATATGCTATTTATTTATTTTTCAGACTGGCCTCTTTCAGGATATTTACTCATTTCGGCTATAATTACTTAAAGCAAAAATATGTAATTATGTATGTTTATCTTGAAAATTAATATGTAACATGGTAAAAATTATGCCTTTGGTACTATTCTGCCCCTCCTTAAGTACAGTTCAGCATTACAAGACTTTCATTCAGTCTCTGTAGTGTAGTTCCTGCTCCCTACAGAGATGCAGGGAGCAAAAGGAAAACACCCAGCAGAAGCAGTACCAAAGCTATAAACACTGTTTCCTTTAAGGCCTTTGATACACTTAGTTTAACAAATATTCCAAAAAAGTAATGCTGTTCTGCAGTTGCCATATCCACATCTAACACTTTTTTATAGAGAGGTATCAGCTTAGTGCTCTGTTGTTTAAAAAATTGATAATTTATTTTTAGTTTTGGTCCATATCATAACTATAGCTGTTTTATCAATCAACTATTTCAGTACATGAAGAATTAAATTATTCCTACAGTTCTCTCACCACAAAAAAGCAAGCACACAACCTCCCGTCCAATACATACCTTTATTCTATGAAATCGAACAATATCTCCAACCTTGTAGATTTTTGGTAGGGCATCTAGATTGCCATTAAAAAGAGTGCACGTTAACTTCACGTTTGATGGGTCCACAAGTGTTACAACTGAGCAATAATCTGTAAAATACAGAAGTGTTTGAATGAGTGATAGGCATTATGGAGTTATTAATACACAGATATTCAGCTTGGGATGAACAACCATATGGCAATTTTTTTTCCGCTAGGATCTAAGTCTTTCAAAGGCAATTTAGTTGCAGTAGCAAAAGAACTGAAGTGTGGTCCATCTTGCCAATAATTAGCCCCAGTAACTAAAAATGAAATGGGTGATTAAGCACAGGTCTGTGAGCCAGGAAAACATAAAACTTTTTTCTGCAACAAGTATGCTATTTTTTTCAGGTTTCAATTACTTCCTGTATAAAATGGAGAGCGTACGTACAATCCTGTAAAATCCTTTTCTAAGATTTATTTTTGTAATGTCTTCTGAAGAGGTAGTAAATTCTGCAAGTTCTAGAGCAAATTAAAGAACAAATTTCCTATCTTTCACTTCAACAAGATAAGCAAGATATATACTGCACAAATACAGTCACATAGCAGTAGTTAGAAAGTACAGTAAGAATCTGAAATGTGCCCCTTTGAAGTTAAATTTCAGTAATAGAATTTCACTTCTAGTAAGGACCTAAAAACCTATGTTTCCCATGTTTAGAACCTCAAGCATCCACACATCTTGTCACAGTTGCTTTTAATCAAGAAGACAGAGCAGTTTCATTTTGGATACATAATGGGCTAGAATGTACTGAAACTTACAGTTCAGGCCTGAAAGAGCAATGACATCATAACCTATCATTTCTGCCTTGATGACCATCTTGACACATGTACATACACAAAATCTTGGCTTTTAGAAAGAGCTAGCAAGGTTCTAGCTACCATATTTTTTATGCATTAAATCAACAGTCCTTGATGATTTAGTATTAAAAACTTCTAAAGTTTGAACTCTTGCAACAGTGAACTCTCCGTTGGTTTTCCATTTGAGCAAACTATGATTAAATGTCAGAATTAGAATGCAAAAAAACAGGATTAGCAAGAGTGGAGAAAAAAAAATAAATAAAACAGTTTTGTCATTTTCCACACTGATTTACTATTTTTCGTAGCATTTTTCTGTACTCTGAAAAAGAGTGGATATATCTAAACTGCTTGCAGCACACACAGTGCTTTCAGAGCGGAATCATGACTGAAATGATTCTATTATCTATTCTGACTAAAAAAGTATAAAACACTAGATCTGAATTACTCAAAATGCTTGGGCAACTCCCTTGACTTCCTAATGCCTTCTATTTTAACTCATGTTTTTGCTTTCACAACACTATTTTAAGATTGGTAGTTTTCATGTTAAAAGTTAGTTTATTCATACTGCTGGCCTGCATATAAAATGCAGGACCAGTTCCTCTTATGCACAGAACCCACGAACTCCTGCTATAATCTTACTACTGTGGATCCCCATTTAAACTAAAAGTCCTTTGTCATTTTTTATGTTGCATTTTGGTAACAGACAACAACAGAATCTCAACACTGTAAAAAGAAAGCAGTTTTGTAACTCTTAGAAACAGACTTGCACGAAGACTTAATCCATTCTCTTGAGGTACTAAGAACAGGAACATTGTTCGAGATACAAAGTTCTCCGAACAAAGACATCAGATTCAAAATTCAGCAGCCATCAAGAAAACAGTAAAGGAGGAATCATACAAACAACGAATAAAACTTTTTACAGATTCTACTGCTGATATTCAAACAAACTACAGGAACTGACTAAATAAAACTCAAATTTGAAATTTGAAACAAGTGACCAGAAGCTTCTGGTTTAACAGTGTGAGCTTTCTCAACTTCTGTAACAGCGAAATTAACACCAGAAGACTATAAATGCCGTTCTTGGTTGAGTGACAGTGTTTTGTGGGTATACCTAAGCTACAACAGGTACACCCACAAAACCACGGAGGCTCATGGAGGAACCCACACTGGAGCAGAAGACATGACTAAGAAAGAAGGTATGGGGGGTGAAAAGTAAGGACCAAGCAGCAGCAGAAATAAACTGCTATGTACTAACCCAAATCCCCTGAATCACCCTTTGCAACAAGAGACACAGTGCAACCTGCAATGATAACAAAAGGAGTGGAGACCAGAACCAGGGATGGAGAGCTGTCTGGAGTGAACCTGAGTCTGGAAATGGTAGAGGAAAGGCATCTTCCCTAAGCATTTAAATGTTTCTCTTCACTTTTTCTAAATATCTGAACCAGTTATTAAATGTTTATGTTGACTGGCAATGAATTAAATTCTGTAAGTCAAATCTCTTTTGCTTGTGACAGACACCTTTTGAACTCTCAAAAATAAAACTACAAAAAAAAATAAAATATTCAAACAAATCAACCCCCCCAGCTTCTCTTAGCTATAATTCTACAAGGCAGTCACAGATCGTGATAATGACACTAAACCAGCGTTTATATACCTGGGAATGAACAAAGGTGTCATAATGCTAAAACAAAGTCAGTAAAATTTCTATCACACATTTTATAAAGATACAGACATGTAAATTGTTGCTAGACAGCTTTGAAAGACAACACTATCAGTCTGCTAGACCTGACAGATTTGCCTTATATAGAAACTACAGGAAGGTAGTCAAAAGAAGACAACTGTCATATGTAAACTTTGTGAACAGATTCCACAAACACGACAACAGATACATTAGAATGGATTAAAATGTATGCTTCTATCTGCACTGCCTATGCCCTCCAAAGAAATATTCTGCCATTTTCAGCAAATACGTCCTTAAATTTTACTATAATTTAAACTCAAAAGTTTAAATTCTCTAACAGTTTGAGTGACTGAAGCATTGAAAGAAGAAATCCAGTGAAGGCTTACCAGGAAAAATAAAACTTCTTTTCCTATAGATATAAAACCCTACAGTATTTCTATAATACCTCTACTTTTCTTCCTCTGTGAGATTTTTACAGAGACTCAATAATGATGAATCCTCATCTATTGCACTCAGAAGTTAATAAGCATCATTCTTTCGCATACTCCCACCAAAGGCACAAGCGTCATAGAGCACCTATTCGGACATTCTCTGCTAGGATAAGCAGGTATAAATAAATTCTAGTCAGTGGGTGACAAAACTGCAAGTATTTATGACTGTAATTCAAAGATGGATTGTTGTATTTCTTTGGGTATGAACTGCAGAGGTTAGCTTAACAGGTCAGCTGCAAAGCGATATGAGCAAAATGAGCAATTAAGAAGAAAACAACACATGGTTCATTGATTTACAATCCTTTGAGGATACAGGATAACATGTTAAAGTGCATAAATATAACCCAACATCGGAATCAAGAGTGAAACAACAAAAGCATTCCACATTAAAGTTGTGTTTACTGATTGATGTTATGATTATATAACCTAAGTCATAAGAATGTGCAGCTGCCTGTTTAAGGGGGAAAAAGTTAACACGCTCGCTCCGTCTTCTGTGTAATTGGCATACTCAAAAGACTACTAATCATCCCACTCAAAGCGGTATAAAATATTATAGTAGCTTTGTATATCAGGAAACACCTTCTATATAATATAGGTTCCCTGGCTCAGATTTTAGACTTCCACTCCTATCACCTCAAAACATGACTTCTATAATAAACTTAATTAAAATAGAATTCTTCAAGAACAAAGCACAAAGACTGATTTTCTTTTAAAGAAACCCTCACCCAGGAAGTCCTTATCAAAGGTTAAAAATAAAAAGACACCTGTCAGCTGGAACATGGAAATTGCCTTCTGCTTTCTATAGCAGCATTATAGCTCAGTGACTAAATTCACTTTTCTGCACAAATAATGAGCCAAACTGTAAACAGAATGGCTGAGTTTAAATAATGTCCTAGTATTATAGGTAATGATGGAATAAATGCTATCGCTCAAACTTTTGATTTTTCACAGTAGTTTCCAATGAAGCAAAATCCCTCAGTTATCAGGCTAAAAGAAAAAAAAAAAAGGAAGTTTACATATTGAAGACAATTTTCCTTTACTAGATAAACTTACCCCACTGATTAAATTTTCTTATAAGAGGGAAATTTTACCACTGGGAAATTTTACTTGTAATAATTTGGCTTAAAAATATGACAAAATAGGTAACCAGTTCAACAAATTTACATACGATAAAAGAAAGTTTTTACTTTCATACTGGATTGACTCAGTAAAAGCACTGGTATTAGGGTGATACTGCACAGAACTCCAAACTGCACCTTTTTTCTTAATTATACTTCATTATTATGAAGAGGTATTCCCACTCAGGCTGAAGATCATGTGAGGGAGCAGCAGCAATGGACAGCTACCTGTGGGGATGATCTCAGAATTGGTGTTCATGAAAACAACAAGGAGAGAGACTTGACATCTGGTTTAAATGTAAGTACAGTGAGGCATCTGTGTTACATGCTTCTTATCTCCTTTCAGACCTGTCCTCACTGTTCTTTAAAAGCACAGTTACTTTAACTTGTTACTTAGTTTTTTATTTCAACTCATAAAAACCCCGCAACTATTTGGTGAAACAGCTTTTTAGAAAGGGTATTTATGCAACATGAGGAATTAATTATTATTGCAAGGACTATCTTAAAAATCAATAAAATTCCAAGTCAAGATCAGAAGGTTACATTAACTATGTGGAGAGCTAATCTCCAAGATTCTAGGTCCTGACTTTAAATAGTTTGAAATATGAATGTTTTATAGCCCTGAAAAGCTGAAGTTTCCTCCACTGTGATGAAAGTTTAGGTTCATTCTTCAGGTTATAGCTTTCTTTTAATAAGTGCCATAGGATTTCCACTCTTATGGATTATTACATCAGTCATTAGTATGCTCTGAAAGCCAGCATCTCTCCATGGTGAACAGACAGATACTAAAAAACACACACAACAAAAAACGCCAAACCCACACCTTCAATTACAAACTTAGAATTAAATAAAATTAGTAGTTAGTGATGTTGTAAGAAGGCATTTAGTACTTACTGATTAAACACTTATTTTAGTTTTACTGAGGGCTTTAGCAGTTCCTAACTTGCTTGTATACTTTTTTAAGGTAGAAAGCATCGATCTAATTACAAATTCCCTTTTGGGCAATCACATATTGTATTCCTGACCAAAATTTAAGTGGAAAACTCACTATCCTGAATCAGTAACTTCTCCTTGCAAGGAGATAAAAAGGATTTCGACAATACTATTGGCAAAGAGGGACTCTAATTAGAGATTGCCTTCTGTTTCCTGTATTTGAACACACAAAAAACAGAGAGAGATTATTTCAGCAAATTATTCTCTCTTCAAAACTACACGAAGCATTACTATTGCTTTCAAGAATTACTGAGGCCATTCGATGCACAAGAGTCTTTGTACTAAAACCAAGCAGCTGAACAAGCTATTTAACAAAACACAGGAAGGAAAATAATACTAATATACACACATTCCTAAGAGGGGGTGTGTGCGTGTGTAGGTAGAAACACAGATATTGCAGAAGCGCAGAAAAAAACCTCTGAAGAATCAAATGAAGATGTTTTACTAGAGCTTGTTATTCCTATCTAACATGGCAATACACTCCAGAGATACATACATTCAGTAACTACCAGAAGCATCTGGCTAAACAGATGCTTTAATGTCATCATTTGTAAATTGTAGATCAAAGTAACCATCTTGAGATTTCTTTCTATTAACTATTTATTCAACTGTTTAATTTTTCATTTCCTTGCAAAAAATTTTAACTTTTACTTATCTTCAGTATTAGATTGTAAGAAACAGCGATAATTTAAAAAAGAAACACAAACCACTGGGAACAGAAGGGAAAAGAATATTACTTTCACCTTTAGGGTCCAGAAATGAAATCACTATCTTTAAAACTGCAAGAGTTTTTATTCTGTTCCACAAAATTTAAATATATCCTCAGTATTTTGAAATGGAAAAAACAAAATGGAACACAATACTCTAAAAACCAAAACTACTGCAGATTTAACTGAGTCTGCTTCCTTACAAACAGACCACAACAGTCTGCCACTGATTCGTGTTCCGCTCTAAAGATGGTTTACTATTACTTGCTACGAACTGACTATTTTAATTGAAGTTGCCCACATGCCCTAGTTTAAAGTAATGTTTTTTCAGCTACATAGTTCTAAACAAATTCTGAGAATAGTTGAATAGTTAGAATAGTTCTAAACGTCTGAGAATGTTGATGAACTTGGCTCAAGGACAAATAAAAATTGAAAATAAAAATAAAACTGTTGAAGGTTTCTAGAAGTATAATTTCTAAAAGTGCTAGCCTTTATTAATTTTGATTCTAAGAATTTTTTGGTAAAAATAAGATAGTTACCATCCACATGCATGTCTAGGTAGGCTAAAATGAGATTTTAATTCAACACGTGACATATGAATATACTGCATATATCTACAAGAACAAGCTAGATGGAGTTTCCCCAGGAAAATAGGACATTGCTCTCAGGACTTATTGTTAACCAGCAGCAAGGATTCTTCTTGCCATAATTCTTCCCTGCATTATGGAAAACACTGACTAATATCTGCAGGAAAAAAAGAGAAAGAGATGGAGAAGCAGCAGCATCACACTGCAATGTTCCAAAAGTTTCATGGTCAAGCACATAATCTCTGTAATTGGACACTATGAAGACAGAAGCTATTTTTCTTTTATATTTACTCTTTTTACTCAGGCTAAATACCTGAGATGTCCCTGGACTTAAAGTAGGGGATAGAGGACAGAATCACCTTTTTTAAAAAATATTTTAAATATCAAGACAAAGCATTATGTCCTATGGACCTACCTAATGTTGAACCCTTCCAACAGACTTTCCAGCAGACAGAAACCTATCTGCCTGTTGTACCANGATTATGTCCTATGGACCTACCTAAAATCCAAGACTCTTAAACTACTCAGGTAAGAATGTTAGAATACAATGTTGAACCCTTCCAACAGACTTTCCATCAGACAGAAACCTATCTGCCTGTTGTACCAAATAGGACCTGAAACATTTCCTTGGAGAGCTTTCAGAACATAAAATTCTCATGTATAGACATTCCAAACTACAGAACCTGAGCTGAAGTATGCTCAGTTAAAACAACTTTCTCTGGAACAAATAATAATTTACGATCATGCCGAAAAGTCACTTTCTTCATCAGTGTTTTAACATTCACCTAATGCAATAACGGTAGCCAAAGTTATGAACATTTAATTATAGACTGTATAAACTGACAAGGTTAAATTAGGTACCACTTGTTTTCAGTGGGAACACAATGCAAAGCTTCAGCCTTAAGCTTTGATATATGTAAAAAGGAGCAATATCTCGTAACTCGGGACATACCTATATAGCAAACGAAGACCCCTATGGATTAAGTGCAGTGGCTCTACTGCCCATGCTTCCAGCAGGTACCAGCCTAAAGCCACATGATTTCATTAATACAGACTCAGAAAGAGAATTTATTAGTGTTGGACTGTGCCAGATCTAATGTGACCAGAGAATTTTCTGACAAGAGTCATTTTGTGCTTTGGCAATTCAGAGCACTCATTGAGCATTTTGTACCCTCTGAAGCAGACATAACTCATGATTGTGTAAGAAAAAAATAACAAGCACAAAAACCCAACATTGAAATATTTAACTTGAGTAATGAGTATTTTTACACTAAAACCCAAATCAATTAAAACAGTTCTAGAGATTTTCATGGTAAAATAGTTAGTGAATCACAACTATCTTCATAAATAAGAAATGTTTCAAATTGTGTCTCATCTCTTCAGGGATATTGCTGTGTTGATTTTTTAATATTACAAACTGAAAATATACAAGGAAGATATACCAGGAATTTTTTAATGACTTCTAGGCAAGGGCTAGTTGTTAAGTAAATCATCATTTTCCCTATTAAATTTCTACTACTTATGAAACCAAAGTTATTAACTTGTCAAACAACTCAGTTGCAAAAATCTGTCCGAGCTGTTTCAGAGACATACTACTTTGAAAGTCAGTGCATTTAACTTTATTGTTTATACATATCAAAAAAGAATGGCTTCTTAATAACTTCCAGCAATCAGTGCTTGTCTAAGTAAGACGTTCTAAAGTCCTCAGGTCCCCAAAGTCTCGTTAAAGCAGCTGGACAAATGACAAATGTAGACCACACGACCCTTCATGAACTGCCCTTCTGCAATTTGCTCAGAGTAAAAGTAGTACTTTTTACATTTGATTCATTTCCTTCGTGGTCTTTTTGTTGTCAGTAATGTAACACAGGAAATAAAACCTTTAAAAGATTTGTAGGGTTTGTTTTGTTAGCTTCTTTGCTTTTAAGCCAACATTATTTTTCAAGAGGTAAGTACTTCCATTCACCACCAGCACTATGCTGAAATATTACAGATAAGCCTAATCTTTTCCGTTCCTTATAAACACAGCTAAGAAATCTATCACAACTGCAGGCTGGTTTTTAGGGTTGTATTTCTCATTTTCCTACTCTGATTTCATTGGTAAATTGGTGGTGCTGCTGTTGTTTACAGACTGATGTTGTTTCCCCAAGTTGAGTCTCTTGGGTTTTTTCCAGTGACCACAACTGGTGAGTGAGCCCTCCCTGTCTTCTTATATTTTCTGCTCCCCATCCCACTGGTGGGGGTTGAAGTGAACGAGCAGCTGTGTGGTGTTTAGTTGCCAGCTAGGTGGGCTTAAACCATGACACAGGATTATCAAAACCTAATTATTTTCTCAAAAAACAGTGACATCAACTTTTCCAAACTTTTTCTAACAGCTACTATTTGCCTTTTCCCATGTAAAACAATAAAAAATAAAATTCGCCTTAAATATTTGCAATTTATTGTTTAGTAAAATACCTTTAGTGTAGCAATGGCTATGTAGAATATGGTAATATTAATTTTAATTTTGTCTTGAGAAAAAAAAAAGCAAACAGGCACTATATTTGCTATAAAAACAGATGGATCGTTACTGGCTCAGTTCTCAACATAAAGGCTATAATCTATTTTTAAATAACATTTAAATTAGATTATGCCATATTCTTCAGATTTGCTTTTTGTTTAAGTTTCAGAGTTATTTTGGGGAACATTACTGCCTTCTCAACACTGAGTAAGAATGTAGAGCAGAAAGGTTTTCTAGGAGCAAGCCTTGTCATCTCCTATAATAAGCACCAACGGGAATGCAATTCAACAGCCAACTGTATGGGAAGCACAGAACTGGTCCCCAGCAGAGAGCAGAGCACCGAGCCCTAGGGCCTCACTCTGGAAGCCAGGGTACTGCAGGTCTAGCACTGGGCTCTCACAAAGGCACTTACTGCCTTATCTTGAGGGCATCACATTCAGACTGCTGCCGGCAGTTTTTGAACAATCACGCAGATCTGTTTGCAAAAGGTTTGCAGACAAGCCACTTGGTTCTGATTTAATGTTCACTTCTCAAATTTCTGTATTTAGAAGACAAATATATGACAATCGACATTTTTCAAGAAACTTGCATATGTAATTAAGACCATAAAAATCAACAGTCACCATCATCAAATCCCCTAACTTTAAAATGCACAGTTTATTTATAATAAGCAAAAATTACTTTGATTAATTCTGAGTCAAATAAGAAATTCTATTGCTTAATCAAATCCAGCAGGGATATCACTCAGCTGTGTATTTACTGAGCACCACGTGAAATGATACAATCTTCTAGCAAAGCTAGCACAGTTAGCAAGCATTCATCTTACACAGAGGAAAAAATTATTCAGTTATTACACAGCTTCTACAAGTAACAAGTGTTCTGGCACCATATTTAGAGAGTATCGTAACACTGTCAAAATCTCAAGGAAGAATTGCACATAGTTACGAACAATCCTTTCACACAAGGACAAGTGCAGGGTTTTTGTAATTAATTTTTTCTTGTACAGGTCTTTTTCCTTGTTTTGTACTGACAGCCTTGGCTTGACAAATACTTTCCTCATTTGCTATTTCCACCAGTCTGTCTAAACCAACTCTGATATCCCTTCCCTATTTGTTGTTTCCTCGCTGTTAGCTGAGAACCATGGTCAAAGGATCACCTAAATTTGTTATTCTAGTTGAGTTCTAACAAACATAGTAAGAACAGTTCTGTTTAGAGGAGATTTTAAATATCTTGAATATAGTACATACCAGTTCCTTTGCTCACGTATGGAGGCTTGAAGAATTTCACAACACCATACAAATTCACTATAGTTCCATCTTTAAGATTATTCAGAGAAGTATATACGTATTTTGGTGCAACACACTGGAAAGGCATGATAAAATTAGGGAACAAAAGAAAAATTTATTCATTCATCCAGATTTTTTTCTTTTAACACCATCCACCCTCAGACATTCTTTATTTCATCTTAATAAGATAGAAAGAGATAGGCAACTTTTTTCTTTAACTTTAGACTCTCTAAAGGCAATAAAGAACATAATTTGTTATTGTATCTTCCTTACAGTAAACTAGCCAATCAGTTCAAGTAAGTTTCAATACACGAAATACATGAATAAAAGTCACTACTTACAATAATAAACAACAATATAAAGTAATTTTTTACTGATTGAATTTAACATGTCCACCCAAAGGGCTTTTTAAAGGACATCAATAAATAACTTTGTAATTTTTATTGGCAGTGTCACTGCATAGAGTAAGTTTTCTGTGGGGGGAAGTTACCTCTCAGACATGATTTAACTCTTCCTATCAAAATAGCATACTTGTTAGAGGACTAAAGAAATTAAAGACTACCTTCTGTTTAAGTGTTATAGAGTTACATTATGTGCTGATTAATCTCTTTTAAAGAATACAAGTTCTGCCAAAGTAACTGAAAACTGTGGTTTTCAGTTACTGTATCAAGTGAAAAAAAAATGAAATTCTTCATATAATTAACATGAAGCCAATCTGTATCATCTTTGGTACTAAATCTTGAACATTATGATAAACAACAGTGAAATTTCATATACCAATTTCTGTGCGTTTAATATTCTGTTTCCTGTAGAACTTTAAGTTAGACACATATAGGCTCATTACAGATGGTAAGCAAAAGAAATGTTAAGACCAGTACATGAAATCTGATTCTAAAGCAAAGAAAGATTTATATTTTCATTTTTTTTAAGTACAAGCATAAGATCTCCTTTAGAATGATAGTTACCTTTCTAGATCCTATTTTCTAAATCAACAAGCAGCTTACTTTTGAAATTGAGATGGGAACTATACTGCAAGTATAGAATTACTACTTTTACATATTTTATTCTGTTTTCCAGGTATATTATTTGCAAAAGTAAAAGCTAAACAAGTGAATTCTAGGATGAGAGTATGAAAGCAAAATAAACAGGGAAGAAAAAGAATTCCATACACTCTTATTTACATGCAGTTAGTCTCACATGGTTTATAAACACCCCAAATATAAACTCACCGCAGATACAGTTTCTGAAGCAGTAGTTGGTTTTGGTTTAGTATAAATCTGAGGAGAAAAAACAAGCAAACTGATTACAAAATTGAAGACATTGCAAATATGTCCCCTTTGGTGACTCTAAGGCAAATACAACGCTATAAGCAAATACAGAACAGCACTACAGACACTTTTTCTAAGTGAATCACCTCTGAAACTAGTAAAATTTTATCCTACAGAAAGAAAGTATAATGGGAGTACACGTTACTTTCTCAGACAAAAGCTGCTTTAAGTAATAAATATATTTTCTAAAGTAGAAATGCACTTTACTGAATATGTCAGGTCACATTAAGAGCCAGCATTTGATAGTCAGAAGCAACAAATTTATAACTGTACTATCTTAACAGAGAATTTAAGTGGGTTTAGGTTCTGTAATTGTCAAAGCTTAGAGCAGATCTACTTTTGGTGACTTCCTACTCTTTTTTGGTGGGGGATAGAAAACGAAAATCCCGAAGTGGTCAAGGCAAATTCATCAGAACGGGATAAATTCCATTTAAAGGTAGATGTTAAGCTTTTAGAGCCATACTTGTAAGCCAGACTTCAATGTAAGATCTTTTAAAGAACTAAAGGCTGTGATTTGACATAATGCCAAAGTGTATCCACCCTATGAGAAATATAGGGCTCAGCCACCATCCTTATGCCACCCCACAGCTTGTGGGCAGACACAGGTCTCAGGCCACAGCTGTGCACTGCCTTGGCACTTCTGACTCCCCCCAGGGATCTGGTTTTGCTTTCCACCCTCAGCTGCATTCCTGAAGCTAGTTTTACTTCCATTTATTTATTTTAAATAGTAGAGTGAATAGTTGTAACTGAGAAAGTGAAGCACACAAAAAAATGCAGACCATATATATTAATTTTAAGCATTCAATGAGTGTGTCAGTCAATTGTCACAAACTCCACTCTGTGATCAAGGATGAGATAGACACCTCCTGAGCACAACCTAGATGTTCAGTGAGCTGCATATCTTCTTAGAGACCTAAGACTACTCTTCCACCTTCTACCTTGTGTAGATTATTGCACTATGTTATGCATAATAACAGTTTAAACAGCTCTAGAGATCTATCTAAAGCCATCTAAGGTCAAATTTCTGCACTCAACAAGTAGAAATGTACCTGGGAGGCCTGAGATAATTTGGGTCTAGCTATAGGGCTACTATAAAATTGTATGCACACACTCACAAATGTGTTGTGATTGTTTCCTGATGAACATGCTAAAATGATCTGTAGCACTTCAAATTATAATAGATTTTATTGTTTTTTTTTCTACCATAAAGCAGAATTTTAATGTTGGAATTTGGAGAAAAAAAAGGTTAAAAAGTTGGGTACCCACGTACATAAATGGCTGATCCAGCTTCTTCAGACATCTCCAGGTGGCAATCATGTCTACCATCCTCTCTCGCTGTAGGCGATTTTGCCAACTTAAACCCTGCAACTATACATGTGTCCTATGGGGACAAAGTGATAAACAGATGATGACACAGCGTGCATCACGTTCTCTATTTTGAAAGCATGTGATATGAAATTCGCAGGTGTCAAGACAGTCAAGAAATAAAAATCCTAAACAAATTCTAAATGCTGCCTTTAAGTTTCATTGTTTAGTTTTTCTATGCACAGAATTTGTTTTTCCAACCAATGCCAGCAAGTCTTTTTTTTTTTTTTTTTTCCAAATTCTACTAAAATTGTCACTCTCTCGATGCTGCTGTGACTGAGTGCTAATTTTGACAAGGGCTAGAGGGGAAGAATCACACTGAACAAAGTAAATCATTCCCATTTGAATATACTGAAGCCCAACTCCTTTCTGATTAAGCTTAACTAAGCTAGGAAAGGAATCACACATCAGCACAGCAGTGACAAAACATTCTTTTCTCAGAGCTTATTTCTTATTGAGTTACAGTCACACTTTGAACAGACTCTCCTTGTAGATATTTTCTGTTCTGGTTGCATCAACATCTTCCAGTTTCTTCCTTAAGGGTCAAGAATAGGTACGTTTCTGGTAGCAAAAGAGACATTACAACCTTCTCTGGCATCACTCCTGAGATTCTGGCACAGGAAGCAATTTTATTAGCAACTGCACTTTCACTTTCGCATAAAGTTCTTCAGGTACCACAAAGTGAACAGGAAAAGGATGATTGAAGGGGTAAATGATTTAAGTCCCTGCAGCAGCTCGCCTTTTTAGTAGCAACCTTACAAAAAACCCAACCACATATATAGAGAAAAATATGCTTAGGGGAGAGAGATGATAAAAAAGGTATCTGACCAAACAAAAATAATGCTGAGAACTCTGATACAATGTAAAGTTCCTTTACAGTCAGCTCCTTTAGTATTAGAATTGTGTAGCAGGGCTATACCAGTGTGATCCATTCCAATAAATATATTGGTGTCTGAATCATATTTCTAGTTGACCTTCTACCAAAAGCACTTCCCTAAGATTTTGCTAGACTTTTGTTCATGTGTTTATTTGATTACAATAAATAAAAGAGTCTTCTGATTAAAGTTGACAGTTTTAGCCAAATACTGCGCTATGGTGGTTATTTTTTGCTATTTCAGCAATCTGACATTGTTACTCTAAAATGATTTAAGATCCAAAACCTTAATGTTTTGTGCGCAAAAAAGAAAGACTTGTAGCTTAAGTGACAGTGATCTACTTAGTTGTTACAGGATTTGCAAAAAAAAAAAATAAAATACTGCAGAAAACATAAGTTTGATCAGACAGTTCAATACACAATGTAGCTACTTAGGGCATGGTAATTTTCAGGTAGTGTCATACATGGGAATGCAACGTATATTTTACTAGAAGATAACAGTTAAGTCACCTGAGTGTAAGCCATACTAAGAGCTAAGTTAAAGTGGGTCAAAACAAGCTGGAACACACCACTCTGCTATCATACATTAAACTTGTTTCATTCTTTCCAGATACACACACAGACACAAGCTTCACAAAACTCAGCTATTTTGCAGAAACCAGGTGTAAGCATTTGTCTTTCCTTCCCTGTTGCTGATACCATTCATGGTGTTCCTTCAACAGTGGAATCAACCTTCAGCTAAAAATCTATGCCTTGCTATACATTATTCCCATTTCAGCATTTTATTAGATTGCAGACTGCGCAAGATTCTGGGACTTGGTTGCTGAGTCAGGATTAGAGCTCTGTACAGCTGACTTGACATTCTCCTGCGTCATAAGGAACTTTAAAATTACACAGACTCAAGTCTTCACACACGCTGATAACAAATGGAAACTTTTTTTTGTGAATGGTATTAGATCACTGGGGATTACTCTCAGGTAACATGCAACATGAGATTTAAAAAACACCTGTGAAAGGACTGCGTAACTTCCATGAGGAACTAAAACAGCACTAACCTTTACATCTACCTTTCGAGGTAGCCATAACTGGTATATTCTCAGATTTGCTACAAATTCACAGTCAACTTTGACAGGTTGTTACTTGCAGTTTCTAAACATGCAAAAACTTACATAAGGTTTGTACAGTGCTTTGAAATTTAATGGTATAGTAGTTTTCAAAATACATTAGCTTCCCCTTCATCTTTAGCTAAGAGTAAATAATTACTAGAAGTTCTGTTATAATCGGTTTGGGAACCACAGCCATTTATATAAATTGGTGGATTTTCATGTCAACAGAAAAGTATTATATCGCATATATCCTATTCCCCTCATTCAAAAGAAGTGAGAAATAAAGGAAAGACAGCATTTTCCCTGATGATTATTCTGTTTCAGAACATGTACACTCTCAGCAGACAAGAACAACATGGTTATTCACATTTTGGGAAACAGTCTGGTCCTCCCCTTCCCCCAGACTGATTGGCTATAACTGTTCCAGTTTGGGAAATACGACACAAAGTCTACAAAACTGCCAAGTTTGAAATTGTAAGTACAGAACCTTTCCGAAGTAATTCTTTAATGGCTAAAACTTTGTTTAAAAAAAATAAATCTATTTCATACTTGCCAAATTGCAACTCTGCTCTCAGAAATTATTCTGTTCCCTCGGATTCAGACTCTTCCAAAATTAAAAATTCATTTGAGACATGCCAGGAAGGCTTCGTTCACGGGGGAAGAGCAAACACTAGTTTGAGCGCACTCTGGCTGTCTAAGGGTTGTTGCCTGTGGGTTGTGGTTTCCTGCTCAGCACTTTAGTACTGATCTTTCTGTCTTCTAATTGCTGCTCACAGCCTTGTTCAAGATTAGGATTTTTTTACCAGGACAATAAAACTGACTTGTTGTTTAAATATGAAATGATTCTGCAGCTTGTATATTTAGCAAATTCGTTCAGAAACTTCCCATCATGGACTCACTGCCAAAATTCTGTGGAATTGAGAAATTTGTATTAAGACTGTCGCTTCTTATTTTATACATATCTGACAGTTGTAAAAGATTTTTCTGCCCTAAACAGACTGAACTGATTTTACTGATCTTCAAGGCACGTTTCTCCCTTTACCATGGCATATGAGAAACAGTAAAATACGGCTCTGATTCACAGCAGAATCCAATGTAAAACTGAATACTCTCTGACCTCCACACCTTACCACCCAGCCCAAAGCCCCTCCGTGTCATTCCCTCAAGCTCACACGTGTCAAAGGGCTGAAAAGGTCAATGCACCAATTTCAAGGTGAAATTAACAGCACAATCTCTAAAAGGGTTCTACTAAAAGGATCTAGGTCATTTTTATTCCTCATGGCTAAATTCATTTGAAAGAATTCTATCTACTAATTCCTTCACCCACAATCAGGAGGTGTTACTGACTTTTCCTTCACGTATGCTGGTTAGACGAGATAATAAATGTAAATAGAAGATTTCACATGGAATTTTCCTTTGCTCTCACCCAGACTTTTATTTAATAGATTACACACTACAGATACTGTATACTTCCCAAGACCTACCACCATGCTACCTGTCAGACCAAGCACTTTTTGCTGGAAAATGTTTCCGACTCAGTGATTTCTTCAAAAACAAAGTTTTAACCTGTTCAGTTCATGATGCAAGCTCCACTATCTGCTGATGGAAGCTATATACTAAATAATGCCAGAAAAAAATCCTTGGAGTACAAGGAATCACATTGCTAAGCAAGACTTCTAAAGTATTTTACAGATTCACTAAAATTGCAGTAAACATTTTAAATAATTACTTATAAATAGTAATTGTTAATATTATTTATCATTATTAGTATTAATTTAATATTTAATAAAACAAATTATGTGACTGGAAATAAGGTAAGGTAAGCATGACAAAAAGAGAAGGATCCACAAAGATATATGGCAGTATCTTTCATTTTCGCGTGAAGTTTTTGTCTATACATGATGCTGCAATTTTACTGTTTTTTTTTAATGTTGCACTAGGTCACAACTGTAACTTCAAATAAATTTCTTCAAATACTCACTCAGCATTTATAAAACTGATATTTATTTTAGCCTTACTTTCTACAGAGAAATTTCTCTGTCATGTCAGTCTATCCTACATGTTCTGTAACTTCCAAACTTCTTTACTGACTTCAACTGAAGTTTGAAAAGTGAGAGAGGTCTCAAATTAGTTACAACTCTTGAAAAAAAGAGATATACTAAACTTCTTCTTGGGCAAGAAGAGGCAGCCAGCATATGCCATTTGCTGTTTGAGAATTGTCTAACATGATAAAAGTAATAATTAAACATTCAGTTCCTTCTTTCCAACCTATACATATTCATGAAATCTGTATCAACTTTGTCAGATTAAAAATGTTGAACACACAGGGATTCAAAAGTTTTTGGCATCTGAATATTTATAAGCACATAACTGTATAAAAACTATAATATAGGTTACTATAGATTATATAAACGCCTCAGCTCTAATTATAGGTGTAATTCTTTAAATCAGCAGTTTGGTCCCATAGATCTCATGAATTGATGCATGTGTCTTTGAAGCTTATACAAGTCAAAGTATAAGCTACTATCAGAAACAGCAAGATCACTCTCAAGGAATATAAATAGATCTTTTCCTCTCAAGAAAAAAAAAAATAAAATAAAGAGAATTGAGAGTCAAGCAAAAGTCATTATTTAACCTTAGGTAGAATTACATAGAGAGAATATGCATGTTTTAGAACTGAAATTAAAATATTCCAGAATTTCAGAGAAACTTAGACTTGAAATGGTATTTTGGTGTCTAAGGTCTGCTATAATTTTAAACCTTTTTCAACATCCAGATCACTAGAGTTCAGGTGTACTAGTCCATTTGAGCTGAAAAAACCCATAGAGAATTTAACTAAGCCATTGCTATTTCCATATTTGTGAAAGCTCTTAACTTTTGTGCATAGCATATTTCTGAGAATGAGAAAACAAAGCCCTGTCTTCTTCATTAAATAACTTTCCATGTTTTTGACGGAGAAAGACTTTGTAAAAAGATTCTATAGTGACAGGACAAGGGGCAATGGCTTTAAACTGAAAGAGGGTAAGTTTAGATTGCATATAAGGAAGAAATTTTTCATGTTGAGGGTGGTGAGACACAAGAACAGGTTGCCCAGAGAAGTTGTGGATGCCCCATACACATGGGGAAAGATGTGGATGATATTGAAAGGTCCTTTTGAGACCAAACCATTCTACGATTTAGTGTGAATTCATATAGAGAAAAAAAACCCACGTCCTAACATGAGCTAATAACGTATCATATACTAATTTACAATATTAGACATAGATCAAATTAAATGTCAGCAAACTGACAGGCAATCTAATAAAAAAATATTAAGTTGAGGCAATTGTTTTTAGCTTGTTTTCCTTTTTCACTTGGAACACTGTCTCACAAACTCGTAGGCTGACTTGCCAGCATCCTTTACTCTGAAGCTAATCAAACCAAGAAAATAAAGCCAATAAAAAAACCCCGTGTACGTTGCTTTGAATTTATTTTTTTTTTTTTAAAAAAAAAGCTTTTACTGTAACTGTCTTTTAAATCAATTTAATTCTAAAATCTATCTTATCAAATGGCAATAGCCATTCAAATTAGGAACATAATGGATGACTTCACTATTGTCCATATTCATGATCCTTTGCTTCCTAGGTAAACAGCACTGTCAAAAAGAATTGCTTTATTTCAGTATTAATGTTGGAAAGAATTTACTTAAGTAAATACTTTTTGATTTTTTTCTAGTTCATATTTATAGATTTGAACTGACTGAATAGACTATTTCTAATTTGGTGATAGCTATACAAAGACAAGATCAGACATCAACATACACCTGTGGAAAACAATTATTAAAATAAGGGAAAATATATATTTTTACCCCATGGCGTATAACTTTTGCACAATCCTCTGCCATTTTTCCATATATTAAAATATTGATGCTGTTGATCCGTGAACACAAGTCATTCAAATCTAGAGAGAAAAAAAGCAGAAGCAATTCCAATCACCATAGGCTCTCCAAAATGAAACAGTAATGGGAAGAGACTTCTGAAATAATTTATCTACAGAGTCTAAGACTTTTCATTCCAACTAATCAATAAACAGAATTCTTTCAAATATTTATACAGCTGCTCTTATGTGCTAAGTATAGGTATACCAACTAGAATATTCTTCCTAAGATGACCATTTAAAAATGTGCATACATTGTACAGTAGTGTACATTACTCAGGAATGACCAGTATTTCCACTTGGACAATTTCACGGATAGTGTTAGCAAGGAAATATTATCCAGTCATACTGGATGTTTAACCCTGATCATACTGTAGAACTACACAAACTGGAGATGTTCCCGCACATATCAATAAATAGCCTTCCAGAAGGACAGAAGCAGAAATTCTACAGATATTTTAAAAGAGTTTTCTATCTCTTACTGTTTCAAAAACAACACTAATGATTTAAATGCACAAACTTATTTTCTGAGGCTGTAGAGAGTGTGCAGAAACTCTCGGCCCTCCCGAATAGCCATGGGAAACTAGCAAGACTTAAGAAAGTTTTGCATCCTTCTTTAGGAACCCTAAAGCCAGCAGGGAAACTGAGCCAGGTCCCATCAACTTCATTCAGTTCTGCTAATGTCAGAACCAAGCAGTATCACCAGGAAGGATCTGCACCCCTCAGCCTGCTGTTTGGTCACAGTCACAGAATCTGTAGAATCAGGAAGGCTCAGAGGGAGCAACTAATGATTCTCTGACCAGTGTAAGAAAGGGGCTGAGAAGGAAATGGAAAGAATTGGAAAGTTCCTTGAATTCAACATAGACTCCTGACTAATGACATCCTCCTCCTTCCTTGCTAGAGGGAGTGATGAGCTCTGCACTTAAAAGGGACATATTTTTTTTTTAGTATCATTTATTATATGACAAACAACTTAAGTCTTTCAATGTGTTAACATGTCTTCTGATATTTGAATACCTGAGTAATCAGGTGAATTTCCATTTTTTTAACTGCTTAGATTAAAATAGAATGCAATACAACAATTTTGCTGCTAATCAACATACTGACGTATTAAATGAACACTTACATAGTACATATTATGTATCTTATCTGGTAAACATTAAGTGGGCATTTTAATTAGTTTTCCTTTATGATAAGCAGTTTAAAAATACATTATTAAAAGCTGCACATATAACTAACGCATTTCCAGGACAGTATTTGAAAAGATTCTGCAACGAGAAGTCTACTGAAATATACAGATTGCATTGCTTTCACTAACTCACCTGGCATAAGTTGAAAATAATCTATTTTTGTAGAGAATGAACAGTTTTAGAGTATTTTAAATGTAACAGTTTACTGAACACTAAACCACCAGGTACTAGTGATGTAATAGCATGATGTCAAAAAAAGCGTCAAGATGTTAAACAAAATAAATATATACATAATGTAATACCTTGAAGAACAACCTTGAGAAAGTCTGTTCCATCTTCAAGTTTCGTTAATGGGTAGGAAAGAATAACCATTCCCTAAAAAGTAAAAAAATAATAATAAAAAAAAAAATCCTGAACTAAGACTATATGCTTCTAAGTTACTGAAACACTGATAACAGCTGAAACATCTACAAGCTGACAAAAGGTAGAACTGAGGTGCTAAGTGTAAATTAGTATATGAATTCTTAAATAATAAAAACTGCTAAAGACAGAGTTGAAGAGTAAAATTCTTGGGACATAATGAAGGAAATATTCTATGTCAATACTACTTAAATGCTACTGACTAGATGATAAGCTTTGACTAAACAATGAAATAGTAGCTATGGAAGTACCTTCTACCAGTTACAACAACTGTCCAAAGGCTACAGGTTTAGCACAAAACCTGAAAGGTGGCTAAAAAGGCAAAGTGATTGAAATCTTAAGAGATACAACAATTTCTCCAAAAATACTGGGGCAGAGGATTGCAACATAAATATGAAAACAAAATCATAGTCAAGAGATAAAAAATTTATATGAAGGTAAGTATACTTTGTGAAAAATAAAAACACTGTACATCTGGGAGAACAGTATTACAAAGTTTTGAAACTGTAGTGATCTATTTATTTGTCAATAAAAAGAACGCTCTAAAAGATGCAAAGGTTCTATTAATTATGCAAAAATGCTCTTTTTATAGCAAAGTTACAATGAAGCAAAAATCAATGACCAGCAACTTCAGTGATGGTAATAGCTCTTTGGAACAAATGTGTTTTGTTA
The DNA here is from genome assembly GCA_013396935.1 of Baryphthengus martii. Classification (NCBI taxonomy): domain Eukaryota; kingdom Metazoa; phylum Chordata; class Aves; order Coraciiformes; family Momotidae; genus Baryphthengus; species Baryphthengus martii. Next base: position 430,988 of record VWZK01022231.1, read on the forward strand.
GAAAGATGGCATCTCTCATCAAAAAAGGTTCTCCTTCAACAGTAGCAAAAATGTCAGCCAAATGTATTCCACCACAGTATGGCAGGTGAAGCACTGCGTCCTTCCCAAGGATAAAAATACAGAAATTGGTTCAATAAAGGAAACTGCAAAAGTTTGAAAACAAACCCTATGAAGTGTTTACAAGAACTACACAAACAGCACAGGAAATAAAATTAAATGGTTTCTTCTGAAGAGACAGCAGGGGCAGTCTGTCTATAAATGCGCATTAAGAGGACAGTCAGGTAAATCATAAAGACTTTACAGCACACATCTTCAGCGGGAAGCTGGACTGAAATGTTTATAAACACTTCTTAAACCAAATAAGACAAAAATACACAGCAAGGAATTGTTGCTGTAGGGGCTTCTCAGAGTAAAATTAGTCCTACAAACATGTTAGCTGAGGAGGAATCCAAATCAAACTCAACAATTTATTTTACTATGTTTTGTAAAGAAACACTGACTCTACCAAATCATCCTTCTTCAACCCAAAGTACATTTTAATTTTATCACACTAAAAAAAACAGCCATGTTGAAGTAGACTTAACATGTACCATATTGTTTTACTGCTTTAAAGACAGCAGGAGTGCTTCATTTAAGAACAAAATGAAGGTCAAAACTCTATGACCATATGTTTTTAACAGCTAAGTTCCTACTTTTCACAGGAAAGACTAACGAGTTCTGAGACTAATAATTGTTCTGAGATTTATCTATGATTACTTAAAGGTTTGTCACTTGTTTTCAAAATTACAACGTTGTTTAAAATTATTTAAAGTATTATTGTTTAAAATTATATTAAGTATTATTTATAATTGTTCTCGCTGAGATTGTCTTGAACTGTACTCACAAGTAAATAAAATACTACAGAATTTTTCTTGCAATAAAGTCTTTGTAATGAAATAGTCATCTTGGGAACATCCTGTATTTACTTTTTTCCCCTTACTGAAGAAATTTCAATTCACACAAGCATGCTTTTTATAAATAGAATACATTGATGAGATAGAGACTACTTTCTGACTATTTTTACTTTTTATTTTTCCTTTTACATCCCAGTATCTTCCAATGAGTTTTCAAATGCTGGGTCTACATTTTTGGCTGTAATAGCCTGGCCCCACCATTTTCCTTTGTATCCCAAACACCTACGCTCTAGTTCTCTTTCTCAGCAGAAACACCACCCACTGCTTTCACAATACGCCCGAAACTCATGTAGGGGGTTGTGATGGCTGCATCCAGCTTACTCTGGCCTTTGGGGGACAGACAGCACCATGGTAGCCATGGGCTGTCTGGAACCGTGACCTAGACATCTTGCTGTATGAAAATATGACTATAAGTCAACCACTCTATGAATGATGGACAGCCCAGGGCCTGCCTGCTGAGCTCTCTTGTACAGCAGCAGGCTACACACCAGGAGCTCCTCTTGAGTAGGGACGCCTCTCAAGGTTACTCCTTGAAGTTGAAAGATTCCTTGCCAGCACAGATTCTCAGTAAGTGATTAATAGCATGCTAAACTTTGAAATCTTAGCTAAGTGATAGTAAAGATTAACTGTGTATATATGATCCTTTAGATACGAACTGTTAACCAAGTCTTGGATTAGGAGTGGATCAAGCCACACCTAGACTCCCCTCTCTGAACAGCAGCAAAGGGGTCCTTTCTGAACCTCATGACTCAATGGGAAGGTCTCCCTGATAAGTTCTGTCTGACGCTGTCCTCTAAATAAATAATAACAATAACAAATAACCAAGTGAACCTTGCCATCGTATCTTGTTAAACCACTGCATTTACCACTGAATTTGTTACCTCACTACTTTATATCAATAAAGTTTATTGTTGCTACTCCCTCAGAGTGAAGTGCACAACTCTACCCATGACAGCGCCAAACGTCAACAAAACCAACCTTAGCAAAACCTACTCAGGTTCACTCATCTCCCACAAAATCTTGCACTGTTTATTGAGCTCATGGACAAACTTCTTCCAAACCCCTCCCCATTCTATATGCCACTAGACTCACTCTCAAATCGACTATGTGCAATTCCTCCAGCGAATCCGTCTCCTTTGTGCCATAGCCTCACTCCTCAGTCTGGTCCAACAGCTGCTTGGCAGCTGGTTTTCAGGTTTGGTTCGGTTTTGCCACAGCAAAATCCAGAGGATGAAGAATTAATGGAAAGAGGCACCAGGTTCAGTTAATGAACATCCTGACTGAGAATGGATGGACATTGTTTGTGCTGTGTTCCCACAAATTTAACTTTGTATTGTTCAGAGGGATGCCAGAAAGCAAAAAAAAAATTAAGAGGAATGAAAAGACTGAGGCACACAAGCCAGAAAGAAGCATCTTTGATGTTTTTTGTTGCTTTCTCCCAGAACACACTCCATAAAAATCCTTCTCTCCCCTTTCCTCCCTTCTGAAAGCGGGACTTGATCCCCATTTTGGCAGGTCTAGAGTGACAGTGTGCTGTGCCACTGCTAAGATAACCTAACTTCAGTACATTCTAAGGTTTTGCTTCAAGCTCAGCTTGTAGAACTGGATTTTCCTACATATGTAACGGTGCATTACCACAGCCTTATCAGCTCTCCAGTTGCACTGTTTTTATGCCAAGCTGGTTTAGTCACCTACTAATCCATGTCAGCAGCAGCATGACGTTCTTTCAACGTAAGGAAGAAGCCTGAGAAAGAGATTCCATACACTTTCTCTTTCAGCAATCAGCTATAACACTGCATACATGCTTTAAATCATAGCCTGGTAATAATTGTTTTGCTTTCCTAATGAAAACATTTCTTTTGGCAGACCTGTTTTCTAATTTATAATCCATTTTTGTCGGCTTCAACATTTCCTTTGTGAAAAGAATACCTGTTCTTCCACATCAGGGATGCTTGTAGACGCAGTTCTTAAAAGCAGGAAAGCCTATATGCCCTGCAGGTGAATGGCAACAGAAAACTACACCCCGAGGAATAAAAACCCTGTTTACTGGAAGCATTGGTTATTGATGTTTCCATTTGCTCCTTTACAAGACCTAAGGGAGACTGGATCATTTTCAATCAGATCACCTCCTATCACACTCAACTGCTGCCTGCTTTCAAAAAGAGCAGTTTTGCTCCTTTGCTCTACCAAACTGCACTACTCCTGGCATCGCTTTGATACCATAACGAACCAGGCCAGAGAGGGAAAGCAGCAGCAAACGACCCTCTCTCCATCAGTATGGATAGTCTTCTGCCAGTTTGTGTCTCATGAATGGACTCAAGTACAGGGACAGATAAGCCCTAGAGCTGGAATTTAGAATACATAGCTGGGGAAGAAATATGTTTTGTGGATGCAGAATATCATTAGGCCAGTTCAGCTCATATTTTTTAAAATATTGGTATCATTTTTTAAAGGATTCAAGTCACCTAAGGTTTTCTACAAAATTACCTTGCCTGTTTCAGGGGTTTTTTTTCCCTTTTTTTTTGATAACAGACCGAAGGCAAGCCTGGGATGATATTGACTTCTGGTCACTTAAGTGTCAGGTATGATTAAAAGGATTTTTAGAACTATTCACCAAAAGAAGTTGAACAGGTTTTAAAAAAAGAAAACCCTCAAGAACCGACACTACATTTTACAGAGCATATTTGTGCTGGGGATGAAAACAATAATTCTGCATTTCACCAGTACACTAGGATTGTACATCCAATCTGAAATATATGTGGGACTACTGTAAAATATATTTTATATGATAAAATGATTAAAAATTATTTTTTAAAAAATGTAAATCTAACTGTATGCTGATACAGGAGACTGCTAGAGCCCTCTTCACAAAGATACAGAAAAATGCTTTAGAAGCCACTGCTCTGAAATCTGATCTTTAACAAGATAGTGGTGCTTATTACTATTTTTTTAAAAACTAAATACCACTTAACCTCCCCCAATCCCTCCATTTTCAGTATGGCCTTCTGCATATTGTGGTTTAAAAACTAAGCAAATCTCTTACAAAAATTAAGTCTGACAACATAAAAGGAAAGGGCAGAACTGTGAATTAACGAAGTCAACAGCAACATGCAACAAAACAGGGTCATAATTTTGCCTTGCTTAAGGATATGCAACTGATGCACATAGAGACACACAGCTGTAGCAAGTCACCAACTGAGCTGGAATATGGAGGTGCCTTATAAAACAAACCAGGAGCTACTTCAAAGTAAGCCAAAATTCTTTTATTAGTACGTTACCTGGAAGTATTTGTTGGTATGATCAAAGCCTTCTTGCAAATGTTTCAAATCCTCATTCTGCAAATGGCTTGGTATTGGAGTCTCGAATTTTCCTTTAACGATCTTTAGCAACTGAACAGGCATTGTTGCTTTATCTAAACAAAAAAAAAAAACAAAAAACCAAACAAAACACAAAAAAACCCTGAAGCTACTCATCTTGCTCAAATTAAGAGTTACTAGAAGTTGCAATGTATTCAAAAGGGAAATATTTATCTATTTCATAAGAAAAAAAGTTTAATTACATAAGACAAAGTCTTCAGAAGGATTGGCCTGATCTCTTAGCACCATGAACAGGAGAAGAAAGGAAGAAAGCGACATTTACTTGGCAACAGACAGACATCCAAATTACTTTACTTTGCAAACATTGCAAATGACAAAAAAAATATTACCTTATATAGGAATGCAAAGGGAAATGTAAACAATGTGATTATTTTGTGCACAGAAATGCACATTAAAAACCAAGCAGAGTTTTGAATGACTCCTTCCTCAGCACAGGTCATGAATAAACAGTTTCGATATTCAACTGATTCCCTCTAAGAAAATCCGGCTGCATCAAAGTAAAATGTTCATCATTTAACTTGTAATGAACAAAAAAATGCTTATGTACAGATTAACAATTTTTGATCAAAGTATTAAGTAAAGAAAAAATAATAAAGAAAATAAGATGGACATTTACAAATGCTAAGCACTGAATGCAATGGAAAAAAGGTAAAAAAAAGTATGGCTATTGTCTTTTGCTTGTTCTCACTGTGCTAAAAGGCAATGAAATAAATTCTCAGTGGCATAACTTATAATATTGAGAACAGGGAGGGGAAGAGCAGTCTATTATAGTGAAGTTACACACAAGAAATACAATTGTGATCTAGCAATAAGTAGTTATTGCTGTTATTTTCTCACTGTATGGTCATCTTATTATTCTTGGGGTATCTTTGGGTTTTTGCTGTACAATTTTTACTGAGAGTATCTACAGAAAAGTCACAGCATTATCAATTTTCTCTTTCCAGTAAGTTTTAATAATCTAAGAAAGAAATGCTTCCTATTTTCAAAAAGAAAAACCCACCTGGCAGTATTACAGTCACAGTCCTAATTTCAGAGTTTTGGCAACTTCTATATGACAGTGAACAACAAAGCATTTCCTGTACTTCCGGATAAACACAAAAACTCAGTATTCTACTAAATAAAAGCTTAAAAACCATTTTCAGTTCAGTTGCGCTTTTTCAGTGCTAGGCGGACTGAATTCTTACAAAATACTCACTTATAATTAAGCAGGAAGCCATCACGAAATGTAAAGACCACCGGATCATAAGTTATAAATCTAAATCAATGCATATACGTACAGAGATTCAGCAATATTATAGATATTCTTAAAAAAAACAAACAAAAAAACCCAAACACCATATTCTTCAGAAAAATCAAAATTCCATGTTACTGTCACTCCAGTGTCTAAAGATACCTGACTTCGCTTATTACTCAGAACTATTTGTTTAGTTGTGAATGATCACCCTTTCATCTTCCCCATTGTCTAGGAAACTCCCCAGTGATGTTATTCCTGTCTAAGAGACATTATCAAGGATTTACATTCACTAATGAGAATACTATAAAATAAAATACTTTGGTTCAAGGATCTCTCAGTTGAAATGACTATACGTAAGATGACTGGCTTTTGTTTTTCCTCTAGCTTCCAACTTAAATAACTCTCTCTCGTCAAGGACAAGGGGCAATGAGCGCGAGCTGGAGCACAGGAGGTTCCAGGTAAACATAAGGAAAAACCTTTTCATGGTGAGGGTGACAGAGCACTGGAACAGGCTCCCCAGAGAGGTTGTGGAGTCTCCTTCTTTGCAGACTTTCAAAAACCTCCTGGATGTGTTCATGTGTGACCTACTCTAGGTGATCCTGCTTTGGCAGGGAGGTTGGACTCGACTTTTTGAGGTCCCTTTCAACCCCTACAGTCTGTTATTCTGTTACGTGTCTGAGAGCGCACCTTTTACTTTGTCACACACAGCAGGAAGTGAAAGGTTGGCCACAATAACCATGGATTTAAAATCTGTCATTCTTAGAAGACTAGTTAACATTTCACTAGCAGTATCAGCATTTTTCTTACCATTTAAGACCTAAAAAGCAGGAATAGCAAAAGAACCTCTGCTTTTTAAAGCTATTGTATCTAGGCAATAAAGTGTGCATTTAAAAGCAAAATACATTCTATTCTAGCAAGTCTGATAAATATATCTCAAATACGAAAAAAAAAAATCAGTGCCTGACTTGAGGCTCTTATTTTAAATTGTAGCTGAGACTTTGAAAACTAGTCCCCATCTACTCCAAAATACTAAGCAGCCCCGAGAACTCAAGAAACTCAAGGGCAGAATAGCAAGGCCACATTGCCACCACCTTCCTTGCTTACAATATATATTTCCCTATGTTACAACCTAAGTCAACAAGCAACTTGTTTCTCTGTTAACTTTCTCTCCAGTGTGCATGAAATAAGGAGGCCTTACACCATTCAGAAGGCATAGAGGCTCCAGGAGGCACTATTACTCAAAATGCCGTAATTTTCAGCAATAGGTATAGCTTAACAAATACTGAGGAATAAATTTAAGAGCTTGACAACCAAAAAGACACAACCTAAAAGATGATTAACTGGGATACGTGTAGAAAGAGTTTACACAGAGACAGGCAACTGGACAAGAACTAGCTAGTTAGAAATTACCAGTCTTCACCTCAGTAATTATCTGTGTACAGTATCAAGCTGTCCCAATTGCAAAGCTGAAGATGTCAGCTTACAATTCAAATGACAAATTTAAGCCCAATTACTTACGCTTCTGAGAGTCTTTTGCCTCACTGAGAATTTTACTCTTCTGAAAGGAACCAAGGAGGCACAAACAAGATCAACAACTACCTGGAATGGACTGTGGAGCAGAGAGCTTGAACTACAAAACAGAAAAAAAAATAAATCTCACTTTTTTACTGTGGTAAAAATGAAGTATTATAAAATGTCAGTTATTTGATATGAAACAGTAGACACTATATTTTTACAAAGGCTCATAAATCTCTAATTGGAATCTCAATACTCTTCTCCTTCATAACACCTGATGGCCAAGAAGATAGAAAGACATAACATCCACAAAATTCACCAGTAATGTGCTGGCCAATTTTGATTTTAATGTTGGTGCCTTTATTTTTTTCTTTTCTTTAAGGTAGGGGGAGAGGGGAGAGGGAGAGGCCAGAACACATTAATCAAAGGTGAAGTATCAACATACATGACATTTTTCATTTCTGCCATAACCTCACCAGTGAGGCGCAGAAAGCATTGAACAAGGGTTCTACTTTCTTACTGTCTGTGCTCTTGTGGTAGGTTGACCCTGGTCAACCATAGGCACCCACAGAGCCACTCACTCATCTCTCTTCTCCCCAGAGCAGGAAAAGACAGAGAACAGAAATAGTAAAAGCAAAAAAAAATAAAGGTTGAGATAACGACACTTTAGTAAACAAAGGAAAGAGGAGCGGAAAAAAATACCCTGAAGAAAACACAAGACACGTGATGCAAAGACAATCACAACTTCCCATGAGTAGACCAGGGCCCTGACAGTCTCTGACCAATAGGTCCCTTGGAAGACTCAAATACAAAAAAAAAAAAAAAAAAAGAGTTTTTATTGTTCAGCATGACGCTATATGGGATAGAATGTCCTTTTGGCCAATTCATGTCAGCTCCCCCAGCTCTGCTGCCTTCAAACTTCTCATCCAACCTCAGTCTACTTGCTTGGGGAACAAGAGGGTGAACGAGAGAAAGCCTTGGTGCTGTGCAAGCCCTGCTCAGCCACAGCTGATATAAGGTGTGTCATCACCACTGGTTCAGTCACAACTGCAGAACATGGCAAGATGCACGCTGCTGTGAAGACAAGTTAACTCCACCCCAGACAGTACATATCTCTAATAAAACATAACCAATAGGATACAGTGGGACCCCATGGAAGGAACGCATACTGAAGTAGTTTGTGAAGAACTGCAGCCTCTAGGAAAAACCCACATTGAAGAAGTTCATGACTGTCTCTCACGAGTGAGACCCTGCGCTGGAGAAGGGGAAGAGGAGGAATGGTGGAGATCAAGTATTACTAATTGACTGCAACTCCCATTTTCCATCCTCCTGTGCCACTCAGAGAGAGGAGGTAGAGAAGCTGAGAGTGAAGCTAAGCCCAGGAAGATGGGAGGGGTGGGGGAAAGGTGGGCTTACATTTGATTTTATTTCTCATTATTTCACTCTGATTTGATCAGCAATAAATTAATTTCCCCAAGTCTGAGTGTCTTGCTCAACGATGGTAACTGATGAGCGATTTCCCCGTTCTTATCTCAACTCACAAGCTTGTCTTTCTACCTTCTCCTCCTCTTCTTTAGAGGAGGGGCGAGTCACAGAATGGCTTTGGTGGGCACCTGACATCCAGCCAGGGTGAACCTATCACAGCACAGAGCTGGGAGGTATAATAATAGACAGTTCTCCATTTCTGCTTAAGCTGAAGGAAAGACAAAAGCCTGGTGTAGAGATGCAGATGCTGTTCTGCCTGGACTGTTTTAACTAGTGAAGTATTAGGAGTCAGAATTCCTATAAAACATCACTAACTGATGTTAAAAATGATGCCTTTACCTGTACATTTCCAAACACGAACCAGGACAGCACTGTCATTAGTTTAATAGGATTTCAAGCCTCTAGTGAAAAGAGCAATTAAAGTCTGATGAAGCTTTTCAGCTGAAAATATGTATTTCACACCATATTCTAGCAGGCTGAGATGCTGATGTAGTCCATCTAGAAACAGCCAACTTCAAAGTTAATCAGCAATATTGATCTTCATCCAGCAAGATTATAACGAGCTAGAGAGATGTACAATATAATGGATTAACACTTTTTTCTTTTTTTTTTTTTTATTTCTCTCTGTTACAGTCCTTAAGCAATTAAATAGATTTTTTTCTGGTGGGTTTCTTTTCCCCACAAAGAGGTCTAACAGCAAGACGCATTTTGTTACAATTCAAACATCGGTGTTAAAACAAAACAAAGAAAGTAACTGAGGTTTAAAAAGTCATTTCTCTCTGATGACTGCCCTCAAATTCGGCAGCTCCCCCCTCTGCAGCTTTCATTTAAAAAGAGCTTTTGTCATTTAGTTCAATTGGACAAACATTCCACATGTGCCTTCAAAGTTACAAAGGAGAATTCCTAAAAAGAAGCCATAAGTAAAGTGATGCAGTGGGATCTGTCCATATTATCAATTATTTACATATTATTGCCCATATTTATTTATATACTCTTACAAGTTCGGACTCCTATGTAAATAAGATTCGGGTATAAAACAAGATATTTTAGTTTATTTAGATCTTAAATTTCTGTACATATAAAACTACGGTCATTTATTTTAACTGCTAACCACTGAAGCTCCCAGCTTCTTGTTCTCTGCAATTAAAGTACAGACTGGGGGGACGACCTGCTGGAAAGCAGCCCCATGGAGAAAGACCTTGGAGTCCTAGTGGACAGTAAGGTGTCCATGGGACAGCAATGTGCCCTTGTGGCCAAGAGGGCCAATGGGATCCTGGGGTGCATTAAGAAAAGGGTGTCCAGCAGGTCTAGGGAAGTTCTCCTCNACATAAAGAACAAAACTGTGTGAACGAAGACCTAAAAGCTGTAACAGTAAATTTCTGATAACAAACTGATAACAGAACTGGCTTCTCAAATCTACGTGAAGAGACATTTAGTGCCTTCCTTGCTGTAGACACGCACACACAAAAAAAACCCAACTTAATAATATTAACACTGTATGAGAATCCAGAAGTAACAGCCTGGAAGAGAAAGCAATATATATAAATTGCTTAAGTGAGTGAAATTCAACAATGAGGATGGCTATGGCCTGAACTTTCATGTGCTGCTCTGCCCTATCCTTGATTTTCTACTTAATAATTTTCTAGATCTTACATTTCTGACAGTGGAATAATCTACTACAATCCAATAGTTCTGTCTTAATTGTCTACGGAATATTAACATGTATTCCAAAGGCATAAAAGACATTTTAAACCACAGAAAATTATTGCCTAGTAGAAATGACTCTGAGTAAGGGTTAATCTTAACAGAAATAAGCAGTGGGTTGTTTGGGTTTTTTTCTTCTGGAATGAGGACACTATTCCATCAAAATATTGCAGTCACAGAATGTCTCTATCTCTAGGTCCAGAGATAGAGAAAAATTCCTGTAATACCTCTGAAAGACTTTACCTCATCCTTCTTACTTGCAGCTTGAGAGTTTAAACATCCACAGACCTGAACTACACAGCTAGTTATGGTCTGAGGTGCACGCACGAGAAACAAGAAAAGCTTTCAGGCTGACAGTCTTCTCATCAGTTCACACAGAAAGCAAAATAATTAGTATTTCCTTTTAGGTACAGTACATCCCAGATACAAGCTCCAAGAGCCTGGTAAATTAAGTGTTTAAGACAAAGCGTACACCCAAAGGCTTATGTACTTACACAATCAGAGAGTGGCTCTACAGGAGGTTTAAAGACTAATTTTTGAACTTTGCACTGCAAAATAGGGTGGTAGGAAGAATCTGACCATTTAAGTCTTTTTGTGAAAGCCTTACATCATGTTTTTATGAGCTTTTTTAACTTTTGTTATAATAATTTTAAAAAAAAGTAAATCTTAAATTATGTTTGGAAAACCACCAGAATATAAACTCCGAGATTAGTTATATCACCCTTCAGTGAACACTGAAAACTGTTCAGAAACCACAAGCTGCAGTTGCAAGTGAAGTTAACATCACACAGCCATAACAACAAAGAATTGTTGGCATAAACACCAGTGCAACATGACTGAAAGACAGGAACAAAAGTAAGCCGCGTAGGAAAGGCAAATTTGTTCTTTAAGGCAATTCATCAGTGTTTCTCCCCTTCCTCCAGGCTTCTCAGAACAACATCAGCCACGTTCTGTATGGCAATTAACATAGTAAAGCAGTAAAAAGCAAGTTTCTACAATATTTCAGTTACTAAAAGCTGTAGGCAGCAAGCTCAGTACACAAAAACGTTCTCATGCACTCTCAATCTTTAAAGGTATTAACATGCCTTCAAAGGTTCTAAAGCCCTAGGGAATACTCTAGCAGTACAAAACATCTTGTTAGCCATGTCAACCTCCTGTTAGAACCAGGAGTCACTCCATGTACATTCTGAATATACAAGCTGCTGAATTGTTTGAGCAAGAAGAACCTCTAGATCCAGTGAAGATCAACTGAACTTTCAAAGACAGTAACAAATCAGAAGAAAACTCATTTCAGTAGTGATGGAATGATGTCCCATAGACCTTGCATCTGAGGACACACGAAGAACAAGCTAAATAATCAAAAAGGGATAATGACAGTCACTGTTAATGTCTTTTCCCTCCTTGATCAAGAGAAACAAGCATATTCTAGAAGAGAACAAAGAGATCACAAAGGAAGATTTCTCCCTTGTTGCCTTTATTTGATGAATAATCCATCATACTTGTCTTCCACATCTAGCTCTCAAAAACATTACGATTCAATTTCCTTCAGTAAAAAGTCAAGATATATTTAAAAAAGAAAAATCAAAAATCGAACTGAGCCCTCAACAGCACTTTAAACTATAAATAAGGTGCAAGACGAGTTTTGCTATTTTTAGTGCATACCGCCGAAAATTCAGAATATAAATGAAATATTATAGACAATACAATGCCATTGTAAAATCTGCAAGCCCTTAATTCTGAAAAAAACACCTGAAAAATAAGCATCTTAATATTCACCATCTTGACTCTTTAAGTGCCTTCATAGAGGAGGAAGTCAAAGTTGGATCTGTTACTCTTTTGTGGTTTACTACCTTAGTATATCAATCCAGTGCCCAGGACAGCGGGTAACTAACATCTCTTGGCTTCGATTAGTGACATCCACCCAACATCTGAACCTTTGCTCAAGCCAAAGATACACACTCCCTGGTCCTGACACTAGCTTTTACTACAACAAATGGAGGATTCCTCTGTAGCCTCCTCTAGAACACAACTTTTTAAAAAGAACAAATGAGAGATTAGCTTTGGAGCAAAAAGCAAAAAATATACAAGAAATGAGAGGTAAATTGGAAAGATTACTCCCTTCTCTACAGGTAAAAAATACTTCAGTGATACACAAAAAAGACACGTGGGATTAACGTCATTTTGTGACAAGGAAGCTGTAGCAGTCAAAGGCATGAGATTCCTTATCTGTTGAAGCAGACGCTATTTGCAGAGAGGCACGTAAACTCATTCTCCAGATCACAGAATGAAACACATGATTGTGTGGACCTCTGGAGGAAACCTCACCAAAGTTTTATGAAGAACGAAGGAATAGCCAAGAGCATGAGCGTCTTATTGATGTCATCAATCAAAATGGTAGATTTTGGAAACCCCTGTAAACAGAAATACCAATCAGTGCAATATCTGGGCTAACTGCAAGAGTTAAAACAATTTCGATATTGTTAAATGTGTGCACATGTTAACACTGCCATAAAATCTTTACATAGTTTCTGTGAAATTTTCTCATAAAACGGAGCATTTACCCCACTGAACAAAGCAGACTGTACAGAAATACCATAAACTCAATCTGCAGTCAGTCATAAGAGGAATCTTTTGTCATACAGCAGTCTTAATGAAATCAAGAGGACCATTCATGAAGAGTAAAGTATGTCATCTGGAAAGTTGGTAACAGTCTAATTTCATAAGTTGTGATTTCTTTCAGAATTTTCAAGAGGCGAAAACACCACATAGCTAACTAAATCAGGAGAAACGAAGTCACCTGTGTGATGCATCTTACTCCCCTAGTTGCAAGGCTTCAGAAACAAAAGGAG
>VWZK01022231.1:444538-471109 GCA_013396935.1 Baryphthengus martii
GGCCTGGCTTTGTGCCCCTCCTTACCGAGGCAGTGTCGGGGCAGGCCCGCTCGCAGGACCTGTGCGGGCCCCGAGGGCGGCCTCTGCCCGGCCTTCCTCTAGCTCCGCTCGGCTGCCGGCCGGCTTGAGAAGGCGCGGGGCAGCGCTGTTTTGCATCCCTCTTGGAAGGGGGTGACCAGTGCTGGCAGGGTCCAGTCCGATGTGGGGTAACCGGTAAAACGTGGATGCCACGGCCCAGTGCGGGGGCACTTAAAAGCCGTCACCGACAAAAGGTTAAAAAAAATGTGGCACAAAAAAAACCCTTTCTATTTGCGAGTGTTTGTTGTTATTTAAATGGCAGGAGGCTTCAGGCCTTTGAAAGCCAGTATTCGTTGTTGCCAGAGAGGTAGGGTTCTTCAGGCTTGCTGATGTCTGGATTCTTCAAGCTGACACCTGCCAAGATCCCATTTGCAGGGCTCACCAATTCAAAATTGCAGCATGCATGGCTCAACATCGCAGCAGCAAGGCTTGTTCATTTAGAGATTCCAGCTTTCGAGATATGTCTTCTGCCAGCCTGTGCTCTCTCTTTCCCCCTTCTCGTCTCTGCAGTCCTAGGTATCTGGGTAGCTTTCCTTTGCTTGTTTCTCCTCACTGACTTTAAAAAAAGTTCCACTGGAAATAATTTTCTCCTTTCTCCACCTTTAAATATTTCCTTTCACAACTCTCCTCCTGTTTTTGAACTCTGAAGTGTTTTAGTTACACTTTGAATTTAATTCACTTTGAATTAAAAAATCAGGAAGCCTCTGGAGGGAGTCACTGATGTTTATGTTTTGTACGCATTATTGACGACCTTTTCTGAAACGTTTCTTTTCTTTGGTCATTAGTGTTCTCAATAAATATTAATCCTATGCCTTCCATTGAGTGTTAATGCAGTGTGCTAGATTATAAAGCGAAAATATTATGGCCTTGTTGCACAGAGCATGATAAAAACAGCCCACAGTCAGAGTTAAGATGGAGCTGGGAATTTCAGCACACCTGGTTACCTGGAGGACTAGTGATCTGGCCATCTGAAGAACCAACTACAGCAGAGTAGATAGTCTGAGAAGATTGGCGTTACTTGCCCACATCCTTTATTTCCATCAAAAGGTCTGGAGAAATCAACCTTATTTTTAGACTGTTAAGTTCTGTCAAGCGAGCATTTTTGGTGGAACATTGTCTATCCTCTCTTATGACCTTTACTTTGAACTCTACCTTTTGAAAACAACATTTTCGATCACAAAAATTTATCAGAAAAAAAAAAGTTAATAAAGTAGTGAGGGATACAATAAGGAATGAAACCTTTTAGAGCCCTTTAATGACTAAAAAAAACTCTAGAAAATTTGAAAGTGCAAAGTGGGGGAATTCTTAACCCACTGATGCACTTCTACTTTCTGTTCTGTTTCTTTTTTCATGTCTGTGAAAGATCTACTTAGCAATTGTAATTATGGTGAAATTATGGAAAGCTTATACATTATAGATGAATGGAATTAAAATCATTTGGAAACGTCAAGGTGCACTCCTGTGTAATTGAAATGGTTACTAGATCTTCTCATCTTACTTCTCTCATCTTTTGCTGCTTCTTTTCCCAGCTACTTTTTCTAAATTTACTATTAAATTCTTTTATGAAGTCATCTCGCACCTAGAGGAACTTGAATTTTCTATATGCTGGCCTATGTATAATCAAAAGAGAAAAATTAAGGAGAAGATATATATAAGTAGAATTTTGATAAAGAATATGGATCCCAGTTTTATGTGCTGGGAAAACAGTTGTTGTGTGTCAGAAATTTAGCCTGAAATCTGTTTTTCTTTAATTTCTAACACTGTTTTTTTTAACAATAGTGCTCTTCAGTTACTCATTTTTCTTCAAGAAATTACCCAGTTTCTGCTAGTAGAATATTACAGTCAATATGAGAAGTTAGATAAACAATATACTGAATTACATCAAAAGGTTGATTTTAAATGGTCTGGTAAGTATATGTGTATAAATACCATATCTTATCTTGAAATGTGCTGCTATGATATTTATTCATATCATAGTAGAAAATAATACCTCTGCAGAGGGAAAAAACCAACCAACCAACCTAACTAAAACCCCGCAAAACCAGTATCCTGATTTTAACATTGATTTGCTGTGTGACTTTCAATAAATCATATTTAAAGCTTTCAATATGAAGTGAAAGTTCGTAAATAAATAACGACACGGTAGCCCTGTTTCTTGAACTTATGTTTGGAAATGGGTGAGTTGCAAAGAGGTTCCACATGTAAGAGTTGCCCATGCTCCTACCCAGTTTAGGAATTCTTGAAAGCCTCAAATGCAACTGAAATTCTGAAAAAAAAAAAAATATATGTAACGTAGGACACTGAATTGAAGCTTTCAGAAATGGAAGCGTCATACCTGAGATCACTACGTANGCAGGACCAAAACTTTCCCCTGTGCATGGAAAATATATGTAACATAGAACACTGAATTGAAGCTTTCAGAAATGGAAGCGTCATACCTGAGATCACTACGTAGTCCCAGGAGCTCCTGAAGACTGTTCTCTTAATGAGGCAGGAAACTAAAGAGGAGTTGGCGAAACTAGCCTCTAGTTCATGGGGTGGTTTTTTCCACCTTTTGGAGCCATGTGAAAACACTGGGCGAGATTTTCAAAACTGTTTTTGAAAAGCAGGTGTTGCAATGGCAGTCAAGTTGATAAGCAATGCCAAAAATTCTATCTGTTTGACCTTATTTTCCTCTGCTATCTTGGTAAAAACTAGGAAGAGAGTTGTCCTATATAGGAATACAGGCTGCTGATATGATGTTAAATGTGAAGTATATGCTTGGGTTCTAAATAATGCACCTCTCAGAAAGGATCAGCTTTCACTTCATTTGAGAGCTATTTGTAAAACTATTTCCAAGTACCTCCACAGCTAAAGGCAGCCCTTCTCTACTCCTTTAACATTGCTTTGATGACAGCACTTGATTTTTTGGAGGCTTTTATGGATACAAGCCAAATTCAGTCAGTCATGGGGCAGAGATCCTTTGCAGTACATCTGAAATGATGTGTTGCTTGCTACAGTCGATAGGCTAATAGAAGTTAAAAGCCTAGATTTATTAAAATTACTGAAATTATTACAGTATAAATGTTTAATAATTTCTAGATGATTTACAAGGATGCATTTTGACTAATTGCATCATTATAAACAGTTCATGTGCAGTGAATCAATAAGAAATCATATGATGATAGCATACTTCTCGCTGCAAAGTGCTGGGCTTAAATGATTTTCCTTCTGTAAAGGACAACCATGAGTTTGTGTTATCACTGCTGGCAAATGTGAGATGCCGAGGCCGAAATTAGACTATTCTGAAATAAGTATATATGAAGTAGGGTCCAGAGGGGGACTGCAAGGATGATCATGGGGCTGGAGAACCTCTCCTTATGAGGACAGGCTGAGGGAGACAGGTCTATTCAGCCTGAAGAAGAGAAGGCTCTGGCGATACCTTATAGCTGCCTTCCAGTACCTGCAGGGGGCCTACAGGAAAGCTGGGGAGGGACTTTTTATAAGGGCCTGTGCCGATAGGACAAGAGACAATGGTTTTAAACTAGAGGAGGGTAGATTCAGATTAGGCATTACGAAGAAGTTCTTTGCTATGAGGGTGGTGAGACACTAGAACGGGTTGCCCAGAGAAGTTGTGGACGCCTCATCCTGGAGGTGTTTAAGACCAGGCTGGATGAGGCTCTGAGCAAACTGGTCTAGTGGGAGGTGTCCCTACCCGAGGCATGGGGGTTGGAACTAGATGGTCTTTAAGGTCCTTTCCAACTCAAGCCATTCTATGATTCTATGCTCGTTTGTATAATATTAGTGTTCTATGTAATTGAAGCTCAGTTACATAGATGTACCTTATGTGGATGTGAAAATAAATAGAGCATACATTTAATAAGCATTTAATGGTACATTATGATAATTTAAGAAGCAAGATTTGCAGAGGAGGATAAACCTTTCATTAGACCAACTTGTATAGGTTACAGATAGTACAAGTTCTCTGTCAGCCCTGAAACACTTTCACGGACTATTGCTGGTATTTCAGGAGCTTGCTCACAGAGCAGGTTCATGACTGGCACCCTGACCAGAAGCAGCCAGCTTTAAATAACTCACTAATGGAGTAATGGGTGAAAAAAAAAGATTCATTCTGAGGAGGAGACAATTTTATCCTATATTATTAAAAGGATAGGGAGAAGAAATGGGAGAAGATCCAGGGAAAAGGAAGAGGCTGAATTTCGGCAAGAGAGTGAAAAAGGTCTCCACTATTGTGATTCTGGAGACGTCTCTGCTCGTCACAGTCCTGTGGTTCAGCAGCTCTAAAACACATCTGAAAATCCCCAGGTTTTCTTGTAAAAGAAGGTGATACACGATTTGTGGAGTCTCTTACAAAGGAATAGTTCTTGTGCCTACTGGCTACTTTAAAACTTTCTGGGGCTTTGAGCATTAATTAGATAGATGTTAATAGAATAGAAGGAGTTTATTACAGTCAGCATAGAAGCTGGAACCTGACCCAACGTTGTTTGAAGTCAGCGTTAAGTCTTTCCATTGGTTTCAAGGGTTTCCTATTCATCAAATCATCACAGAGACTGCAGATTAGATTTTTATTTGCCAGTATTAAGTCTGCTTCTTTATTTAAATTGAGACATTTTTCTTTTCTAAATTTAATACGCTCATTAAGTATGCTTGCTCTGTGGTTCTGTTCTTAGCTAATTTGCTTAGCAATAGGATTATATTTTCTAATGAGGCAGCTAGCCAAAAGACTTCTGTAGAAATGAACAATAACGGATTTTTTTTTAATCTCTTTGCATAGTAGTTTTTCAGTATTTTAAATGAAATACTCACTAGCTCTAAGAATGTTGAAATATTGTCCTATATTCTAAAACTTCAGCTGCCTGACTAGCTATAGAAGTCTGTGCTTCCTTCACTGATGCTTACAAGTTTTTACTGGCTAAGAAGGCTCCTGCAAAAACAGATCTAATTTATCTAATTTCCCAAGGAGTTGATGTGTTAGTGTGACACATATCCTGGGAGTAAGATAACGAAAAGAAACCTCAACACTTCAGAAGCACTAGATCTTTTCCTTTATTGCAAACACAGAATAACAAGGAATATCTTAAGTTATTTCTGCAAGAAAAGTACGACATTCTTAGGTAATTACAACCAAACTGGCATCACTTAGGTGTTTAAACTTTTAAGTACTTGTAGTTAATATTGGAGCAGTTGCTTGTATGTCCATTCATTGTACGTGAATTTTGGTAAGTGTGCTTCAGTTGTAGACAACATAGACAGGAATCTAGGCATGTATTTTCAGGGAAGTCGTTAAAAAGCTTATTAAAGGGTGCAATTTTGTGAGCACAGATAAATAGAGCTATTTCTGTAAGAGCTATTTAAGCATTACTTGTAAAATAGTGAAGTGTTTCTTGCTCTGTTATTTTCATTAACTGAAGCAATTGCTTTTCTGTGATATATGCTAAAACCTGAGACTTATTTTTCTGATCTTTTAAATGGAATTATTTTGAACTAGTTTGTTTGAAAAATTCAAGTTCTTCACTTTCAGGAATGAAAATTGAATTCTGCTTATTATGACAAGCATCATTGTCCTCCCCGTGGAAATCTATAGATTCCACCATGAACAGGAATCCTTTTGTGTTTAACGATGTGATGGCAAACAGGAAAAACCAATCTCCACCCCTCTAGGTTTACAGTCAAAATACATTGAAACAATTAGAACTGGAAAAAATTTATATTATAGCGAGATGCTTACTTTGAAACCAAAAAATACATCAGAAATCAAGAGGAGACTTGGGAAGAAATGTTACTGGGAAGCCTATTCCTATTAAGTTACTTACCTTTCACTAGTATGATAATAGCCTCAGTATTCTAGACATTATTGCATTCTCCAGCCTGGGGAAAACTTCCAATACATAAAATAAATTATAATTTAAGAAAATCCAGACTTTCTGGTATATATCAAATACCCCAAAAGCACTTGTTCTTTTTCTTGAAAAGTTTTTAGCTCTTAGGACTCAGTTCTAATAATTCTGTCTTTATGGACTGTAGTGGGATTATTGTCCTGGTTTGAGATAGAGGAGAATAATTTTACTTTTCAGCTCAGTTCCTTTAACTAACTCCACTTTCTGAAATTAGCAGCCTGTTTTTGCAGGCAGTGGCTGCTTCTAGCAGTGATAAGGCCTCATGTTTAGAGTGAGTACCAGGGATTGGTGTGCAGACCAAGGTCACTGCTAGATCCTGTGTACCATGTTGTGGGGTGCAGAAAGTAAAAGCCGCCCCTGCAGGGAGGAGCGGACAGATCAGTGCCCTTAAAACCGACCAAGGGGTATCCTATCCCATAGACGCCATATTCAGCTGCTGGGGGCCCTTGCTTGGTGGCCCTCAGCTCGGGGGCTCTTGCTCGGGGCCCTTACTCAGAATCTTCCTCATTCCTTCAATGGCTAGAATCCAAGGAGGACTCTGTTCGTTCTGCCTTCAGAGTGTTCCTGAATCCAGTACCAGAATCCAGCTCCCGAACACGGTTTCCGTCTGCTGCTGGGCCCTGTTTGGGACTTTCCCGGTGCCTGCTCCACGTCAGTGGTGATGGTGACGTATTTGCCATCAGGGGGGTTTGGACCCGATACTGGTCTTGTATAGGTTTGTATATATTCCATTTTATTCTTCTTATTATTTTCCTTTTCATTAAAGCTATTCTAGTTACCTTTTCTAACCGATAAGTCTCTCTTCGTTATTCCTTTTCTCTTCTCCTTTGGAGAGGGAGGGAGGTTAATAGAGAGCGTCTGTTACAGGTTTTAGGGCTGCTCTGAACCAAAACCGCGACAATTATTCAAATAATTTTTTTCCTGATTTTTCACATTTAATTCTCACTTTGGCTTTTCATCTATGTGCTGTGGGGTTTTTTAATTATATATTTCTTTTGACTTTCAGTAAGAAAAGGAAAATTAAATGAAAATCAAAACTAAATAAATAAAGGAAAGAAAAGACCTGTGGCTTCTAGCATGACTTTATCACTAGTCATGCTCATCTTCTGTCCTGAGACACCCTGAATGTTTTCTCAGACGTCCTTAATTCAGTTTTTAACTCAAAGAGCCTTAAGTGGTTTTCGCACCCTGAAGCTAAAGCATTGGATATCCAGTGCTCTTAACCTCTTTAGCTTCAGTATTCTGTGAAAAACTGAACAGAATTTATTCTACCATGAATAGCAGACCACTTTATTTTAAAACTTTTATAACTCTGTAGATGTTTGTCTTTAATCTTCCAAATATTTTTGTCTGTTTATTTTCTTAGGCTAAATGATTATTTTTTTGAAGCTTCTGTGTCACAGAAAAACAGAAACAGCATTTTCCAAAACATACTAAACATAAACATTATTTTTTATATTTGGAGACAGCCAAAATACTAAAACTGAGGCAAAATACGTGGGGTATTTTTTTGACCGTGACTGAAATAAAAAGTGTCCCCCAGCAACTGAATAAAGTAGAAACGCAGGAAAAACTTCTGACCTCTGTGATAGTATCTGATATAACAGTTTAGTGATGATTTTACACTGGTCTTTACTTTTAGAGCTTGCTTAACACAAGAGTGCTTGTGATTTCATCCATTACTGGCCACATTTTTTTGAGTCCATCTGTGTGATACTCGATGGAGTACGTTCTTGTGGACTTCAATGTGACTTAAAGCCACTTGGAATTTTGCAGAAATAAAGATTCTTCAGCTGTGATAAGACCTTATTTAACAGAATACTGAGCTCTTGAGAGGTACTGCATGAGCTCAATTTCCATAAAAGTGTCAGAACAGATATTGAGGACCTTCAGCATTGGGAGAATACACTGGTGTGTTCTTACAACCTTGTCAATGGAGTTGCTGCTGTGATCTCTAAAATATAGCATACCTGGGAAGCATGGCAATCTGAAGAAAGACTCTTAATTAGTATCAGATGCTGAGGATGTCAACTCTTTCTTGTACTACAAAAGTATTTTGTCAAATTGAAGGAAAAGGTTTTGACAAATAAGATATGGTCAACAGGGAGAAGTAAAAGATACTTAAGCAACAATAGTCAACTGTATCAATGCATGAAGGTAAACAACGGGCGAAGTGGCAAATCTTTGGAGAAGAAAGGAATGAATCACAAGCTGACTGTGAGTCAGCGCTGTCATTCTGTTCCAAACAATAACCTGTAAGATACATAAAATAACCTTTCTGTTCAAGAGCTCTGATGAACTGAAGTAACTGCTCAGTTTTCTGTCATGAAACTTCAAGAAAAACAGGCCAGCTGCAGAGGTTCTGAAGGACACTACTAGCAAGAATGATGAAAGACTTAGGAAACATGATGCGCAAAAATGGATGTGAAGACCTGGAATTATTTGATCTAAAGTGAAGAGTATGTTTTTCTCATGTGGAGTCACGTGGTACATGACAAACAGAAACACAGAGGAAATAATTGTTTCTGTGTGTCCCTGGTACATAGGAGGAGAACTAATAAGCCTAAATTCTGAAATAAATTATTCTTATTAGGCAATAGGACAGACTTTGTGATGCCTCCAAAAAACATAATGTTGAGGCATAGAATAATTTTCCTGAAATCTTCATACTGAAAGGGTGGTTTTGCACCGGGTTAATATATTCCGTTTAGCTAGCTGATCTGTCTCAGAGCAGAGAGATGGATAAGATACCTTCTGAAGGTCATTTCAACTCTATTTTTCTATGGTTCTCTACGATTTGGTATGAAACTTTTACTTACTTTAGATGTATTCACTTTTTAAAGCTATACTATTCTCAGTTAGACGGCATTATTCAAAGCTGTTTATGTGAACCCAAAGCAATCAGTAGCCAAGGATGGAAGCCTGCTCATAGGCAGACTGTGAAATAAATATTTACAATTTGTTGCTTTTTTGTGGCTTAGCGTATACTCATTGTGTTTGATTGAATGTGGTTAATATATGCTTAAAAGCTGTCATTTAGTTTATTTTACACAATTTTGTGTGGTTGATCATTGCCCCATTTTCATGTTCAATTAGTTTTTCGTTCTTTTTTTTTGTATATTGACATCATTCAGTTTTGTGGTCTGTGAGTTTTAATGTTATTGGTTTATTTGTCGTCTTTTAGATAACTCATAAAAGTCTAAGAAGTGCTAAGTGGTTTCAAAACTAAATTTTAGAACTTAATAATTTGAGTAGTAGCAACAAGGAATAAACGTTGTAAACAGCGTTTTCTGATATATTGTAATTACATGTGTGTTCAGCAGAATTGACTAAAACTAAGTGCTCAACCAGGCATCTAATGATTTTGAAAAATTGCAGTTGGATGCTGCATTTGCACTGGGTATAGGCAAGGGCTGCTGATACCGATTTCTGCGTCTTTAAGAAAGCAGTCAGGCATGAAGGAACATAATAGCACATCAAATTTGGAGTCTGCAACTCTTAATATTACAAATAGTCTTTTCTTAGAGAAGGTCAATATATTTGCATATAGTTATGAATGTTGCTGTAATTTATAGCTGTAGAGAGGATGTCCAATGCAGCATTTTCTAAGAAAACAAGACATTTTCCATGAAAAGACATGAGGAAAGAGTAACATAGATCATGTTCATCTCAGCCTTGGTGAATACGAGGATTTCTTTGCTAGTTTCATGCTAAACTTTCATGTGATTCTATTCACAGGACAACACTACAATTGATCAAACACTATACATCTCAAAACAGGTTCTCAAATGTGAAGTATTTACAACAGCGAAGATTGCAGGAGTTTTAGGTTCTTTGTGGCTTAGCTGGAGTTTAATTTTCAGAGAGAAAATTCATATCCTACCATCACTTTTTAGGAACTGATAAGAATCATCAGAAATTTGAAGTTCTGCTTGCTCTCATCAGCTTTCATCATTCTTTTCTTTGCAGCCTGCCTTGTGGCTTTAATTTAAACAAATAGTATATAAAGTGTGTATTTTATAGCTATTAGTCTGATTTATGTGATATTCAAGAGATACTGCTATGCGCTGACGAAGATTACCATTTATTATTGACATCCAGCTCTAAATTTCTCTTAAGGTGGGCAAAATTTATTCTTATTTATGAGGTTTATTACTGTAGCAAGTAGGAGTTTTATCAGGGACTAACACCACATTGTCCTGAAGAGAACCACAGCTGCTGACAGTAAGTGCTTTCAATCAGTAGAAGATAAGAGAAGGCTGGTGAAGTAATGAGGTCATCCTGATGAGAGGTAGTTTTAGCACAGCAGCAAATTAAGCATTGCCAAGGTCAGCAGACCAATTTCTTAGTGAGTCATCTGTCCATTTTCCTGCTGGTCTGGCAGAAGCCAATCTCCACATGTGAGAAAAAGAGAAAGGGAAAAAAAGCCAGAAGGCACGAACTGTGGTGGACAAGGTTTTTTTAAAAAAAACAAAACAGGCAATAATGAACAGTGTAGGTCATTATCTTCATTACAGAAACATCCAATAACCATTTCAGAGTATTCCAATATCCGACACCTAGTATATTTGGCTAAATGATAGTAGAAATTGCAAGTAGAAATACTTTTTTTTTTTCTTTTTAAAAGTCAAAAAAGAACTGCAGTAGTGATTAAAGATAATTACTTTTACACCTCTTAAATTCGGAAAATACCATCACTACCTATTAACTCTGCCATTTTTGCTCATCTACTCTTCTTAGTAGTTTCGTTAAACTCTTGGGATCAGAAGGAAAAAACAGGCAGATAAGAGTTTCAGTATTCTGCGGGCCAGCACCTCTGGCCCCTACAGAGAGTAGTTTCTACAGAGTTTTCTTAGGAGAGCGGAACTGAAGTTTGGGACATCTCACAAGTGGGAAGATGTAGCGATGACAATCCTGAAGCTCACAGGCAAGATAATAATAATTGATTAATCGGTAGTCCATTTACTAGAATAATTTCACTCTAAACTTAATAATCACTGAAATATAGTGATTTCCCACATGATGTGCTTGCAAAACACAGTATCACACACTGCTCAGAATATTAAAAATCTTCCTTTTTTATATTGATGTCAGGAACTGGATTGTTCTGGAAATGTTTATCAGGTGGTACTGGTAAAATGGAAATTTTATCAGTACTACCTCAAATGATAACGTGCAACAGAAGACCACTTCCACTGATAAAAATAGTTATTGCATGTAACCATCTGAGGATTGATGTGGACTCTCTGTGTAGAGTGACATTCCAGAAATTTTATTATATTTATGGAAAGTCATGAACAATCCTTATATGAATTATTTAACTGTCATAGGCATATCTACATAGAAAAGCAGAGAAAGGTGATATGAAGAACTGAAATGGAAAATACGATAGAAAAGGAACAGGACAAGAAAAAAAGAAGGCTACAAATCCAATAAAAGATAGATTTAACATCTTACTATCTGTCTAGACATCTATAACTTACTGTAAATATAAACCATCTCACATAGCGCATAGGCTAGGATGATTGAGAACTCCAAGAAAGAGCTGACTAAGAATTAGGTCCTAGGTTTATTGATAACTAAGAAGTATCTCTATAGTAGACTTTAAAATTATGTAAATCTTTTATAAAAGCCAAAGAATGTCAGCTATTGGTGGGCCTGATGAAATATCAGAGCTCATCAGGTATGGGGCAATGAGTTTGACATAATGATTTTCGTTTGTGTCACTGCAGTAATAATTATACTCTTTCTAAATACTGTGGAAAATTGTTCACAGTTTTTCACAGAAAGGGGAAGCAACCTCAGAAAGTAAGAATCAATAATTGCCATTGGCTGTTCTAATTGTAAGAACAGGAAAGCAATCTGGAAAAATATGAGATGGTGGGAGAGAACAGAAAAGATATTCATCTGGTGGCTGTTCCAGATGAAAAATAAAAATTAACTGCATCTATTGGCTGCTTCAAGTGGTGGTGTCTATGCCCTCTTATGTCTCTTTGATGTAAAAATTAGTTAATGTTTACCCAAAATAGAGCCTCTCTCTGAGAACTCCCCATGGTGCACATACTTTTCCTTTCTGAAACAGGTTGAATTTTCCACACAAACTTTCTGTAGCATCTTGGACTCTCACTAGGGATGCCTGGCTGACTCCAAAGTCTGAGACTTGGATCATCTTTGCAGTGAGACTCTGTCTGTTATTCTTTTGGTCCCCATTTGAGTCCACACTTTTGTCATCAGTTCGGTTTGTCCTCCCACCTCTGGGATGGTTGGTTGCCCCTCTGGGGTGGTTTGCTCCCTTCTATAATCCATCTAATTGCCCTGATACAGGTATTATATATCCATATAAGTAATCTTTTGTAAGTATATGAATGTGAATGTTATATTGTTGATAATCTTGCTTCACTAATGATGATTCTAATAACCTGTAATAGTATCTACTTAGTTATTGCTCCTGTTGGTTGTTGCAATTATATTGGTTATTGCTTTATAAGTAATTGTTGATATACTACTGAGTGCTACTGTTATTGATTGTTACTGTAATTGATTGGTGCCATACCATTGATTGATACTATATTACTGATTGCTTATAATAATTTGTAATAGTTCAATTTTGATTTTTTTTTTTCATTATTTATCAGAGCTATACTGACTAGTGGTGATTTTTGTGGTACTTGTCGTACTCTGTAGAGAAATTCAGAGGTTAAAGCCTCCATAACTTTGACTATTACGGAATCCTAAGAACCCATGGTCATGATCTCTACACACCCACAGACTGAGAAACCCTTTTAGGTTGTGACAAGATGACTGTCTTGAAGGATGAGGGGAGTTTATCTATCCTACTGTAGTAAGGTTGTCAATACTATTTCTTATAACAGCTTGTCTTTGAGGACACACTGATTAAGCACCAGCTAGATAAGCGGATAGTGAACAGACTAAAGAGTGGCTGAAGAGTTGGGCTTAAAGGGTTGTAATGATCAGGACAAAGTCCTGCTGGAGGATTGCTGCTAGTGGTGTACACTAGGAGTTGGTACTGGGGCCAGTACATCTTTGTTAATGGTCTGGAAAATGGGACAAAGTGCACCCTCAGCAAGTTTGAATATGATGCAAAACTGGGAAGATTAGCCAATAGTTGTGTTACCTACTCTTCAGAGAGACTTTGACAGGCTGGAGAAGTGGGCAGAAAAAAACCCAGGAGACAAGCCAGTTTAGAGTGGATTCATGAAAGGAACCTCAGCTGTGATCTCTGAAGGAGTCTGTAGAAGAGCCTGTCTCTCACCACTACCTGAGAAGGGAGAAACCTTCATAGTTTAGGCTCTTGTGCCTGAAGTTACACTTTGTGAACCTGCACCTTTTAAGCAGTCAGCTTGTAGAGCACCAGCACATAAAATCAATCCGACAGGAAGGGTATTTTCTATCATGTGACAACTGGTTCTCCAGAAGTGGAATACAGAGCTGAAATGACATGAGTTTCCTCACCATTGTCAGTGTTTCATTCCTGAGGAGTGCTACCCGGTGCTTGCCCGACCAATGTCCTGACAGCTTGTCGAAAGGCTCCTTGGAAATAGCTTTCACATGAATTCCTGCATCAAACAAGCTGTCTTTACATTCCAGTTCAGGCTTGACAAATTTGTCAGTTTCTGCAATCTTTTCACAGTTCATAAAGTCAACATTTCAGTGAAGCAACCAATTCTGAGAGACCTGCAAGGAAACCTGGGGTGATTGCTTCAAGTGTGACTAATTTAGAACTAGCGTAAGATATTTTTAGATCTCAACAAAAGAAAGGAGCTCAGAAGGTAGCAGGAGGACTTAATTAAAAATTATCTAACAACATCTGAGCATTTACCGTGAAGCAAAGATTTATTTCAGAAAATTCTCATTGGTCTACGAAAACTCAGTGCTTCCCTTGAGGAAGTATATGATCCGTATTTGTAAGCTTGTACAGTGTGTGTTACCAAAATTATGAGGATACAACCTTTAATCACTTGGGTAAGCAAAAAAAACCCACTTATTTTGCTGGCTGGATAAACAACTTGAGTCCCGGATTCCAGATTCCTGGATATTGTCATCCTTTTGAAGATGTCTTTGCAGAGAAGTTTTCCTCTTAATAATTTTTGGTATTTTTATTTACCTATTTCAGAGGGGGGCAGGGTATTAAGCTGTTGTAACACATATGGCAGTAAAACAAAAAAAAGGTAATTCTTAATAGTTCTCTCTGCTGCATCTTTTTTACATGTGCGATTTGTGTTATTTTAGTGAAAATGGTTTTTGCCATGTTTTAATGGATGCCATAAGTTAAAAGAAGCAAAATTATCTAAATTACTAGGGAAAAAGAGAGTGAAGAGGAGAAATAAAAATGCAAACATGCAAAACAGGTCTGACCCTGTACGGAGTTCTAAGCTGGAATTAAGTTTAATTCACCTCAGTGCACTTTATCAAATGATGCAGCCTATTCACAGTAGCATTGCACAATGTGATGTAGTAGTTTTGAGGGATTCAATTTCTTTACTTTTTTCTGTACTGATTTAATCTCTTGCATGAAGTGGAGAGATTAGTTCAGTTTTTTTTTAAAAACTGCATTGGCTTTTTCTGAAGAACAATAGCAGGCTCTGAACAAAGACAAAGCAGATTTGTTGCTTAGCAGAGCAACATGTATGATGTTGCTTCAGAGGACAAGAAGCGGTATTTCAGCGCTGGCCAAAGCAGCAGGACTCGCAGTTGTTGGCAGAAGTAGGAGTTTGGGATTACTTCAATGTGTGGGCAGAGATGTGTAATTGATATTCACAAAATCACAATGGTCTGTGGAGGATTTATGGCACAAGCAGGACTGGAAATGTGACTTTCAGTCTTCTATGCAGTTGTTTCTGCCTCACAGCCTCAGCACTAACCAGGGTGCTTGGCTCTGCTGTGGCAGTTATATACCAGGGAGTCCAGGGTAATAACAAACCCCTTTTGTTCTTGCTACATGCATGCAAACATTACTTGAGGTAGTTTGATTTGTGCTACCACACCTGACATTTTCTCTGTCAGCACAGAGAACTACCAAATCTGACAAATTGAACCACTCTTGCTCAAAACACTTTTCTCAAAATCAATTTGACTGTTTCACCTGACAGGTTTATAAATTCCCCAAACCTGATGTTCTGTCCTTGAGATGAAAAATGCTTTGAAACAGGAGGATGTTTTTTGACACTCTTTGAGTCCAAGACGTTTGTCCCAGCCTGCAATTTGTGAAGCAGTGTGTTCGCAAAGCCTTCAATAATTTCTCGTGCCTTAAGACAGTGTTCACTCTGCTAATCATCTGGAAACAGCTACAGGAAATGATCATGGCTGGGTTTGGCCAACAGGAGCCATAGTGTTCTCCTTTCTGTTTTCTGCTACCAAGAAGGAGTGTTTGGTAGTCTTCTGCAATAAGTCTCCACAGCCTGAGGTCATGATCTGTGCACTCAAAATACCTTCCAGAGGCTGGGCAGAATAGAACAGATGAGCTGCAAGTGGGTGGTGAAGTTACATAGTTCAAGGCAGTTTTGATTTTGTTGGAGCTTCATGAGAACGGTTTTATTTGTCTAGTCGAGCTATGCTCCTTGCATACATTTTTTTTGCTAAATTTACACCAACAGGGCTTATCTAGAGAGGAGAAGTTTCCTGTTGCTGAATGTTATCGTAGATTATGCTTATTGTGGAGCCTGTTAATAGCTGCTGGCTATCAGCTCCATACGCTTCAGCCTTGGCCATGTAAGGTGCTGTTCTACTGAATGGCGGAAGGTTCAGCTGAACCAGTTTGAGAGTCCTTTGTGATCATGACACAGTGAGTTAGAGGATTTTCTTGAAGAACGGCAGAGCTATAAACAATGTCAGAAAATAGGTGACAAAAGGAACATGTGCACTTCAGACATGTTGTCTTTTGCCTCCATGCTGCCTTCTGTGGGTCGTGTCAGTGCAAATGCAGAAGGTTCCCTTGCCAGAGGACTGTTAGCTGTAACTCAGGACAGAAGAGCAGTAAGTGAAATCAATAGTGAATAAGTAGACACAGCATTAGATTAACCCAATGTAAGGACACGATGTAAAATTGAATCAGTACGAACAGACATTGTGTTTGAGACTGTAACGTACGTAGGAAGCCGCAGGAGCTGTCGTCACATCATCTGGCTGGTTTTTTAATACGTTTATTTTATGTATATCTTTTAATATTTCATGCAATCCTAATACTGGGCACAAACTGCTAGCTCTTTATGCGATGTGTAGTGCTGTTCCTGAGTGCTGGAACACAACTGCCTGTGCTAGTAAGCTTTTAGCTTTTTAGCTAGTGTTTTTGGCATGATTTTTTCATGTGACACAAGTAACTTACCTGAAGAATTTTTGGGTCATGATGCTGGAGTTGGAAAGTTCCAGTGAGAGCTGCCAATAGATGGTTTGCATGCAATGACTTGATTTCCCAGGATAACAGTGATTACTAGCATAGAGAAAGGCTTTTCTGTGCCAGCTGGTTTCAAGACCCAGGAACACTCTCAGTAAATTTAATAATTCTCAGGTGTCTGATCTTTCTTTTCCCTTCATTTTTACTAGATCTCCATAAAACTGAGGCTGCATTCAGAAAAACTAAGTTGAGTCATTCATACTTATGAAATTGACTGAAAGGTCGATTAAGAAAATAGCTTAAGGTTCCTTTTACTGCTTCAAGTTACTGTAAATGTTATATCTCAGATGTTCAAACTTTTCTCTGCAGCTTCCTAGGTCTAGTAATTTAATACTTTTTTCACTCATGAATCACCAGAATCCATTCACTGAAGCTTTGGAAAAAAACCTGTCAATAGACTTTCCTGTAAATGCAATATGCAGCAAAACATCTTCAAATGCAAAAAGTGCATAAAATTAATTGCAGAAGTGCTTAAAGGCATACAGTAATTAATGTTCTACATTATTTTAAACTTTCTGTTGTCATAGATGCATGCATTTAAGATTACTGACATAACTAATCCTTGTGAAATCAGTAGGACATCTCACAATGGCTGATATTAAGGATAAACATTGATAATTGCAACAGCATCACATAAAGGTAAAATAAAACATTATTTAAAAAAAAAAAAATCCATAGTCAGATGGAGCAGATTTAATAAAAAATTCAGAAATTTTCATGACCACAAAAGAAAAAATAAAAAAACCAAAGGTCAGCTTTCTTAAAAGAAGTAGCATCTCTGGCTGCTTTCTTCCAGTGAAAGTTCATGTAAGAAAGAAAAAAACTATCCACTCAGAATTTTACCTCAGGATTTTAAACTGTAATTTATGGATTCTCATTTTGTAAAACTGTGATATCCCTCAAGGGAAAACATCAGGATTTTATAAAGGAGCAGAAGTAAGTTATTACAAGCCCTTCTGGCTAGCCTAGTGGGTTTTTTCTATTTTTTTACTATACCAGATTTTCTGATGGAAAAGTAATTGCCAGGTGTTCAGAGACATATGGATCCAGTGCACAACATCAGAAGTTAAACTGGAAGTTTAAATAGAAGAATCTGTCCTTTCTCTGTATAGCTGTATTAAATAACACTCAGACACTAAGCTAAGACCAATGAGTAACTATTTGAACCCAGTAGTTCTGGTGAATTATGCTCAAAGCCAGATTTCTGTTTCTCTGATCCTGGTAAGCCAAGAGCCAGTTCTACTTTTCTTGCAAAGAAGAGTAGCTTGAGGTTATCCAAATTTACACAGCAAATCCACTCCTCCAGACTCAAACATGTTGCCAATACTAAGGGTGCTCTAATGACCTTCTTTCACTGTTGGTAGTACTGTTGTAGCCACAGTAGTATAAAGAGAAACGAAATGTAAGTAGAGAGTGCTAATAGTCAGATAGTTGAAAAAACTGGCAGAGCTGGAAGAAAGAGAATTCTTTTAAATATTATTCCATTATTGGGCAAGTATTAGCATGTCTCTGCCACAGACTGGAGAAAAGTTAGGGGAAGGAATAGAGATTGAAGCAAAGCTGATAAACAGAAGGATCTCGTACAGCTTAAACTGTCTTGAATATTTGTCGGGTGGAGATTCCCTGTACCACAATTATTTGCAACACTTCAGTGCTGTATGGATGTCAAGTGAAGGTGTTAATTCTAATCAGATCATTTTTTCAATTTATTTGATGAACACCTTTGAGAGAGGCTTAGTGGTATTTCTGAGAAAACCATCCCTGCCCTGCAGGCTGGGACCTTATTTACTTACCAGTTGTGTAATGGTCTTTTCTCTTCCATTCACAGATTCAGTGAAGAATAAGAATTGAGCAATTTTTGTTGATAAAATAAATAACTTAATACTGCCAGTAATAAAACCAGCTCTTTCTTTATAAAATCTGTCAGGAACAGTTGATTGTAAGACCTACTAGTGTTTACAATTGCACATCCTGACTAAGGGGTTTGCAAATAAGCAGCTTGGAGTAGCCGTCAAAAAAAAACAACAGTGATGGCTAAAGCATCTCAAATGCCAAGCTTAGTCATTTATTAACTGTATTATAGAACAAAAAGCAAGGAGCTAGAATCAGAAAGCAAGACATTATCTTTTAATCTATACTTTTTATTCATTTTACATTTAACTAACACTAGTCATGGTGAAACAGGCAGAATGGGTGATGATGTTTTATCAGGAGGGAAATGTGAAATATGTGGCTTGTGTATTTTCTACCGTCCCAGGAATCAGTTGGCATCCTAAGCCAAGCACTATTTTTTAGGATACCAGAATCAATACTGAAAATGGGAGAAGTAATAAGCAGCTTTAATTCTTTCCATAAAGTCAGAACACCATCTACCAAATAATAAATGGCCTCAACCATTGCTCTGTTTTCTGGAATGCTACTTATCCACAAGGACCTATTTAATTATTTCTTTGGTTTTATGGGTCTGTCTACAGTCATTTACTTTGCCTTCACAGTCGGTTACCCAAGGTAATTCTAACTCTAATGAGACTGGGATGTTTTGCTACAGAAGTAGGAGAGCAGTTTAGAGGCCCTGCTGAGAGCACTTTCCTCTTGCTAATAGAGAAAACCTCTTCTGCTGAGGCTCCTGAATCCATTTGTGAAGTAGCCTTAGTGCCCTGACGAGACTCATCTGGGACCCCCACCCACTCTATTCATGGCCAGGAGCCCCATTTCAACTCAAGCCTGGGCCCCTTGTCTATGCTTCGTCTGCCTCTCTCCAGCCCTGTCCACTGCCATTCTTGAGCTGTTGATTAGATTTCCTGGACTGATATTAGCATTTGACTCCTTACCTCAGCTTTGTCTGGACTGTGGATGGGTCCCATTGTGATGGACATCCCTGCTCAGATACTGTGGGTCTGTGCCCTCCTGGTGAGGACATGGTGATCCCTGCACTGTGTGTAACTCCAGCTGTGCGTAACCCCAGCCTGCCTCTTACCGTTCCTCAGCAATAGTTTTGGCAAGGAGTGGGGCTTAGTCTTGGGGACCTCTGTCAACTTAGTGGCTGTTTCAGTTAAAGCTAAATTCAACAGGTTGCATGGCCTACAGCACCCTGGAAGATCTGCTCCATACTCTTAAGAGCATCTGGGTTAAGCAGTACACAGCTCAGCCACATCATAAGGAGTGAGGGATCTGCACTGGAACACCTCCCAATACCACCTTCTGTCACTTCATTTTAAGATGAAAATCCTCCTGAATTCTATATCAATGGCATACTATCCCTGCGGTTTATCACTACAAAATTCCATATCATCATCACCAGAACCCTCAAAAAAGACATCTGTGACAAGTTACCACCCACTAATAACCTTGAGAAATACCTCTTGTTTCAAAGGGAACTAAAGTTTTGTGTGCTTTGAAGACTTCATCTATGCTAGTTATCATGTAATCTGCTAGTTTAAAGGATCAAGTAGATGGTAGTGGTACCACAGAGGGAGCTGAAACAGAGTTTTCTGAATAATCTGCCCTGGATCTGAAGAAGAACCTTAATTTGGATAAGTACAAGGGTGAATATGAATGTGTATCCTTTAACCAAACTGTCTAATATGCAGCAATCTCTGTAGTAGGACAAACAAAAATGTTTGCTTTGCATAAAAGCTGAGCATAGAATTATCCTTCAACAGACCTGTTTTTAAAAGATACAATCAAAGAGGCAAAGCTATGTTGTGGTTTAAGAGTTAACAAATTGAGGGAGGATGGACAGATGGTAACTGTAGGACCCTGGGGGGTCAGAGGGCAACTGGTATTCCCTCCCCTTCCCTGCCACACTCTATAAAAGCACAGAAAGTTCCAGCTTCACACTCTTTTCTTTCGCACTTGGGCTCTTGTGCTGCTGGGACCGCATCTCAGGGCAGCCGGGCCTGGCTCCACGTGCTCTGCACAATCCATCCCCATCCAAGAGCTGGTGTTGTACATGCTTGTATATCCCTCTGCCCTTCATATTCCTTTTCCCTGTTTATCTCTGTTACTTACTAAATTTTGTTCGTAGTCTTAACTTCCAATTTCATGTGAGGCACTTCCTTCCTCATTTTCCCTTTGTATCCTCCCTTGGGAGGGAAGGGGGAAGGGGAGAGAGGGCTGATAGGAATCCTTCTCTGTGGGGCTTGCCCTGAGCCTTAAATGGAGACAAGCTAATAGCAGGAGCAAGCAGACTTAAACAGATGTTATATTGCATGTTTTTCTCAAAAGACAAGAACAAATATGCAAATCTTGCACATTGTCCTTTTGCTTTGATTATATCTTCGTGTTTCAGCCCTTTTGGCATAAATACTTTGACATCACTTTCGTCTCAGTATCATTCTTGTTTGCTATTGGCTTAACTATCTTCCTTTGAGAGAATAAACAATAAATTCTAAAGTGAATCAATGATCCTAGCCAGTCTATATGGAAGAATGATTAATCATAAGTAATAATTATATTTTTGAGAGATGTAATTCTCCTCAGACTAGTGGCTGGAATTGTTGAATGGTACGATTGGTTTTGGATTGTCGATTTGTTTCTTAATTACCTCTGAAAAAAACTGGCAAATCTTTCTTGTTGTCAGGAAGTTCTCTCATCATAAGCATATTGCACATAGGGGCCCCCTTCGCACAAAGCACGAGTGTACAAAATGAGCATTTTAAAAGCCATTCTTTAATCATTTTATTATGGTCTCTGCATATTACATCATAAAACATTGCAGCTCCTGTTTGGAATTGTAGTAGTAACAAGTAGGAAGAGAATATGTTAAAACTTCCGTTATCTGGCATCTGAGGGCTAGCTAAAACTTTAAATGTTATTTAAACATGTATTTTTATGACTTCATTTGATTTTTACTGTTATATTTTTGAACATTACCAATAATGCTGTCAGCCAGTTTTATATGAGTAAATAAGATAGGTTTGGTGCTTTTCATTCATTATGTTCCTGATTCTTTTCTGTGAGTTTCAACAGCCTAAAATCCTCAGTTCAAATTTTAAGAGCAAACATGTTAAAACAAGGTTTTGTTAGATTATTGGGAGGTTTATTGAAAGAAATAAAAACTCTGACTCTGAGCCCTATAGCATTGACTGAAAGCATCTCAAAAAATCAAATCCTTTCTTCTTGGTTGTTGAAAAGGAAAGAATAAACAAAACCGATGCGCAAGAATTTTACAGTCTGAGGAGGCAGAAAAGATATTTGAATGATGAGAATCTCAGCCTTGCCCTAATCCAATTAACAAGTTTCCATTTCCTGAAGCTGTTGTTTCAGTTTCCTATTTCTTGTACCCCTTAGATATACTTCCCAACCCATCTCATCCCAGCCCTATGGGGATAAGGATGTCTGGCTTAGAAGGATTAGATTGTTTAATTTTTTATTGTTGTATGTCAGCATAGTTTTTCCTTTAGCAATATAAGAAGTTATTTTCTTTAATTAAAAAAATTAATCAAAAGAGAAGAAAAGTTTTAAGATGACCATCACTTAAAATGTTTTGTTATTAACCAGTTATAATTGCCCAGTGTGGGTACTTCAATACAAGTGAAAAATCAACAAACTGGAGAGAATCCAGTGGAGAGCAACTGATGTTTATGGGTCTGGAGCACATAGTGTAGGATGAGGGGCTGCAAAGCTGAATTTGTTCAGGCTAAAGGGGTCTTTCCTTACTGAAATGGTGTTAGAGACAATGGAGCTAGACTCTCCATGGAGGTGCACAAAAAAGTCTTCACTGTGCAAGAGCAGCTAAGCACAGGAAAAGATTTCACAGAGAGGCTGCAGAATCTCAACTGGGCAAGACCTTGAGCAACCTAGTCCAACCTTGGAAGTTAGCTCTATGCCAGGGATCAGCATGAGTGGGCTGATCTGCAAAAGTCACTGTCAGATCATGCAGGGATGGGGTTAAGAAAGCCAAGGCTGACCTGGAATTGAATCTGGCAAGGGATATGAAGGACAAAAAGAAAGCAATATGTGACAGCAAAAGGATTGCTAGGGAAAACCTGGTCCCAATGCTGATCAGGAAAGAGGAACAGCTGACAAAGGGTGTGGAAAAGACCAAAGTACTTAGCACTTTCTTTCCTTCAGTCTTTACTGGTAAGACAAGCCTTCAGGAATCACAAGTCCCTGAGACCAAAGGAAAGTCTGGAGCAAGGAAGAATTGCCCTTGATGGAGGAGGACCATGTTAGGGAGAACTTAAACTGAACATACAAAAAAATCCACACAGCCTGATGGGTTGCAGTCACAAGTGCTGAGTCACTAGAAGCACAAGAAGGTAAAGCATAAGAAGATGATCAGGACTAGTCAGCATGGATTTATGAAAGGTTAATCGTGCTTGACCAATCTGATAATGTCATACAATGAGGTGACTAGGTTGATAGATGAGGGAAAAACAGTGGTTATTGTTTACCTTGACCTTAGCAAGGGTTTTGACATTGTCTTTCACAGATTAGCTGACAAAATATGGGTTGTATAAGATTTAAGAACTAGCTGAACAGCCACACCCAGGGGTTTGTGATCAGTGACACAAAGTCCATTTGGAGGAAAGTCACTAGTGCTGTGCCTCAGGGGCTGGTACTGGGGCCAGTATATGTAACCTCTTCATTAGTGACTGGAATGATGGGACAGAGTTAGAGAGTTTGAATATGAAACAAAACTGGGAGGAATGGCTAATATACCAGATGATTGTGCTGCTATTCAGAGGGATCTGGACTAGCTGGAGAATTGGGCTGAGAGATTTCTCATAAACTTCATTAGAGGGAAGTGCAAAGACTCACACCTGAAGAAGAATTACAAGTATACCAACCAATACAAATGGGCCGGCCAAATGCAAAACAACTCCACAGAGAAGGACATTGGTGTCCTGGTGATCAAGCAGCTGACCATGAGCCAGCAGTGCACTCTTGTAACAAAGAAGGTCAACAGCATCCCGGACAACATTAGCAACATTAGTGTGGTGGGTCCACCCTGCCTAGCAGCCAAGTCGCACACTCTCTCCTGCCATACACACATAGTGAGACAGGGAAGAAAAATAGGTAAAAATAGAGTGAGAAAACTCATGAATCAAAATAAAGACAGGGAAATCACTCACCCGTTACTGTCATGGACAAAGCAGGCTTGATTTGGGAAATTTGACTCAATTTTAAACAATTAATTAATGATGCAGTGTTGGGAAGCAAAAAAAGATAAACAGATAAACACTGAAAGAAAACACCATTTATCCCCCTTTCCAATGCTCAACTTCACTCCAGACATCTCTCCTTACCCTTTTCTAGCCTCCACTCCGCTCAGTCCCTTCGTTGAGGCAATGGACATTGCAGGTGCTTGGGGTCACTATGTAGTGGTTTCTTTCTGCAACTACATTTTCCTTACTCTTTTTTTTTTTCCCCACTGTGCCTTCCTTCTTAGTGTTTTCCTCAGGCTGTAGTCCCCTCAGTAATGTACCTGCTTTGGCATGGGTCCTTCACGGTCCGAAGGCTCCTCGTGGCTGTACCTGCTTGATCACGGGCTTATCTATGGCCTGCAATCCCTCTGGCACGTTAATATCTCCACTGTGGAGCACTGTCTACTGCACTGGTCTTGTTCCTTTGTCACAGTATTTCCTGCTCTTTCTCAAATATGTTGACACAGAGGTGCCAGCAACTTCAGTGATGGCCTCAGCTTTGTGCTGTGGTGAGTCTGGTGTGGAGCTGGCTGGAACCAGCTGCAAATGCCACAAAAGAGCCCCTAACCTCCTCCCACAGAGATTTACCCATGCAGCTCTACCTGCTCCCAAAACCTTCCAATTTATACTCAATACAGTTAGAAAGAGGTGTTGCCAAGAGGCTGAGGGAGATGATCCTTCCCCTCCACTCAGCACCAGTAAGGACACACCTGCAGTGCTATGTCTAGCTCTTGGCTCCCCAGTATAAGACAGAGATGGACATACTGGAGCAAATCCAGCACAGGGCCATGAAGATGATTAAGGAACTGGAGCATATCTCATATGAGGAAAGGCTGAAAGAGACGGGACTATTTGGCCTGGACAAGAGACATCATGGGGGGGATCTTATCAATATTTGTAAATACATGATGAGAGAGAACAAAAGACGGAGCCAGGCTCTCCTTAGTGGTGCCCACTGGCAGGACAAAAGGCAACATGCACAAATTCCCTCTTCCAGACAAATTCTTCCCTTGCACTCAGGAGGGACAGGTCCACAGAACCCAACTAAGGAGAGCAGATCTGGTGATAGTAATCATGTTCATTGAGTGATCACTAGAGAAGTCCGTAGTGACAAAATCTGATGTCAAGCCAGAAAGTTAAGCCAGCAAGGCCAGGATCAACAAGATACAAGGCTATGCACAGCATGCATACCTTATAGCTTAAGGAAGGATGAAATCAACGGCCTGAGACTAAGTGCAGCTTGTGAGCCAATGTGCATGGAGTGCATGATTAGAAGCCAGATGAAGCTTCTCACTGCTCTTTTTCACAGCTTAGTTGTCTTCACAGAAGTCTGAACCAGGGTTTCACAGCTGTGCTATGTCATAGTTGACTTGGACACAGGCAGCTGATCTTTGGACAAAGAGGTTACAGAGAAAGACAGTTACAGAGTGGTCAGGGCAATGAGAGCTTTCTGATGCAAATATGCCTCATAGACAATATACCTGAAAGGACCAAGGCCATGTAATCTATTTGCTACTATCCTCAATGCAAGATCACTTAGAGCTAAAACAGTTCTGACACTGACTTGATTGACCGCTTAACACCCTCTAGTGCCGAAGACAACCGAGCTTACACTGGCAGTACTTCATCATCTTTATCGTTATGAAATGTTTCCTTACTGACTACTCTAAATGTGTCTTGTTGCAACTGAAGCTCATTATTCCTATCCACTAGAAATGGAAAACAAATTGCTTCCTTTCTCTTCTCAGCAGTGTTTTATGTATTTAAAGACTGCAAGTTCCATTTTTTTTCCAGTTATTTTTAATCTAAGCAATCCTATGTCCTTCAGACTTTTTGCACACGTGGCATATTTCTAGATATTGTCATTATTGTCCTCTCATCTCTTTGTCTCATCTGCATCTTTTTTTGAAGTGCAGTGCTCAAACCAGAACATCACACTATGCCTGAATTCTTTTCAGGACTGAACAAACTGGAGGCTTAATTCACCTATTCTGGAAGTTATACTTCTGTTTATTTAAAAAATAGGTGCTGGAAATAGAATAGCAGAAGCTTTTGAAAAATACATTCATACTAATGGAACTGCAGAAAATCAGTCACTCAGCAGGAACCAGCATTCTTGTGGTGAAAGTGTGTGCTCCATAGAACAGGTGTGTTTTCTATTTCTTGCTCTCTCGTGTACATCCATACGCACATACCACTCATTTCTGTTCTGTATGGAGTTAGAATTTGTAGAACCATAGAATCATCAGGGTTGGAAAGGACTTTGAAGATCATTGAGTTCCAACCCCGCCACGGGCAGGGACACCTCCCACTAGATCAGGTTGCTCAGAGCCCCATCCAACCTGCCCTTAAAAACTTCCAGGGATGGGGCTTCCACCACCTCTCTGGGCAACCTGTTCCAGTGTCTCACCACCCTCACAGTGAAGAACTTCTTCCTAACGTCCAGTCTAAATCTACCCTCCTCTAGTTTGGATCCATTCCCCCTAGTCCTATCACTACCCGACATCCTGAAAAGTCCCTCCCCAGCTTTCTTGTAGGCCCCCTTCAGATACTGGAAGGCCACAAGAAGGTCTCCTTGCAACCTTCTCTTCTCCGGAGTGTACAACCCTAATTCTCTCAGCCTGTCTTCATAGGAGAGGTGCTCCAGCCCTCTCATCATCCTTGTGGCCCGTCTCTGTACACATTACAGCACGTCCGTATCTTTCTTGTAATAGAGGCTCCAGAACTGGACACAGTACGCCAGGTGGGGTCTCACGAGAGTGGAGTAGAGAGGGAGAATCACCTCCCTCGACCTGCTGGCCACGCTTCTCTTGATACAGCCCAGGATACGGTTGGCTTTCTGGGCTGCAAACATGCACTGACGGCTCATGTTGAGCTTCTTGTCCACCAGCACCCTGAAATCCTTTTCTTCAGTGCTGCTCTCAAGCCAATCACTGCCCAGCCTATGTAGGTGCTTGGGATTCCCCGACCCAGATGCAGGACCTTGTACTTGGTCTTGTTGATTCTCATGAAGTTGGCATGGTCCCACCTCTCC
>VWZK01022233.1:0-52654 GCA_013396935.1 Baryphthengus martii
GGGCCGAGCAGGTGCGCGCGGAAGGGGAGGGGGGGGTGGCGGGCACGCATGCGCATGAGGGGTCGCGCACAGCCTGCCGTGAGCCGTGCGCGGAAGCGCGCCCGGGGACGCGCACAGCGGGGACCACCAAGAAGTGGGGGTTGTTTTGGGGTTTCTCCGAGCGGGAGGCTGGCTGTGCCTCAGTGCTGCGCCAGCCGTTGGCCTTGATGATCTTACAGGGCTTTTCCAACCTAAATGGGGCAATGGAGGTGGATTTTTTGCCTTCCTTTCAGCCGAGGGACAAGCTAAGGTGTGTTTCCCAGCTTAGGGACACCAGAGCTTGTGGCCGCGGGAGGACAAGGTCATAAATGACGTATTTTGCCTTTAGATAAAGAAGTCTTAATCGCTTTCCAGAGCTGTTAGAAGACCCGGTGGTTAAAGCACTGGGAAGCAGGAGATCTGAATGTCATTGTAACAGTAAAGGTAATATTCATCTATATTTCAATTAATTGAATATAATCCTTGGCTTCTCTCCTGAGCGGCAGCTTGGGGTGCGTGACCGAGCCACCTCAGCCTCCTGGCACCCAGGGGCCTCACACAGCTGCCACTCAGCCCTTGTGAAAACCCGTCAAATCTCACTCCTCCTACAGCGGTTTTCAGTAAAAAAGCCTTTCAAACTTCACTCAAACCTTGTCAAACAAGGAGTAACTGATGGCAAATGAGAACTTGAGATGAATTTAATACTGTATCTATTCAGCCC
Organism: Baryphthengus martii; assembly: GCA_013396935.1. Lineage (NCBI taxonomy): Eukaryota > Metazoa > Chordata > Aves > Coraciiformes > Momotidae > Baryphthengus > Baryphthengus martii. The sequence continues at coordinate 740 of VWZK01022233.1, forward strand.
TAAAGTACACGGACGATCGGCAGCAATAGCATGTTATTTGAGGGATATGATTTCCAGCAGATTGGGTTTTTAGCCTGTCAAGATCACTTCAACCATTTGAATCCTGTGAGCTCTCTAAAGGGAAAGGGGTATCTGGAAACATCTCACTCCTCCTCCCTGTCTTTTCACTCAATCCTGAAAAAAAACATCCTTGCTATTATTTCCCCATGCTTTAAGCTGTCCAACACTTCTTTGCTATTACAACTTTTGATTTAGAGTGACATGACCAGACATGAGAGGTCAGAAGCAGTGAGCTGCAGCCCGAGGAGCAGAGCTGCGGGGCTCCACGGCCCCGAGGCTGCAGGAGGGGATGTTTACAGCTATGAAGGTTCCCCCCACCTCATTTTTCTCCCTGGCTTTATATTTCTGCAGGCTGAATTGTTTCCCAAAACCCAGTGTCTTACACTGCTTTGTTTTTCAGGATAAACTTCCCACCCACACAGCGGTGTGGGCCAGAGGTGCTCATACACAGATCTGCTAAATTGTGGAACTGAAAATGCAATTTCTGCTACTTTTCTCATTGGCTGCAGCTTAATCATAGCTGTTTCCAGCTGAAAAGAAATATTCCCACACCTGGTGTTTGAGACAGCCATGAGAAGTATCACCATTTGATAATGATGACCCTACTTTTGTTGTACCTGGGTGTACAAGCATGTTTTCAACTAAAACATTTGATAAAGGACTAGTTTCAATGACTTCCCTAATACAAAAGGTGACATCTCATCTAGCAGCAAGATTTCAGCTCTGGGGACTTGAGGGAAGTACCTGCTAGACAATCACCATATGAAAAATATGAAAATGGCGTTTTGAAGCAACCTTCATACCTAAAAATGTGCTTCTACATCCACACAGTGATGCCTTTGCATCAGGAAATGGTGCTTGATTGCATTTGCAAAAGCCTCAGCTCAGCTTCCAGCTCCAGCAGGAGGATCCTGGCGGAGACACATCCCCCCCCACCAACCCCTCTGGTAATTTAACTTGAGTCAATCCAATGCTGCTGAGGACCAGGGTGGCCACAAGAGTCATCCTGCAGCCGTGCTCTGCAGCCCTTAATGCTGTAATATTTTGGAGTTGTGCGCAAAACACGCTGCTTCCCTGGCAGATCCATTTCTTAATGGCCTTAAAATAATTGAAATGCCATTTGGCTTTGTCAGGATGCTCAGTGGTGCTGGGAAGGGCCTGGAGGGAACGCGCACAGGGCAACGTCTTGCTGGTGCTGAAGACACCCCATCTCTCCTGATGTTCCGACCCTGCAGTTTGTGCTCAGTTCTCCAATCCCACTGACGCAGGCACCCCGTGGGCACCGTGCAAACACAAGCATCTTGGGGCGAGGTTCTTGCAGAGATCACCACCCCTTTCTCCAGGCTGCTTGCAATTTGTTTCCTCCCAGAGTTTGTCCCTGGTAGCTCATCCTGTAAACTCCTTTCTGTCAACAAATTCTCTCTGAAACTCTGAGCTCAGACTGGAGCAAGCTGCCTATGCCTGGCTCCTTAGTTTCATAAGCTCCCTCCAAGGCAGAGAAGGATGTGCTATTCAGAAACACAAAAAAAAGTTGGAAACACACAACACCATTTTCCTCCCACAGTGGCTCCCAGGTAAAGCTCCTTGCGGTGACCAGCTCCTGTCACCCAGCCGACATGGGTGGATTCTCCCAGCTCGTCCCTTCCTCAACTCCATTTGTCCTCCACTCTCTTCATTGTCTAGTTCTATTTTCAAGCAATACTGCAGGAATGACAGGTGTGCATTTGTTTCTTTTTTCCTCCTGTGTCATTTCTCCATCCAGCTTACAATTTTTTTGGTGGCAATTTAACAGCTTTTACAAATTACATTCCTGTCTTTTTCTCGGTTATTGTTAGAGGAGAAAGTTCCATTTTTCACTGTGATCCTTCAGGTTTATGCTGTCACTGTATTTAAGACTTTTTTTTTTTTTTTTTTTTTTTTGTCCTTAGCTTTTATTTTCTTATCCCTCAAGGGCAGCCTTGGAAATTCAAAGCTGTTCCCTGACTATCAGCGGATCTAGCATTCTCTTTTGGCAGTTCTGCAGCAACTGTCTCTCTTCCTTCCATCCTTCCACCTAAATGACACCCTTTTCTCAATAAATTACCCTTTGTCTTTCAAAGCGACGTTTCCATTTGTGACAGTTTGGCTGTATAATAGTTGCATCCCAGCGGATAACTTCAGGAGCGTCAACTAACAGGCCAATACAAACTCAGTGGTGCAGAAAATGAAGAGATTTATGTATTTTGGGCTTTATTTCCCCCTCAACAATTGGGCTGTGCTCTGAATTTTCAAAGTTTGAGTTTAAAGGTATGGTTTCTTGTCACCAAAAAAACCTCTCCTGGAATGGAGGGATGGCTGAACCCACGGCAGGATTCAAGTTTTTCAAGGTCACATTCTTGGTGTCCCTGGAAAATTCCTCGGAGTAGTCAAGCTCACCCAGCCATGCCCCACAGCGTGCTGACCACAAGGCATAAAGCACCAAAACCTGCTGGAAGCACAAATCTGTCACCACCAGCAGCACATGCCCTATCCCTCTGCCCCATTCGGGGCATCTAGCAATGGTCGCACATCTCCAGTGCGGAGCAGCGGGGAGGCGAGCAGCACTCCGAGCGGTGTGTGAGGGGAAGACAAATGGAAATATCACCTGCAGTAATGCCCAGGGGCACCTCACAGGGTCCCTAAAGACATGCAAACGGCCTGGGAAGGTTTCCCCACTGGGATGGCAGCACACACCGAGGCCTGCTGGGTTGCTTTGTGCCTCTTTACAGAACCTTGCAGGGAGGGAAGGTGGCTGTGCCACCAAGAGTGAGGTTACATTGTACTGTGCAGTTATCCAGCGTTTTCCACTTTTTATGGCAGAAACGTGCTTGAAAAAAGAAGGGCCAACCAACAACAGCTCTGTTTGCTACAGAGGAAACATTGATTTTGCAACATTTCCTAGCAATGATGACAGTGATCGATTAGTGCTGCTGGTGCTCATGATCTCACTAATGGAGGGAAAATGTGCAGCTTGGCTGGAGCAGCAGTTTTGGGGTGTCCCCAGGCCCTCCCTCCCCAAGGGGACACATGCACCCGGTGCTGCTGAAGGGAAGATGCAGCTGATAAAGGTCAAGAAAGGTGGATGCTCACACCCCACTCCCATCAGATGAAGGAGAAATCCAAGCCCAGGGCTGATGACAAGAGCAACCTCCCCGGCTCCTGCAAGCCGCCCAAAAGTAACAGATTGGACATTTTTGTAGAAGTTGTCAAGATCCAGACCATGGCTCTAGCAGCCTGGGACTTTCCTCTCGCAGCCCTGCACCTTCTGTCTCCTTTCCAAACACAAGACGAGCATCTGGCACGCAGCTCTGGGCAAGCCTCGCAGCCTGTCGCTGGTGAGATAAATGAGCTCGTTTCAGTGGCCGACTTCATAAAAATATATGAAGAGTAGTTAACAAAAGGGTATTTCACAAAGCTGGGAATGCAAATGCAACCTCCTAGATAACTAATTAACTGAAGCAGCCATAAAAAGGGGAAGCAGCTTCCCATCTGTGCAAATAGATGTCATTTTATAGAGGCTCTAATTAGTTATGCCCGGTCCTGCAGCCATTCCGTCGGCGGTGCACACAAGCTGCCTCCTGCTTTGCAGCTCCCGAGCCTTTCGAGGTAAAGAGACGGAGAGCAAAGCTGGGAGAAGAGCTGCTTCATCTTGCAGAAGTCCCTACAAGGGTCCTGCTTGCAGCTAGTATCCAAGCAGCAAACAAAGCCAGCGTTGTTTTGCAGAGGTGGCTGGTGCGGCCACGTAGGGCCATCCGGCACAGGGCAACAGCAGCGCTCCACCCGGGCTGCACGGCATCATTGGTCCCAGCAACACTCCTGTCCTGGCTCTGTGGAGATCTGTGCTTAGCCATGTCCTCCGAGCCCAGAAAGACTGTCCTGGCTGGCGCAGAAAAAAAATCACCTCCCAGCTCTGCCAGGAAGAGTGATTCTCCCCTTCTCAGACTTCTCCAACAACTTTTGGGCAGAAGTTTTATGTTTTGATACACCCTGTGCTTTGGACTGAGAGCACAGCTTACACCGAAGCGCTCCCCAGAGAATGCCAGCATCCAGAGGGAGCACACTGGAGTTTGTCCCCACCGTGCCACCGCCGCAGCTCACGCCTGCCCCTTTTCAAGCTCTTCTGCAACATTCAGCTTTTTCCTTTCTCCTCCACCTACAAGGATCCCCACAAATCCCCCAGCCTGCAGCAAGCTCAGCAGGATTAATGCTGGAGCGGGGCGTACCACGGGAATTAGTCACCGCTGGGACCTAGTCAAGTGTTTTGTTTAATGCCCTTTTCCAAAGACATTTGTACTTGAAAAACCGAAGAATTATGAGCTCTCTGCTAACAAACATGACTCAGAAGAATACACACCATTTAAGTGAGAAGTGCCTTCGCAGTGCTGAAGCAACGTGGGTGAGAAGGGGAGAGGGGCTGCTGCTGCTCACTGAAACAGCCAAAACCCACCTGTCACCCGCATTCCTCCCCCTGAGACAGGGCTTTGCCCTCTTCCATGGACAAAGGTGCTGCTGAGAACATGTTTTTTGAAAAAAAAAATCCAACCCAAGTCACTTAGATTTGCACTGCTGACAGCTTTGCTACAGAAGGAGTGGCTCTGACTGCTGGCGGGGAGAGGCCACCACCGAAACTGCACCCAGTGGCTTGGCCACGTTCTGACCTGTCTTGGTAACAGCAACCAGAGCTGCTTTGGACCAAAAGCAGCTCTGGCATTTAGTACACTGAGCAAACCTCTGCCGAAAACACGGGGTGGGGCAGCGCTCCCCTACCAAAGGCCACGCTGCCCCTCACTGCGCCGTCCTACCTCTGTGGCTGCCAGGAACTTGCTCAGCGAGAAGTTTGTGAGACATTGCCAGCCCTCCTGGAGCTGGCTTTAAAACCAACAAGCCTTTACCAGACACTACCTGTAAACTGCCTCGGCGCACAGGCTTGTGCACGGAGCACCGAAGGCACAAATATTTGCAGAAACCATTTTGGGGGGTGCCCAAGTACCTGTTCCAGCCATGGCAAGTCACAGCACAGGAGTCAGGAAGGTTACATATTAAAAAAAAAGGTAATTCATTCAGCTTTTCTCAAGATATCATCTCCCATCTACATCCAGCATAACCCTCACTGGGAATGAATGGATTAGATATCAGCAGCAGCTGGGGGAGCCTGTACAGGGGGAGGGTGACCAGTGATTCAATATATAGGGACACAATTCTTGAACTTTCCTCAGATCAACTCCCAGCACGTTACCAAGACAGTGAGCATTAGCTGCCAGAGACATTGGGAAATTCTCCCAACTCTTTCCCAAAGCGGAGGAGGAGTGGGAGGCTTTGCCCCTACTGAATCCAGTTACTCCCATCCCTGTAAGGCTTCAAGGGAGCAACTGGGAGAGGGGACCTGCATGTCCTGTGGGACCTGAGCACCAATGGTCAGGACAGGGATGGTGACTTTGCACAATGCTGTGACTTGTGACACCGCTCCACCCCAGCAGGCCACAGCAGCTGGCAGAGGCTCACTGGAAGTGGGTTGCAGCCCAAGTATTGTTATACGTCATGATTTTATTTCTGCTTCAGCCAAAGTTCAACTGGTGCAGTTTGAGCTCCAATGCTGTGATGGGTGCTGGATGCATCCCATCCTGCCAGAAATGCTCTAACTATTTGATGCCGAGGGTCAAAGAGGCCCAGACAAATATCACCATATCCCATGCATGCCACTGTCCAGTCATGTGGCTTCCCACAAAGTACTTCATAACCCTCATTTTATTATCATTAAAAAAAAGAAAAGAGGAGCAATGACATTAAGTGATCCTAAGCCAGGACACGTAGGGCTCTGGGTTGTGCAGCGTCGGTTTTAACAGATCACATAACCCTCCCTGTTTTACATTCCCTAGGGAAATTTCCTCCCCTCTTTGCAAAGCTCAAGCTCTCAGCAATCTCTCCTTGTTGCTGTCCTACTTAGAGGGGGAGAAAAAAATTGAAATAAGAGTATGTACAACATCTGTGTCAAGCTGCAGCATGTTTCTCCTTTCCTCCAGTGTCACGCAGCATCTCCCCCCGCAACTTGTCCAGCATGGGCTTGCAGAGTGGGAGGGCTGGGGAAAGCATCAGGGCCAGGGCTTGGCTGGGGAAAGCACAGCCCCAGGGGACAAAGTGGGCACTGCTGTCAGCCTGGAGAGGTGGAGGATCCCTTCATGCCACCCTGGCATCTGCAGGATGGGGGGGGGTGGAGGGGGGTGTCTTTTTGCTGAGCGCCTGAGCAACAATTCCCAGCACGTGCACAGCCAGCTCTTCAGAGCTTGTCAAAACTTCCTCAAGTGCAACACTGAGCCTGTGCTCCTGGCTGCAGCTTGTCAGAATAAATTGGAAATATAGAAGGAAAGTCATTAAGATCTCTTTCATTAACACCATTCCTCACAGGCCTAGAGAAGCTGAGGTTTTGTCAGATCACGTTATCACCATGGCTTTGCTGTTTCCAAACCTTAAAGAGATTCTTCCAAAAAGCACAACCGCCCCCTCACCTGCTCCCCTTTCAATCCTCAGCTATTTTTATTTCACTCCTTGAGATAAAAGTATGTGTGTGGGGGAGATATTTACACACACATAAGAAAATACGGATGCACATAAAAATAACCTGATGATTTGAGAGACATTTCACTTCTCCAGAGCTTCTGTTTTCCATTCCATTATAAAAAGAAAATGCTGAAGTTGTGGAGGCTCAGTGCAGGGCTTGCCATGGCCCTCATTGTAGATGCAGTAAAAAAATACAGGGTCTGAAGCCCCCAGTGGACAGGGTGGCAGAATCATGCTTGGAGTTAATGCTGAAATTCAAGAGGAAAAGTAAAGAGGCTTTTGTGTAACTGTAGAATGTTTGTGGCTCGCTGTGGAGAAAATACAGTGGAAATGAATTCCTACAGAAAGCTTCTCATACATGATACATTGCCAAATCTGTAACTGCCTGTCTTCACATTGCTTTTATGTTTGAAATAACTTTTTTTTAAGGAAAGAAGGAGGAAAAAGATGAGTGCCTGGTGCCTCCAGCCACAAGCTGATGCTGCTTGTGCTGGGAGCTCAACTGTGCCCCAGTATTGGGGTGATGCAGGACCTGCCCATCCCGTGGGGTGAACAGCCAAGGGGCTCACACACCTACTGCTCCTCCTGCACCCTGTGCATCCCATGGAATGGATTTAGCATCTACTGACCCCAACAGAAACTTGGGATCCATTGGACGAGTCCAGCCTCTAAGAAGCACGTGGATTCAGGAATGAGCTCACACGGCGAGGCCGGCAGGCGGCAAGGGCAGGCTCTGCCCAGCTTGGGGTGAGCACCTCTGCCAGAACTGAGACGACTCGAAGATGAGACCTGAGGCAGTGCTATCAATGTCCCTACAAGCCACAGCACGCCAGGACGTCACCACGGCCCTGCCGGCGAGCACATCACAGGCTGCACCAGCCAAGCCAGCATAGCTCTGCAGTACAGAACATCCTCACTGGCTCCAGCGTGGAGAAACACGATCGCGCTTGCAGAGCCCCAGCAGCAACGGTGACGCACTTGGGCTAGCTGCTGCCAGCCTTGTTTTGACTTTCTTTTTAACAGGCTGCCACATACAGCATTCCTGGTGACAAGTGACAGCCTTGTTGCATTAACAGCGCTCCACCAAATGGTATTACTATTATTATCTGGTTTTGCGAGTAGAATAGGTGATATGACCACCCCCCTCCAAAATAACCTGGCGTTCAAAGGAAAGATTCGGATTATTTGCTGAACATCTCAAGCTGTGATAACACGAGACAGTACCGTGTCGTAGCAGAGAGCATGGCTGTGTTACACACCGTACCTGCAGGAAGCTTCCTACATTAAACCGCAGGATAGCTGTCACTGAATCATCCTGTAATTGCAGGAAGAGCTAACAAGAAAAGGCAGCACTCTGGCAAAGCCTGCCCAGCCAAGGTTCTTTAAAAATACCTAGCCCCAGCCCTCTTGACTTTCTGCAGCTCTGCTGGGTGTCAGAAAGCCCACGCTGCTGGCGAGCAGGTGCTCCCTGTGGGCTCAGTCCACTGAAATAACTGCTGGGATCTTGCCCAGGATCTCTCCCAAAACTCAAGCCAGATCCCAGCCAGGAAGTGCTCTGCTACACTGGGAAAAAGCACAGCAAAGTGCCCCGCCAGCAACCTCCATTTCGTGTTGAGCACAAAGACATCTCACCACCCATTGGGAGCATCCATCTATCTGCCGGATGGACCCATCTGCTGTAATGAATCTGACAACACTGGGAAAAATTTTTTTAAATGCATTTAAAAAAGCTTGTGCGCAGGTGGGCTCAAGGGGCAGCTGCCCCATGCAGCCCAAGCACCGTAGCTGCTTGCCCCATTGGCGTTTGCCAGCACAGGTTGGAAGAGAGGTACGGGTGGCAGAAAGGCTTCCCAGGAACCCTGGGGCTGCTCTCCCTTCACCCCAGCTTGCCTTGGGGGAGGAAACCTAGCCAAGACTCGCATATTTGCCGCTATTGCTCACTGTCTCCTCTGAGCACCCCAGCCCACCCCAGGGAATTGGGACCTGTCAGAGGAGACAAACCAGCCCGTACAAGTTTCTTTTGCCATGACTAACAGCTTAAATAAATGACCGGGTAAACATGCTAATTTTATTTTAAAAACAAAAACAAAAAGCAGAAAACCGCAAAGCGCAGTTCTTCCTTAAGATGGGTACATAACTATTGGCATTTGTCCTCTTGATGCTTTCACAAGTTGCCAGCATTTTAAAACCTGGCAGCCACTACAAGACAAAGTGACATATTTAGCTCAGGAACGAAAACCCTTCTCACTTGTGAGTGCCAAGAAGGGGGGGGAAAAAGAAGAAAACCTATGAGGGAAGCGCCTGCTGCTCCACAGAGTGATGCTGTGGAGGCTCTGCAGTGTCACCTCAAAGCCAGGGGATATTACTATTACCTGTCCCTAGGAGCCTTTCCCTAAAGCAGCACAGCTCCAGGGAAGGCTGACGTTAAAGTGATTTATAGCCAAATGCTCCATTCTCATATTTGGGGGGGTCTATGCATCCTATGGCATTTGACTTTCCAAGGAGAGGCACTGCTCCAGCCATTGCATCTTGCATACCCTGCTAACCCCAAGGCAGAGCCCTAACACCTGGGGGTTGCCTACGGCTCCTTCTCTTTGCTTAGAAATGGGTTTGGGCAACTCCCCTCTATCTGGTGAAATCCCAGCCCCGAGAGCCACCTTCCCAGCGTGCGGGTGGAGAGTTTTGTTATCACAAAGGTTGTCTGTATCAACCTGGGCTCTAATTTTATGGTGAGGCCTAGTCTGTGGCTGGCTCTGAGAAACAGCATCTCACCCACACCCCCAGGGCTGTCGCTCCACTGGGTCCAACAACCTTTCCCCATCACTCTGGGTTCATGCCATGGTCATGCAAGGGCTCCAAGGCACCTGAATCCTGCAGCCTCTCCTGCTCCCCACGTGCATCCCAACCTCCATGGAGGAACAGGTAAGGAGCCTGGTCCCAGCCCTGCCAGGTTTGGGATCTCTCGGTGTTGATTGCCGTCAGATGAAGGATTGAGGCGAGGCCATTTCTTAAGCCATGCACTGTAAGGTTTTCACTTGCTCTGATGACTCCTCCTGTGTCATTTCAGTAGCAGGTGGTGGAAGAGGGGGGGGGAGAAACCTATAAAATGTTTAACATTCCTTTAGCTTCAATTTATCTGAAGAGATTCAAACAGCCCAATTTCCCCCTGCCATCTGGGTGCCACTTTAAAAGACATTTTCTCCTATCATTGCAATTTCAGAAAATCTTGTTGTACAGCTATGGAAAAGCAAGATGCTTCTCCTAAACTATGCATCAACGTGAAGCTTTTTAAACTTCATCTACAGCTTATAATATATTTTGACAGCTCACAGACAGCTCCCAAGAGATTTCCCCATTTCCAACACAAACCGTGCATGGGAGTCCAGCTTCAGGCACTGCAGTCCCATGAGGCAGAGCCCTCCACTTGGTTTTGCCTCGTTTAGCTTCAGTAATGGGAAGAACCCCTTATAGAGCTTCGAACCTGCTTGCTTTGAACCACTTGAACCCACAGGCTATGACATGTGGGTGCACACAGCTGCATGTGTCCATGGCTTACATTTCCCACCCACGCACCCCAAAATAGCTTAGAAACACATTGAGCTACTCCAAAACCTTAGAGAAATCTCAAAGGTCCTTCTAAACACCCTGCAAACAGGCAGCCTGGGAAAGGAGAAGGGCTCTGGTGATATCCCTGCTGAACTCAGCTGTTCTTAGACACCCCCCCAAACTGCTGCAGGGAAAGCTGCTCCTCGCAGACAGCCAACCCCAAAGCACAGCTCCCTAGGAGAAGAGCTTTGGTGCCAGGACAAGCCATCTCCTTCAGCTTCCCAGCCACAGGGAAAACCTCCAACCCTTGGTCCCAGCCATCAGCCAGGTGAGAGGGACGCTCCACACATCAGCTCTAAGCTTTGGCTTTGCTGAGCTCTGGGCCAGAGCCTCGACCCCTGCCCACAACAAGCAGACATTATGAGGCAAACTGCTATGACCAGTGCTACACATCTCAGCCAATTTCTGTGCAAACTCTTTGTCCCTGTCCCCCCTCTGGAGGCAGAACCTCGGTGCATCCCAGTGTACTGTTCCCCTTCGGCCCCACGGACCATCTCCAAAAGCGCCTGCGCTCACACATTGAATCACAGCCAGAGGAAGTGACTGTGGAATGAACTGGAGGGTTAATGCAGGTCAGCGGGTGGTTAGTATTAGCTGTCTTAAAGCTTAATGATCATGTGAATATGGCAGGAGTAACTCTGGAGCAACCAGTTCATCAAGGGGGTGATTTGTGCCCAGTGAGAGATGGGACACGTGGCTACCAGACGCTTCTGAGGCACGGATGGGGTGTGCCAGCAGGGCTGCCACAGACCTGCATCCATTTCACTTCCAAAGGGTGAAGCGTGGGGCACGGAGTTGGAGTTAAAGCCAGGAGAGCACTATTACTTCACCGGGGAGTCCAAACAGCCCCAACCACAGAATGGCTACCCAGCTCTGCTCAACCTGACGCATCCCCATTGCTGCCTGCGTTTTAGCATCCCCAGCTTCAGCAATGGGATGTGCAATCGTCATCATCGGGCACAGTCACTGGTGTGCTGGAGACCGGACCCCGAGACAGCCCCCGGAACAGAGAGGAAGTCACTCCTGCCCAAGGGACACAATGGGAAGGGAAAGACAGGTATATGGAAACAGTAGATATTTTTTCTTAAATCGAGTTTGCTCGGTTTTGAAGATATTAACAATTTTCTCATGTGGCTCCTACACAGCAGAGAAAAGTAACTACCCCAGCTCCACAGACAAAACCAGAGCTGACACCGAGCCAGGCTGCTGGCACAGAAGGGCAAAGCTTTTGTCACCATACACCCCTGGACTCTGGAGGAGTCTGGAAATTCACAGAGGTCATGGGCTAAACTCAGGTTTGGTAAACCCAGGACTGGGTCTACATTTTGCAAATCAGGCCTGGCTGAGGCCAAACCACGGCGCTACCACCCTGTGTGATCTTAAAGCAAGCAGCCCCATCTCAAAAAATTGCAGCTGTGCACAGTTCAGGGAAGTCAAGGACACTTCCAGTCGAGAAGTCATTGTCCATGAGGGACTAAAAAGCCATCTAAGGGCTGAGGGTCAGCCTTGCTACCCCCTACACATCACTTCACAAGGGCCTTAGTTTCCCCAAGGTAGACAGTAGGATATTTTCAGTCCTTGAAATGCAGGATGCATCTTCCAGGTTTGCACTGATACCATAAGAAACCAGCCCTGGAGACTTGGGTGCATGCTGGTTCTGTGGTGTTCTTTCCCAAAGCTGGCTCCTACTGGGTAGAGCCTCTTGCAGCTCACCGGGTAGAAGTTGGAATGCCAAGCACGCCTTCCCAGCATTCACCCTGATTTTCAGAAATTGCACTAAATCAGTATTGCTGCAAATTAGCCTCTTTTTTTGGCTCTGGCTTGATATAAAAAGGAAAACAAACGGAGTTTTAAAATGCAGCTAATCAAGGAGTTAAAGAGAGGTTAATCCTAATGGATTAATCAACTCGCAGTGAGATGAGAAGGAGGCACAGGTAGGGAGGAGCAGAGAAGCAGCCAAGTCTGGCTGCTCCTCCCAAGGGCCATGGCAAGTCTCAGGGAGAGTATGGAGAGGGTGGTGATGTTCCTTCTTCCAATTGGCCACATCCAGCACAGGGACCACAGAGGTTTGATCTGACAGTAATAGGCAAGTCCTGAGCTGAGGTGCACCTCCCCTGCAAAAATGAATCCTCAATGCATTCATTATCACCCCCCGGGAAAAGTAGTTTGACTTCACCACCCCCACCTACTGCCCATCATCTCTCTTCAGACACCAGCAGGTGATAAAACCCAGAATGCAAAGTGGCCCTGAATGGTATTAACCCCCCTGCAGTAATCAGGGAACTGGGAAAGGGGTTTTGAGCAGAGCGGAGCTGCCCCAAGGCTTTCCACCACCTCCTAGAGAAAGCAGCACCTACCATGGCTGCCGTCACCACCCTGCAGGGTCCAGCCTGTGGCTTCTGCAGCCAAATACAAGCATCCTCCTGCTTAGTAACCCAAGACATCAGTGTCTGCCTCCCAGCACAGCCAGGCATTCTTTATGGGGTAAAGCCTCTTTATAGGCAGATAATTGGGCTTAGGCATAAGAAGAGCTTGAACATAATTAGTGATAGTGAAAGCAAGGAGGCTTAGAGAAGGTTGTTAATGATAGACACCAATGTATACAACAGCATAATGACCAAAAAAATATTAGATCCGTTAAGCAGCATTATCAAGGCCTGGAGCTAATCATTTAAGCTTAATGAAACTAATACACTTCTCAGCACTGACAGTAGTGCTCAGCCCTTGGAGGGAAGCAGCAGCCAGGAAGGCTCAAGCCATGGTGGCTCAGCAGCATCACTGCTGACCCTGGCTGTGGCCCCAGCACCCATGCTGGCTTTCGGCTTCTTGTTCCCAGGAGCTGAGCCTACTTCCAGGTGCTTTCAAAAATGATTCACTCATGTCAGCAGGAAACCTTTTGCATTGGCAGCTCAGAGACCACCTAGTCGATGGTGTCCTATGTGGGCTTTTAACACGTTGCAGAAGGTTTTCCCCAGCACCCCACTGGCAGCAAGCCCCGTCCTCAGTGTGAGTCAGGCTGGTGCTGCTGGTCTTTGCTCCCTGGGACCTTTGGCTCAAGTGTTAATATCATTAAGGGGATTGGTGAGATCTTCCATATCTCTCTTAGCTGGTGAAGGAGCAGGGGTCCAAGGTATCCTCCTCCAGCAGCCATCTCTGGGGCTGCCTGGGTGCAAGCAGAGCACCCATCCCACTGCCTCCCTCCCTTTGTTTTGAGCATCTCTTTGGAGACCAGAGAAGAAATGACTACGAGCCAAGGTGATTGCAATGACCTCACTGCTAATTATGCAGAGAAGTCATTTAGCTGTGGCTGCATGTGATGAAGTGTTATCACAGAGAGGAACAAAACCCCACAGTCACTCTGCACATCATGAATTAAAGACAAAAAATCTTGAAGTGAGCAAACCCAAGAGCCTCGGCCTGTCCCTGCCCCTCTGTGAGCCATGGTGAATGCTGTGCTATCCCAGAACCCACTGTGATTAGGAACAGGCAGCTCACATTGGGAAACAATTAATCCCATTAGCCCCACTTTCCCCTTGCCTTTGTCTGGGTCTATTTTCCTCCCCAGTCCCAGCAGCGGGATCATCCCTGCAGCAGAATCACCATCACTCTAAAGAGAAGCCTGAGAGTAACACCAGCCTTATTAAAAATACTCACTCACAACTCCTTTTACCTTCACACTGGAGATGATTTAGCTTGATTTATTCTAATTAGTTGTAATTTATTGTTTTAATGAGCTCTTCTACCACCCTCCTCAAATGCTATAATATGTTTCAAGGAGGTCGTTTAGTAAGGAGAGTTTTCCAAGGCCACCTCAGATTGGAAGCTTTTTGTTGCAATACTGAAGAAAATTAAAAAGAAATTTGCTTCTTCTCCAGGATGAGTTTGTTGTGGAGCATCTGCCTGGGAGCAGGAGGTTGCACTTCAGCACATCACCCAAAAGGCAAGACAGTCCTTAATAACCAGTGACATTTGCAACCAGTTTTAAAGACTGACAAAGGAAAACCAATAGGAGAAAAGTCTTCTTTCCCCTACTACAGCTTATTATTTGAGGGAGAAATTCATGTCTACAAGATGTTGCAGTGCCCAGAGACAACTGTAGCTCCATGAAGGGGCTGGGGATGCTTAACGCCAGTCACACACTGTTCACCCATGCTGCTGGTGGGGATCTCTGGCCTGAGCCTCAAAGCACACCCAGTCCCCCCCTCCAAGATGGGTATGGGCAAAAGCATCCAAAACATGATGCAGTAATCCTTCACTGGTGTTGCTTTATCTATGGAGGTCTCTCCTGCCCTTCATTCTGTTGGGAGGGGCAAAGCTTCAGGAAATTGTTGGTCTGCTCCCAGGAGTGGCTGTGCCAGTTGATGGCCAGGAGCTCCTACAGAACTTCAGGCCTTTGATTTAAGAGAGACAGAAAGGCTGTCTGGTCAGCCATGAGGGGGCTATTTCTATGACACTGGGTGCTTTTGAAAGAACATTTTTGCTTCTTTGTTCCCACGGCCATCATGTGGCAAAGTCTTCTCTTTGGAGACATCCAAAATAAAGCCGCTAAGATTTGCTTTCCAACTAGACACCGAAACTGCAACAAAGAAATCTCCAGTAGAAGAGAAACTCCCAAAGAGAAACATGAAAAAAGCCAAATGACCTCGACTTTAGCAGAGACACCTGGATGGTTATGAGATATTCTCTGGGGGAAAAGAGACTGGCTTGTACTGAAGGGGCCTGGGTTTGTGTGAGAAATAGTGAGAAACCCTCAGGGAGCTAGGGATGCTCCAGAGGGCTCTGGGAAGAAAAAACACCCAGAAGTGTTATACCAACCCCCCTGTACAAATCCAATTAGATCATCTGCAGGAACAAGAACCATCTGCCAAGCAAGAACCTGGAGAACTGTGTGTCACCTGGAGGGGCCACGGGGAGAACTGCAGCACAGGCGGATTGAGGAAGAGGATGCTGGGGGAAAACAGGCTGAGCTCCTGCTCACGGCACACAGATGGCTCAGAGCTGTGCAGAGAGGCTCCCAGAGAGCCTGCAAAGCACAAACATCCCCATCAACCATGAAAGGGTCTCTGTGGCCACCGAAGGACTCCAGAGCATGATATAACAGCATACTGGGAGCAAGTGAAAAACATCAAATGCACCTCCATGGGGCAAGCCAGCAAACATGTCCTAAGCCCTAGGCACTTGTGGATGCAAGAGTGACACTTGCGCGGAGCAGAGCTGGCCACAGCTTTGGAAGCTGTTGTGCTGGGCGCTGGCCACAGCTCTGCCTGGGCACAAGCCAACTCCTGCCACAGGAGCTGGGGAGTCAAAGAGTAAGACCAACTCAGTTCTTCTAGGAGTAGAAACTGGGCCTCTGGAGATTCCTGGTATATCTAGACAGCCCTGGGGGTTCTTGGATATTATTTACCCTGCTCTGCAAGCTGCCAACCAAAATAAATTCATTCTACTTTTCTTCCACTTTAGGAAAATAAATCCTCTGGGACAGGCTGGGAGCCAGTGCCTTGCGAGGAGCTACATGCTCGCCCAGCTCAGCCCCAGTGGGGTGTAAACCAGTGCTCCAAACCTGCTAGGCCCCGCTGGCCTGTGCCCCTGCCTTGCTGAGGGCCAGTGGTGCTGGTAGAGCCCCTGCGGTTTCTGCAGTGGCTCAGGACAGACAGCAGGACATGGCCAAGAGGTTTATTCAGCCTCCTGCAAAACAAGGCTCCTGCCACTGAGTTGCCCAGCAAGCTCTCCCGCAGCTTGGGTGACCTTATTCTTATCTCTGCATGTCCTTCCCAGCAGCAGGTCCCCCAAGGCCGATTTCCCATGACGCAGCCCCTTTATCTCATGATGCTGCATTCCCAGCCCTGAGCTCTTCCCATCAGCCTATCCCAGCTCTGTATCTGCAGCACTGGGAGTCACCCGCTTGTCCTGCAGTAGGGATCACCACTGCAAAGATGCTAGAAAAATCTTTCCCCAAACAAAAGTGCCACATGAACCACCTGCATTTCCCTCCAGCGGCCCAGGAGGGCTTTGTCAGGGCTTGCAAGCTTGCGAGCTCTTGGTCCTGAGATGCATCAAGAGCTGCTAGATTTCCAATCTCAGCCCCAACTCCAGTGTCTCCTCTCCCTGGAGTAGGCACACTCCTCATGCTCCCTGCTCCTGCTACTACCCGGGCAGCAAAGCATGTGGTGGCAACAAAAACCTTAATGCAAAATGCCCAGCATCCAACTGCTTAAATTTACCAGCCCCTTTCAGATGCGATTGCATATTTTATCAGAACAGAGTTCTCAGAAAAAAAAAAAAAAAATCTTTCAAACATCTGCTCCTCTCTCCTCCCTGGCCAGGGCACAGCCCCATGCCAACAACAGCAGCATTGCTCTGAGGGCAGGATTTGAACAGCCTCATTAGGAGGCTCCCCTGCCTCCTTCAGCACTAAAAATCCTTTTGAATTATGTGGATATTGAGAAGTCGTGATGCAGCTCCAGAAGGAGAAATATGAGCGCACCAGCCTCCCAGAGGGATTTGGACAGGGCCAGCAGAGAGGTGCCCCATGTGAGGTGAATTGCTGATAAACACAATCCTGCCCCTTCTCCCACATGTGAGACAGGTCCCAAAATACACAGCCTCAGGTCTTAGTCCCTTCTGAGCCCCCATGGCCAGCCCCAGGGTCAGACCCACAGGAAGCCCACTCCTCCCAGCCCACAACCACATCCTGCACGTGGCATTTCCCCGTTAGAGCCAACATTAAGCTATAAACCATAATGTGTTATGACACCAGCCGATGCAGTGTAATTGCTATAAAGCCATGAAATGTAATGTAATTGGCAGAGTGGCCATTATAGCATCGTGTTACAGCTCTAATGGCTTCCAGTTGTTATCTCAGACACAGTCTGAGTAAGAACAACCAAACAACTCCTGCTCCCCACTGACCGCAGCTCTGCAGCACCTTGGTACCCCAGAAATGCACATTTCCCACTCCATCCTGCTCAGACACAGGAGGAAATACTGGCACAGAAATGCCTCAGTGTTTCCAAACTTGGCTTTCCATTTGCAGAAACATCAGTTGAAATTACTTTTTAAAAAAAAAAAAAAATTCCTGCACTTCAATAATCAGGTCATATTAAAAAAAAAAAAGCAAGCAGATTTCCACTTACAATTATTTCATTAGTGTATGATACCCCAGACAATTCAACAGCTTGAGAACCTGCTGGCTGTGCAGGTCCAAGCACGCTGCCCACGTAAGAGGTCCTTAGTGCTAATTGTCAATTCCAACCTCAGCCATTAAGAAATTATTGCTAATGCATCTTACAACAGCCTTTGTAAGGGATTAGTAAGGAATTCATCAGAAAGCAAAACCAAATAAAAACAGAAAGTGGTGAAAGAGAAAAATTATCTTTCCCCAAACTGCAGAGTCAGCAGGAGACAAAGCTGGGACCCATCACCCACATGCAGCAGCTCTTACCTGTGCTCCAGATCCAGGGTTGAGCCTGGGGCTCCCTTTGCCCCAGCACTAGTGCCCCTACAGCCTGGGCACCTCCCCATATAGCTTGGGATGGGTGAGGGGCTCAGCTGTGGCTCATTCCCCACCACAGCCCCCAGCAGAGTTGCAGCTTGTCCCCTGCACCTGCAGCCCTGCTCAGGGAGCCCTTATGTGCTGCTCGTGAAGTGCCCTGTCAGGGCTGCTGTGGGGCTGTATCCAGCTGCTTTCTCTGGGGTGCTGGAGCCTGAGGATTGTTGCCCCAGGGACACATGTGCTTCCCCTGGGGTCCTAGCCATGAAAAATAACATTGATGGAATGGGGTGCTGGGGACAAAATTGGGGCTGGGGCGCCTGTGGGGCTTGGGGTGTTTTTTCAAAAGACTGAAAAAAATAATTCTTTGAAGGGTTGAGGGAGAGAAGGGACAGTTTGTGCTGGAGAGATGTCACCTATGGGGCATGATGGCTCCAAGTGGCACAAGGACACAGGGCTGGAGCTGTAACTCATGACTTCTTTGCTTTCCACCCTGGTGTCAGTATTATGTTTCAGATTATATTTTATTCATAAAAATTGCTGTACTCACAGCTGCACCTGGCAGAGCCAGGACTGGCTCCTGCTGACGGGTGTGTGGGTCCAAGCATTGTAACAACTGTTGAAAATTAAATGTATCAGAAGAGGGCAAGAGCCCTCAGGTTCCTCCCTGTGACCTGGAGTGTGGATACCAGTGGGGCAGGGGTTTACAGCATGTGATGGGCTGTTGTTGGTAACCACAGCCCGAACAAGCCAGAGCGGAGCATGTGAGCTTGTATTTTTAACTCTGAAGTCCTGGTGACATGGAAAACTGGGTACCCAGTCCAGGTGCCACACAGATGGATGGAAAAACTCCTGCCACCCATTGGCACCTCTGCTTTGCCAACCCCAGACATTGCAGTGTGTTAATAAATCTTACTCAGTGCTTCACCTTGGGAATGGTTTTAAAGCTGTGTCCAGAGCCCAGCACAAACCATTTGCCACTGGGGAATTAGCTGGGAAGCGCTTCCCTGTGGAGCTGCTGGTGGGGAGCTGGCAGAGTGAGATAAAACTGTGTATGGTGCAAACCCTCAGCTCAGAGGCAGATTTAGCATCCCCAAGCAGGAAAATAATTTACAACCCCTCAAGAGGCTAAGGAAAGGATGAGCCCGTGGTCCTCATCGGGCTCAGTGCCTCCCTGGCACAGTGTTAGCTAGTACTCAGCATTCATGAGCTGCAGAAAAGGCTTAAGCAAATGCTTCAGCCACCCATCGGTGCAAACATCCCCACACACCACTCTCATCCTTCTACCCATGGGAAGGACTCCATGCTGGGCTAGGAAGTGACACACGGTGCCACCCTCCTCCTCCTTGCCACCCCCGACAACCCTGTGCCCTCCCAGGCTCAACTGAGACAAGCAGAGGCTAAGAACATCGACTGGGTTTTATTCCTCAGGTCTGATAAGTAAAAGCACAAGTTTTCTTTGGAAAAAAAAACGAAAAAAACCAACCCAACAACCCAAAAGACAATGTTCAAAACACGCGGACGGTTTGCGTTTCTCAGGACAGAAGCCGTGCCGTCAAGCTCCGCCGCCGGGCGTGTGTCCTTTGCAGGGATGTAGTTTAAAAAAACCTGAACCCACAGAAGAGGAAAAGACACAGGGCTACAGGATTCCACATCAATTTTAGGGAAAAAAGGGCCCTTTTTTGCTATTGTTATAAATATCCTATCTGAGCATCTCAGAGCAAAGAGTATCTGTAACAAGGACATCCATTCTGCTTGGCCCCAGGGGCACAAAATCTCTACCAGCACCTCAGACCACTACAAGCCCGTGGGGACAGTGGCCTGGCACCCATCACGCATGGCCCGGCTTTCTGCTGGTCTCCCTGTGGGGTGATGGGTGCTGCCGTCCCTGCAAGTGGCACCCGTCACCCTTACTGGAGGCGGTTTGGACACCACGCCGCAGGGGACCAGGGAGCTGGGGGCTGTCCAGTGGGAGAGGGGAGAGGAGAGTAGAGGAGAGGAGAGGAGAGGAGAGGAGAGGAGGGATGCCAGGGCATGAGAGGGCTGCAGGTGGCAGGTCAGGCGCAGGTGGCCTCCTGGCTCTCGATGGGGATCTCACTGCTGCAGCCGGCCTCGCCGTACTGCTGGTAGGGGGGGATCTGGGGAGCCTCGATGATCAGCAGCCCCTCTGGCGACAAGGAGGCAAAGACCGTGATCGGATCCACCTCATAGGGCAGCCTGCAGGAGGAGAGGAAAGATTTAAGAGCTGGGTTAGGAGCTGAGGGGCCAGGATGGCCGCATTCAACATTTGGGAAGCCCACGCTGGACCCCCAGCACATGGAGAACCACCAATGCCGAACCAACAGCCTCAGCACTGGGCTCGGCAAAGTCTATGTTATTACTGTAGTGCCTGGGAATGTGCCGAGGATATTTAAAGCACCCTCCTGGCCAGTCTGGCCCCTATGAGCTCTGTTTAATCTCCCCAGCAGATATGTTTGACAGGATGTCACCCACCGCTTGTGCTGCCCGGGCTTCTGCAAAGCCAGAGTAAATCATCATCGTGCTGCAGCCCGCGTCAGCTGCAAGCCTTGCCCGTAAAAGGAGCCACCACTGCTGCTGAGGGCCGAGCAGGAGGGAGCGTCGTGCTCACCCCAGCTTTCCCATAGGAGTTTGGGATGCACAGGGCTCCTTTGCGGTAGAGAAGCAAAGTTGAGCTGCTGCCAGCTGAGGAAACCCTTCCCGTGCCATGGGCTTTGCTGTTTTCCCCTGTTAACCCCACGAGCCCTGTGGCCGGGGATCTGTCCCCGACATGGACAAAGGGCTGTGCTTGAGACTCGCCTGCCTCTGGACTCACCTCCCTCCCTGCCCTTTGCCGTTGTTGTTGCCAAAGTGAGCCATGGTGGTGAGTCAACATGATAGCGATCTAACTGACATCATTCAGATAGATATATACATATACATTCATGCACAGGGATTTATTTTGGGGCTGCCGATGCTGTCAGCCCATCATGCCCTGCTGCACCCCAGGAGATGTACTGGCACTGTGAGCACAGCCCCTTACACCCTTTCTGCTCCCTGCACCCCAGCTGGCTCCAAACACAGCTCCAGGCCTGGAGGAGAGCACCCAGAAAAAGTCATTATCCTCTTTTACCTCCCTCAGGAAATCACTGTGTGGCCCGAACCAGCCAGGCACGTGCTGCAAAAGGACAAATTTTGGGGTGAAAACAGGCACAGGAGGCCTTGCATGTGTGAGCTGGGGTATGGGACCTGAGCTCAGCCCTTTGTTGCTGGTGGCATCCTCACACTACTGCAGGGATGAAGTCCCACAGCAGGCTAGTGACTTTTGGATGCTGGTCGAGGGGCTGTGGCAGCCCCCCTGTGCCCCAGCACGTTTGATGGGGGAGCGCCCTGGGGCTGGATGGTACCTACTGAATTTTCTTGGTGAAGTTCTTGGAGACGATCCCTCCTTCCACCTGCTGCTCCTCGTGTTTGCCTGCAGGGAAGGGCAACACCCCACATCACCACCTCATCAAGAGAGTATTTTTTCCCCAACAAACAACAACAAAACCCAACAGGGAAGGTTTCGGAGGAGTTGTTTCTCTTCCCTAGTACAGCTGGGGACCCTTTCCTTCTGGAGAGGGCTCAGGGAGCTTCTCCTATGTGGGGAAGGAGATGGTGGACACAGCACACCCATATCTCCAGTGAGATCTTGCAGGTTGCCAGGGGCTGGGGATTGAGAAAAAGCCCTCACACATAATAAAATCTTTGGAAGTGGCAGCATCCCCCCCTGTCCCACTCACCAGCACTGACTTCTCTCTACCATGCCGTCAAGCTGGGAGTCCCTGTCTGGAGCATCTCCAAAGTTAAAACCATGCAGGCAGCTGTGCAGGCCCCCCCACCCTGTGTTTTTTTACCTGCGAGGCTGCAATCCCCAAATAAATACCCAGGGCCATGCTTCGTGGCAGCCCCCAGCCTGTCCCTGGGGACCCCGGCCCAGGGCACTCAGGGATGATGGGGATGTCGGTGCTGGGCTGAAGGGATGCTCAAGGCTGGGTGCCTGTGAGCACCCTACATGTGATGCACCCCACACCTACTGTCCCCACCACTAACTGCATTTTTAGGAAGGTGCTTCTGGCCAGTTTGTCCCCAGGCTGTCAGGGGTGTGTTGAAGCAGGGGCTGTGGAGTGGCTTTCCCCGGCTTCCCAGCTCCAGAGCTATCTCTCTCTTGGCCCCTTTAAAGGGAATCTCCTTCCGTGCCGGCCTCACCCTGGCTATAATTAACCAAACCGAGCTGGGGCCCCTCTTAGCAGTTTGCTGCAGGGTGCTGCTGCTGGCAGCAGTGCCTCCCTGGCCGATTGGGGCATAAAGTGGGGAGATTTACCCCAAAGGAGGCTTACCCTTTTTATTTTTGCAGCAAACCCCCATGATTTGTGAACCAGGTCCCCCTGTGACACCCCTGAATTGCCCATGGGGCTGCCCCTAAGTACAGCTGCAGACCTGGCCCTGCTCCCAAGCACAGGGCTGCTGCCGCTGGCTTAAAATAAAGGCAATTTTTGCATTTTATAACAATTTCTTGAGCCAGCGCAGGCAAGGCAGCACAGTTGCTATTCATGCCCCATCCTCCGTGTCCCCAGTGCCTTCGCTCTCACCTGACACCTCAACGTAGCCATCCTTGGTTTTGACGGTCAGCTCCTCGGGTTTGAAGCTGTGCACATTGACGCACACCTTCCAGGGCTCGCGGGGAAAAGGCGCGGGACTGCGGCTCTCGGGGTACCCCCCAAAGCGGGCGCCATAGCTGGGGGCCATGGTGGAGGCACGGGCCATGCCTGTGCGCAGGGGACCTGGCCAGGTGGTGGTGAGCCGTGGCCGAGCCCAGTCGGGCCAGTCCGCCGTCAGGTCCCCAGGGAAGGGCGACATGCCGAAATCATCGTCCAGCAGGCGTGAGGTCAAGCCGGGCTCCCGGAAAGGGTCGCGGACGCTGCGCCGGCCAGGGTAATGGCAAGAGAAGGGCATCTGGCTGTCGGCCATGGCTTCTTTTGGAGGGGTCCGAGCGTATCCCCTGGGCTCTCCCACGGAGCTTCAGCCTCTGTGCGGCTGCTCCTGGCTGTGAATTTCCCAAGGGAGCCCGTCCCGGAGGAGACGCATCCACCCCGGGCGGGACACGGGTGTGCGGCTGCGGCGGGTGCTGCAGGGACGTTCTCTCCTTCCCTGGCACCAGGTGAAGGACAACGGAGAAAATCAATTCAGGGCTGAATCACTGGGAGTCGCAGGAAGGACGGCGGGAGCTCTCTGGCCGTGAGAAAATGCTTCCTGTCTGGCTGTGATCCCAGGGACTGGGGAGAGGAAAATAAAACTCCTCAGCAGAATATGGGGAAAAAAAATAAATAATAAAACCAAATATCCCGAGATTAAAAAGCTTATCTCTCCTCTCTTGTCTCTTGCTCCCCAGCACTTTATGTGCAACTTTCCCTGCTGCTCCTGGGCGAGAGCTGCAATAAATACTTGAGCTTGGAGCCGAGAAACTTCTCTAACCTTCCAGCTGCTGGGCCAGTGCTATTTATATGGATTTGGGAGGAGGGAGGGTGTGTTTTGCAATTCCTGCTCTGTCAGCTGAGTATTTTGGAGAGGATGAAACAGCCGTGGAGAATCTGGGCTGTGGCAGTTGACCTCTCTGGCCGGCCTGAGGATCCCGGCTGCTGCAGGACCATGGTGTTTCAGCAGCTGCCACAGACACCCCCACCCTCTCCTGCCACCCTATGCCCAGTCTGCCTGCCCAAAATAGCCCCCGAGCTCAGGGCCAGCTGCTTTCACCCCAGTGTCACCCATTAAAAATACCCCCTCGGTGGAGCTGGGCCAAGCTGCTCCCCTCACTGTAAAGCCATGTGTCCCAGTGCCACCCAGCAGGCCACTGTACGGGAAAATGGGTCACTGGTGGCACCCCTGACGCAGCGCTGTGAGGGCGGTGGGACATCATGGGTGGGTATTTGGGGGATTCTGGTGCAGGGGATGGATCCTGTTTGTGGCCAGGAACATGAAGCATCTCGTCTGCCCAGGGCTGCCCACAAAGCCTGGGTATGAGCGGGACTGTGGAATGCAGGAAAAAAGCCAAGCTCCAAGGGGTGCCCTTCTTCGGCTCCGCTTCCTTGGCTGTCTTCACCAGTTGAGCCCAGAGAAATGTCCCCGAACCATGGGAAGGACAGGGACCCGGGACGGCAGGCTCCTTGCAGCGCTGCTCAGTACCTGCCTCCTCCTTGCCCCACCGCATGCCCCGGCCCTGCTGCAATCCCCGTAAGGAGGCAGGGAGAGGTGGTAATTGGTAATGACAGCCGCGCGGCAGTGGGGCTTAATTACAGGGCAGCGCAGGGAGCGCACGGCATGCCGTGGGAAGAGGCGCGGCAGTGGTGGTGGTGTCTGAGCTCCTGGCGAGCACCCACCTGGGCAACATGGCCCTGACTGCGCGAGCAGGGACTACCTGGTGGCAGTGGAGGGCTTCCCGTGGAAGTGGTCCGGGCGCGGTTCGATGGTACGTGCCGAAGGATGGGATGTCATCGGTGAGGGTCATGCTGGATACGTCATGCCTCATCTTCCCTCCTGGCTCTGCCTCATGCTCCTTCTCTCTGGCATCTACAATTTTTCTAATAGTCTCAATGGAACTAATTACAGCAGGAAGACTTTAATGCAGCGCAGGCCGCACAGCAATTCAGCCACTGGTCACTCCAACGGCATTAATCACGCTGCACCGATGCAGCAGCGCTGCAGGAAGGAGCTGCCTCTCCTTGGTGTGGGGCAGGGCTGTGCGCCTTAGCTTAGGTCCTTCACCCCTACATGCATGGGGACAGCTGGGCATTGTGGGGGTCTCCCTGAAGATCAAGGGGGATGCCTGGAGGTGCCTGGGAAGGTCCCAGGTGTCAGCTGAGCACCCCTGGGTGCAGGGAGGCAGCTGCCAGCAGGCGGACAGAGCATGTCCTGCTGTCCCCTTGTTCTGCTCGGCTGCCCCTGCTGGGCTGTGGTTTCCTGCTGCCCGGGCATGACAGCAGGGTGTCCTGGGGGACACTGCCGTGGGCTCAGCGGGAGACCTCTCACCTTGGCTAGGGAGCAGAATCACCCTAGCACCCAGCTCTGCACCCACATGGACGAACACTGGCCCACAAGGAGAGGGGGACAAGACCTCAGGAGGTTTCAGGCAACCCCACGATCCTGCTGTATTTCCAGAAGCCTCACCAACATCTCCAGTCCAGCATTACCCCGCATAACTCTGGGCCATCCTCCCTCCCCAGCCAGGAATCCTCCCTGTCTCCTTGTTTATCCTGATTAGTCACACGTCCCCTCCCTGCGGCTCTTGCCCTCTCTGGGCCATCCCAATTTAGCTCCTGTTGTCACTCCAAATTTCCCAGCTGACTCCTGCCGCCAAGCTGGCCCCATAACATCAGCTCTGGGGAGTGCAAAGTGGTCTTGCAGCTTCCTTTCTCTGAGTGATCTGGGGATGCTGCCTTGTGTCCCCAGGATCTGTCTGTGCTACAGCCAGACCCTTCCTGGATGCCCATCCGAGCCCCATTGGGAACAGCATGGGGAACTGGTCCAGTGCTACTGCTCCCCTGTGGGGCCTCCAGCCAGTCCAGGGGAGCACCCTAGGGTGAGAGGCATCATCTGGGGTGTTAGGGAGTCCCCACTGCCCCATTACTCACAGGCAAGTGCCCTGGTTCCTGCTGAGATGGTCAAGAAGGTGGCTGCAACAGGATCTTCTGATGCAGGAGTACCATGCAGGGCTTGGAGCAAGGGCTGTCAGGGAAAGGCACAGCCATCAGGAGAGCACCAGCAAGCCCAAATGATGACCTCTGTGGTGAGACAGCGTCATTTCTGGCTTGGGCTACTGATGCCTGAATGGGGCAGGAGGATCCAAAGTGGCTGACAAAGGGCACTGGCAAAAGCCTGGTCCAGCAGGGAAGGGAGAGCTGCCAAGAATACAAGCCCACGACTTTTTTTGCTTCAGCCAATGCCCCGAGGAGCTAGACCTTGGCAGCTGGGAGTGGAGGCACATGCCCTTCCGTGCGGAACAGCTGAAACAACCCAAAATATCCCATTGCACGCAGTCGGATCCAAAAGGAACATGACAATCAGGACTGTGATGAAGGAAATACTGTCCGAACCTTTATTGGAACCCTTTTTCTAACAACTCAAATACCCCAGGAAGACTAAAGAATACAGGATGTGTTTCGATGGAGAGCAAAGGGAGTTTTACAACGAAGTCAAATGAACAGATGCGCTGGTGTCATTTGGAATCGACCAACAGACAAGAAAACATAGACACCGTTCCCCTCAAGGCTTTTCTCACGTCTTGGCTTTTGTTCTAAATCTTCTCATTCCCTGGGTTTGGAAGATGGAGAGCTGCCCCTTGGCTGCTGAAATTCATGGTGTTGTTCCCTAGGCAATAGCCCAAAAGTTGAGATGCTTGACCATGAAGCTGTTGCTACAACAGCAGATGTACCAGTGTTTTGAAGACCCTCCCGGTCACGTGCAAACTTCCAGGTAGCAGCAAAAGTCACAAGAATTAGTTATTCTCTGGTAAAGAGGTAATAAAACCCCACTGGATGCTAAAAGCCAAAGTCTTCACTTGGGCACCTGAATTCATCCCTTTCTCAGACAAATATCCTGACAGCCCCAAGGCTGAGCACTCTGCAGCTCCTGGCCAGCTTCATGGGAACAGCCCACACCACAGCCACGTCCGCCCTCCAACAGCCTGGGCAGCTCTGTCCACAAGCACCAGCACCTCTCACTCAGGTGAAGAGGACAATGGCTGTGGCATTGGTGGAGAGACATGGGAAGGATGTGATTTTTAGCTCATCCCATGATTTCTTCAAGCTGGGGGAAGATGCCTGCAGCAAGCTCTGGTTTGTGTTGGAGGCAACAGGAGAGACCTCCCCAGTCCTGTCCTGGCCACCTTTCCCAAGCTCACGTCTAGGCAAACCTAGCGGTTCTGGCACAAAACCCAGGGAAGGGAGCAAAGTAGGACATGGCATCAGGACAAAGGTCTCAGGATGGAGCAGAGTGATTGTTCTTGCTTCCTAGTAGTGTCCCTTCAACAACATCCCCTTCCTCGCATTGATGAAAGGGCGACAAGTCCCCCCATCTGCAATAACCACTAAGAGACAAGACAGGATTTGCGGTGGGAGATCAGAGACCTCTGTGGATCTCTGGTGACCCAAGCAGCCCTACATGGCACAGAGGAGGGAGAGCAGGGTTACTCCTCTGCCACAGCTGGCCACTTGCCTCTGAACACCCAGCACCTTTCCAGGGGGTTGTGATTTGTCTATAGAAGCTGTTCCAAGAAGACAGAGGATTTCCCCCTGCCTTGCTCATCTCCATCTAAGTGAGGTTCTTCCCTAAATCACTGGTGGTTGAGCTCCAAATGAGCCTAATTTGTCTGCCAGATGCCTCCATGCCAGCAGATGACAGCCTCAGTAATTCACCTCTCTGACAACCTCTCTCCAATGTGTATGGCAACACCTCAAAGGCTCCTGCCTTTATGGACCCAACGCAAGACCCGAATAGCTTTTTTAAGTAATGCTCAATAAATAGAAAAAATAAATATTAAATAGAAGCTAAGTTCTCTCAGCCTGGTCAATGTATGTACAATGCATAGCAAAATAACAGTGATTGGCTGTTGTAGACAAGTTTGGTACAAATTCAGTCGCCCAAAACAACAAAAACACTGAGGAAAGTTGCAGTCAACATAAAGCAAAGCTCAACCGAGTGCTGTAACCCGTGAAGAAAAAGAAAGAACACAACAGTGCTTTGAAATGTCCCTTATCTTTGCTTTCCAGCAAACCTGCAGAGATTGTGGTTGGGTTTTCTGGCACCTGGCCTCAGCGCTGGGGCTGGGGGAGGTGTGACAAACCCAGAGCCAAGAGAGGCCCAGGGAACGAGAGGGCTGACAGCACGACTCTGGGCTCAGAGGGATGTTTGGGAGCCGGTGCTGTAACGTGTGCTCTGTCAGGGAAAGGCAACTGGGGCACTTGTGGGATGGAAATCAAACCGTGGGTGGGAAGGAGCTTCTGTGTTTGAGGAAAGCAAATCCCCCCAAGATAGGGCCTCCAAAAAATGGCCAAGATGTTTTCCTGAAGCCTTGAGGTTGTGGCTGACCCTGGGCACCCCTCGTGCGGCCACCCACAGATAAGCAGTGATTCACCAATCCCGAAATGACAAAGTTGCCTTTCCACCGGCTGAACGCTGCTCTTTGTGGAGCATCAGCAGCAATCTGAGGTGCTGGATGCAGAGCAAAATTCTATAAAAACAACGAATGAGCGAAACAACATTAAAATAAAAAAGCGCTGGCAAAAGGCACAGAGATAGAAAAGCTCATGGGCTTCTCACAAATGAATGGAAAACCCAGTTGTCTGCTGACAGGGATGGTGATATTCCAGGTTGTACTAATAATCTTAAATAAGTTAAAAAATAAATACCACCACTAAGGGAAACTCATATGTATATGCACACGTGCACACATAGACGCACATATACGTACACATCCACACAGAGATTGGGTTAGATCCTGTCACCAGAGGCTGGTTTTTGCAAGCCTCTTCAGTACGGATCACTCTCTCATGGCCTCATTTCTTTAGTTTTTCCATGGGTGGGTCACTGTGCAGTGATAAACACAGCAGGGGAGTCCTAGTGACGGCATCCTCCCAGGGAAACCAGCGGTGCCTGCGCTGAGCAGCTCGGTTTCGGGTTGTGCGCTGGCTGCAGAGCCAAGGGAAACAGCGGCGGTGGCCAGCTGGCGCCCGGCTGGGGTGACACTTCCCCTTGCAGCACTGCAAACATCCCATTGCTCGGCCAGCCAGCGAGCAGACCCTCGCTGTCACCTCCATGAGGTCCTAGACCCGTTTCTGTGGTCACATCCATCGCGTTCCTGCACAAATCTAATGACAAAGCCTAGATTTTAACACGAAAACGGTCAAACAGCTCTGCCCCATATCCCTCTGTCTGTCACTCGCTGTCCGCCCTGCTCCGGCGAGTGCAGACAAAGGGACACATTGGTAGCAGGAGTGGCTGTCACTCCTCTGGCCACCTCAAGAGGGGTCAGCACTGCAAACCTTTACACGAGAACAGGGGCATGGATACATTCAAACAAACAAACAGATCCCAAAATAACTTACTGTTTAAAAAAAACCCCAAAGCCATAAATAAATACTGGTAACGGTGACCACCTGCATCCATTCTGACATACAATTAAAAATAGAATAATAATAATAATTAATAAATAAATAAATAATTTAAGGGGTTTACTCCAACACAAGTCTGCTCGGGTAACCCCAGGAGCGTGTAGCTGCCACGGACTGTACGAGCAGAGGCAGTCCTTGAAGCACGGATCAGCCGGGCGGGTACGAGAGC
This sequence comes from Baryphthengus martii, assembly GCA_013396935.1. Lineage (NCBI taxonomy): Eukaryota > Metazoa > Chordata > Aves > Coraciiformes > Momotidae > Baryphthengus > Baryphthengus martii. The sequence goes on from VWZK01022233.1 coordinate 29,838, forward strand.
TGCCGTCAGCCCCATACAACCCTCAGAGTCATCTCCTGTCGCATGGTTGGTGGGTGCTGCTGACACTAATGCGGTGCTTCGATCGTCCATCCCCAGCCACAAGGAACTCACGTCAGTGTTGGGTTTGGTATTTACACCAGTTGCATAAAGCCCCTCTTCTTGTCTCTCCTTTCCTAGCTGTTGACTTCCCGGCTCGCTGCTTCCTTGCTACAGATGCACATGTGCGTTAAGGGGTGTTAAGGGGCATGAGGCTACTCTTGAAACACTGGTAGATCTGGGGTTTGGGCTCCTATCACTCCCTTCGGTCTTCCCAGGGAGCAGCGGGACAGGGCATTTCAGCGTCAAACTGGGAGAGACTCTGGGAAGAAATGTGAGGTTTTCAGCCCTTTATGAGAAGGGAGTTCACTGCAGAAGATGGCCGAAGGGCCACTGGCTGGGCCAGCGCAGGAGGGAAGGCAGTAACTAACGCCTCACTGCAAGAACACCACATCTTTGATCCCTTAAACATAGCCCTGGAGTGTTTGCTCAGTCCTACCAGGAATGCTTCTCTCTCTGTCCTAGAAAGTGGCCCCCCAAGAGATGGACACACATCTCCACCAAGCCACTGCGCATACCAGTGCCCAGCTCTCTGCCTTGGCCACCCTTATCCTCCAGTTACCTGTGGAGAGCAAGATGGGGGATGAGGGACTGCGAAAAAGGAGAGCTTTGGAGGTTGAAGGCACAGGATGAGGGGGACCAGCAGTAGGAAGGATACTGAGAGAGAGGGACCCCTGGCATGAAACTTCTCCTTGTACCTATCCAGATGGAAATACTGCCTGCACTGCTGTACTTTCCAACAGATAACAGGTTTATACACTTGTCGAGGTGGTGATCCAGCCCCACCAGAACACCACATGGCACTTGGTCTTCCTCCACTTGCTGCTTTGCCCCTTCACCTGCTGCCAGCGGGACCGGAGGGCTGAAGGTAACTAGCTGGGGAGGGGATTGCATTTCTTTCTACCCCCTCTCCTCCTCCAGCAGATGTTGGCTCCACTTAGCCCTTTTCTGTGACACTGAAACGACACACCTTCTTGACTCATTAAGCCCAAACGCATTAATAATCATGCAGGATGGAAGGGGAGGGGATGGAAAAAAGGAGAGGGAGGGAAGTCTTAAGCCTAAATTAGCGTCTCTAAGCACCCAGGTGTTGTAAGAGAAAAAAACTCCCCAGCACCGGCTCAGCCTGTGCTGGAAGAAGCCTTTTGTTACCCTGCAAAACAGAGGAGTTGTGCAGGCAGCTGGGCCGGCAGGGCTGGCAACCAGACAGAACTCCAGGGCACAGGGCTGCCCAGGCAGGCAGGGCCCTCCTGCCACTGCCTGAGGCTCCTTGGAAAAACAGGCAACTACTGGGGGGGGGTCTTTTCTGTCCCCCTTGCCCTGCTCTGTCCTCCCAGCAACAGACCGGGGTGCAGGCATGTCCAGCTGCAGCTCAGCATGGGCGCTGCAATGGGGCTGCTAATCCTGCCTCAGCGGAACCCAAGGAGATCCTGAAATTCTCCTGGCACTGCTTAAAATTGCTGCCTGTTATGAGAAGGGGGAACTGGGGTTCTCTGGCTCATGCAATGCCCTTTTAACCTCATGCAATGCCCTTTTAACCTCACGTGCTCTCACTGCACCCCAGAGCTAGGCTGTCTCCATACCTCCTTACAGTCCCATCAGCATCGCGCTCCCTTTAGAAAACCTAAAACCAAGATGTTTCCTCCAAGAAGAGAATCCCACGGCCCCTGTCTCCTGCTCCTTGGAACACAGAGTAGCACCAGCTGCCTTCTCCCTTGGTACCCCACCAGTCCCACATCCTCAGCAGTTTGTTTGCAAGCAAGTCATGGTGCTAGGGTGGGACAAAACAACCCTGCGAAAGATGATGCATGCCTGGTAGGAAAGGGTGGGAGAAAGAGCAGGAATGGCCTTTTTTTTCCCCCAGGAATTACGTCAGGAGGGACTTCTAGCCTTCTATTTATAGCAGGGACTGGCTGATGGGTAATAAATAAATATTCTCTCATGGAAGAGGCCTGCTGCACAGTGGGCAGAAACTCTGGAGGAGAGACCCAAGGGACCTGATATTTGTGGGGACAGGTCACTCCCAACTCATCACCAAACCTTCCCAGCAAATTTCTCCCTAACTGTAGCTCTGCCTTCAACAGAAATTTGCTTACTGGTTACTGGTTTGGCAGAAGAGCAAGGAAATGAATTCTTTCCTTTGGACCAGCCGGTAGTGCTTTGGGGAGAGGCAGTGATGGGGAGATGGGGGCATCAGGGAGGATGGAGCATATCTGTCATGACAGACCCTCTGTAAAGAACCAACCCCTCTTCCAGCCCTGGCCTCGAGGAGCTGGGACTGATCCACTCGCTCCATGGAGTGGCTGCACCGGGCACACGACAGCTCTTACTCCGAACCAGGGAAGAGGTACCCGCCACTGCCACTGCATCAGTATCAGGGATGATTGCTATCGATGGCCAGGTAGGTGGGAAGGAAGCAGAGAATGCCAGGAATTTGGAGGTGACCGTCGGCGGCACTCCCTAGCGACGCAGGCTCTCAGAGCTGCCTCCTGAGTCATAGCTCCTGCTCCTGCTGCGGCTGCTTCTGGGGCCTGAACTCCGGCTGCGGCTCCTGCCCTCGGCGCTGCTGCTGCTCCAGCTTCGGCTTCGGCTCCGGCTCGTTCGGTAGCTGGAGTAGCTCCGGCTCGGGGAGCGGCTAAAGCTGCTGTACCAAGAAGAATAGCTGCTGGCGCTGCTGGAGGAGGAGGGACTGGGACGGTAGTAGGGGATTGGGCGCTTGCGGGCACTGTGGGGACAGAGAGATGTGGGTTAGCAGCAACAAGAGGATTTACTGCCAAAATCTCCAAAAAAGCACTGTTTACTCTGCACAACACTGGCCCAAAATGTGATTGTGTGCCTTTTAAAGAAAACAAAGTAAGAGATCAGGTAGCTGGCAGGCCTTGGGATTCAACCCCCCCACCCCCTCAGCCCTGGGGAACATTCCAAGCACCAAGGCTGAAGCTGAGCTCTGATTGACGTTGTCTGAAACAGCCCTCAGTGTGAAGGTTAAAGTCAACATTTGACTCTCTACAGTGTGGGACGTCTACCATGGGAAAGGGTGAAGCAAAAAGTGTGCGAGGAGATGCTCCTGGCACCTGATGGTCCCTGCTCTGACTTTATCTATCTTTTTTCTTCAGCTATTGTGAAACCCCCTCATTCTCCCTCTGCCTCAAACTAGATAACCCCAAGTGCTGAGAGGTGCAGAAAGGCCTGCTGATCAAACTCAGGGAAACAAATCTCCTCCTAGAGAAAACTCCACTGGCAAGGGCTGGGACCCAAGGACAGCATACGTCCCCCTGGGGAGTGCCACCTGAGCCTATCTCCAACTGATGGGTCTGCAGCTCCTTACCTTGTGATGCGCCGAGCTTCGAGGTGGCTGGGAGAGTCTCTCCTACGTTTCCTCAGGGGTGAATAGGACCGCCGCCGCCGGTCACGCTCCCTGTGCGTCTCCTTCTCGCTGGAGCTGTACTTGTGCTCACGGTCCCTGCAGAAGGCACAGATGGCTGAGTCTTTGTGGGATGGATTTTGGATGTGGAGGCAACAACTGATGAAGGCACAGATGAGTGGAGGACGTTCAGCTCCAAAAGGGACCACTCTAAGCAAAGTGCTCCAGTGGTTCCAGCCCAGCACCCACTCACTTTGCTGGACAAATAGACGCTCATCTGGCTGGACAGATGGACACCCACTAAATGTGTCTGGGGATTTCAGCAGTGTCTCCTGCTAGCCCTGAGCTGCCAAGCTAAGATGGCTTCCATGTACTTATGCAGTATTTACCTCTACTAAAACTGCTTTTGCTGGCTGCGCTGCAGTAGCAGGCGAGAACCTGCTTGCCAGGAGGCCCCACGTGAGCAGAGGGCCCCCGGTATCCCTGCAGGGCTGTACAGCTCCGCACCGCTTGCCAGAAGGAGTGCCCGTGTTGCTATGGCTTTCTCTTCTGTTTAATTCCCCTACACGTCAGCACAGGCCTTTCTGTGGAGCACAGCTGACTTCATACGCCCTGCTCAGTGCCATCTGCAAACCAACATGTTACAGGTCAAGGTTCTGATCCTCACATGCAGAAAACGTTCTCCCTATGAAGGGATTGTCACAGCCTGCAAGACTCATGCCCTGGGAATGTAACATTTTAAGGGTGCAAAATGTTCACAGCAGCAGAGATGTTACCAGGAAAACCTGCCCAAAGGCATCTCTAGGGCTGAGCTGTGAGCTGTGTGCTTTCTGTGGGGTGTGGAGGCAGCAGAGTTGCCTGGACGGTGTTTCCCTCTGCCAGGCTAAGTGCCAGCACGAGGGTACCTGGCATCTGCCTGCGCATCAGGGATACTTCCCAGGGCCTGACAACGCTTTGGCAGAGCCACGATTCTGAAAACTGGACCGTCTTCCTCTGCTGCACTAAGATTCCTCTCTGACAAGGGCTGCAGACCAGCGGTGAAAGCTGTGGGCAGACCCTACCGGAGCCTGATGCTCTACCCACTGATCACATCAGCACAAGAGAGAGGGGCACTCCCCAGATTTTCCTGTGACTTGTCTCCCACTCAAATGAGACCCTGGCAAACACCACCGAGCAGCCATCTGCACGCTCTCAGCTGCACAGTGTGTCCCCTGCAAGGGCTCAGAGCAGAGGAACAGCCGCTTCACCTGCCACATGCTCTGAGTGTGAGATGCCATGATGCTTCAAACACAAGGACAAATCTGGTCTCATTCCCAACAACCTACTCCCAAAAGTGCTTTGTGTGAAATCCCCCTGAAAAAATTGCAGGGCACTCCTTGGCTGTAGGAAATCCCCTTTTCCCACAGAAAGTGAAAGGTTCATCTTTGGGCTCTTCCCTCTGCGACTCGCACCAGCTCTGGGGAAAAAATGGTGAGAAATTTCCACTGGACAGAGGGGCCAACATAAGACTCTGTCATAAGCCTTACTCTGTGTCCAGGGGACTCCTCACCCCAGTGCTGATAACTGAAGGGCCCAGTGAGGAAGCTGAGGGAGCAGTTTGGGGCTGGCAGGAGGTGGCAAGTGTGCCGGAGTCCAAACAAGCGATGGAGTTAATGGGAAGGCAGGGAGCAAGTGAGGAGACACCTGTACCTGCTAGGGCTGTAGCGGGAGTAACTGGGGCTCCGACGAGGCCTTGAACTCCTGCTCTCAGGACTGTTTTTGCAGGATTTGGAGGAATAGCTGGGGGAACGTGAAGAAGACCTGGAGATAGGCAGGAACCATAACACAGTTAAAGATACTGGAGGGTGAGGCTGTACCCAAATCCTCTGAATCTGAGCTCGTGGTGGGGAAGAGATACCCTGTATTTCAGGGTCTCAGCTGAGCTCTGTGTGACCAGTCCACCCCAAGCCATGTGGATCCCTAGGCACCCCCCAAACTCTTACACCTCGCACTGCAAGGAGCCTGCCAGCCTGCAAATGATAGACATTGCCCAGGGTCGCAGAGACAGCCATTTTAATTGGCCTTACCTCTTTCCTGAAGAGCAGGACCTGCTTCGGGAGTACCTGGGGGAGGCCTTGTGGTGCGAGGAGCGGGAGCGGCTGGAGCCAGGGGAGGACCTGCCTGTGCTGGTGTACGACTCGCTGCGGGAGCATGGCCTTGGCGGGGAGCTGTGAGTTGGTGATGGGAGGAAGTTTCGCTTCTTCTCCTCTGAACAGCTGAGACACAAGGACAAGCACCCTCTGTGAACATATATTTGGACAGTCATTGAAGCTGTGGCTGAACTAGGACTGGTTCCCGGCTGAGGGGAGCACCATGCTCCAGCCAACAAATACTCCCATTGTCCCATTCCCCAACTGGGGATTAAAAGGACCTCGTGGCTCCCTGGGCTGCTGTTACAGGACATCCCATGTGTGTGGGTCCGAGCCCAAGAGCTCACCCTCCAGGCTGTGGAAGAGGTCTCAGGTGCTGCGACCGGCAGCTCTTCTGCCTCATGCCTGACACACCAGAAGTGTCTGGTTGGCAAAGCCCAGGTCAGGCGTGTGAGCAGTGCAGGCCCTGGCGAGGGAGCGAGGTGAGACATGCTGGAGTAAGGGAAAGCGTGAGCATGGCAGGGCAAGCGCCTGCGCTCCAGCCTGGCTGTGGAGCAGCACAAGCAGGCACATCCCATTGCCAGTGGACAGGGCTGCATCAATTCCTTTGCTTCCACAAGTGCCCTGGGTGTGAACTGGGGTTAGAGCCCAGCAGGAAGACAGCCTCCCAACAGCCAGGGCCGGCTGCAATCCCAGCTCCACCCATGCGAAGGCAGAGTTCTCCCACTGGAGTTGCGACGTGAAACGTATATACAGCCCTAAAATTTTACCCTCTGACTGAAAACTGAGGGCTTGTTCTCCCTAACAACAATTCCCCTGGCTCTCTCTACTCTCTCATTCGGTGCTCCCATCCCCAGACTGCTTCCTGGCTCTCACTTGCAGCCTTTAAGACCTGAGGGCCTGAACTGGAAGAGCTCCTGAGCACTGCCTGGGCATAGCCTTGAGTACCAGCCACTGCGCTTCAGTGCCTTTATCCCAAGCATCCCCCAGCAAAGCCTCAGGAATGCGAAGCGGTGCTGGAGGCTGGCATCTGCTCCTGTCTCCTGATGATGATCTGTGGCATTGGATGATGGTTTGACTCCTGCCCCTGGCCCTGATGCCCTGTGGCCCCAGTGCACAGAGCTGCTACTGTGTTATCCTGGAGCCAGCGAGGTCCCTGTGCTCCCCATCTGCAAGAGATGCTATCTTGTCACCTAGAATCAGTCCTGAATGTGCTGGGAAGAAGTAGACTGGAATTGGCTCCTTGGACACGTGAAAGAACAGCCCATAATGGCTTGAGTGAAAATGAACCCCGCTTCCCTTCCCCACAGTACGTAGAGGGGGAGAATTAGCACGGCAACCCTCTGATGCATCTTTCAGATTTTGCCCAGAAGGGCCAGCAACTCTTTTCTTTGACATGATCACATCCAGCTGAGCAGGGATGTGTTCAGGACACAGCTCGACCCAGGGCCAAACGCTGCGTTAGCCACACTACTCCCAGAAGAGCCAGTGCAAGCAACACCTGGGGTATGGTGGCTGGGGTTTTGTCTTCCTCCTCAGGCTACAGTCTTGGTCATTGCTGGGTTCTGGACTCCAGGCTGGCAAGACCGTGGGTCTGATTTATATCTAACTGCCTCCATACCACAAAAACCTCCCTGCCAGCTCACCACTGCAACTGGCGAGCGGGCGGGAGATACAGAGCAACAACATACCAGGTATTTGGCTGCCAGCAGCAGCTACTGGTAATCACTGACCTTCGGCCTCGTCCCTGGGCTTCTGGAGACAGATTTTCCAAAGCTGTTCCCTTGGTCTGGGAAAAGCAACTGGTGAAGGAATTTCCTGAATCAGAGCTGTTACCGCTGTTGGCCAGTTTGGGCTTCCCGGACGAGAAGGCATGGCCAAAGCCATCATGGACTAGACTTCTTTTCTCCTGGCTGTCCTTTGACCTGGATGAGCTCGTTTGAGTGGAGGGAGGGGAGGAAGTATCGTTTCCTGAGTCATATTCATGATACTCTCCATTCTGGCTGGCTAGGTTGCCAGGCGGGCTGTCTGTTTTGGTAAAGAGGTCAGCAGAAGACCCTGACTGAGAGATCTGAAAGCAAAAAAGCCATTTGGCATTGTTTGAACAGCTTTTTGGGGGGATGTTTTTGGTTTTACTTTGCTTATTTTTTTTTTTAATAAACCCAGAAATTTTACCACCATGATGCACTGAAACAAAAGGAAAGGAAAGAAATAAAGGAAGAAAGAAAGGAAGAAAGAAAGAAAAAGAAGAGGAGAAGAAAACAAAAGCACGTATCCCTGAAAGAAATCCACAGTAAAAAGAAACATCTTTTCCCCCTGCTATCGTAACGGGAAGATTTAGAGATCATGCAAAGAGTATTAGCATGCGGTTCATGTTAAACGAAAGAGTTCAGCAAAGTAAACGGGCAACCAAAGAATCAAAATAACTAACTAAATAAAATAAGTGTAATAAAGGACAAAGCCCTTATTTAACCTTAAAGAGGAGGAGGAAAAAAAAAAAAGGATGTATACATATAAAAAACCCTACATAATCCTTGAAAAGAAAACAAAAGTGAAACAAAATCTTAAATGAGTGACATTTTTTAAGCTTCCTTAATAAAGAGACTGAATAAATGTCGCTAAAATAAGCAAAGAAAAATCAAATCAAATTAAGGGCTTCAGTACAAAGTAAAAACTGGCAAATAAACAAGCTTATCACTCCTAAAGCACAAAAAAAAAAAAAAAAGAAAAAAAAGAAAAAGAAAAAAAACAAAGGGGAGGGGAAAAAAAAGAAAAATCCCTCTGGAAATAAAAGGTATACAGATACTTCTTTGTGTGCTTTTTTCCCCCTGAAGAAGATATAGCTAATGCGCTCGAGTGACCTCTAATAAATTCCCTGGTGTCTTGCGGATAGCATCCACTTACCCATCAAGAACTCCTCCTTTAGTAGGTAAGGTGTAAGAAAAAAGGAAGAGCGGGCAACATAAGTCCATCATTAGAGTCTCAAATCACATGAAAAAAACATAACCCCTCTCTTCAATCCACACTGCCAACTGCTTGCTCGCCTCCTCTATGCAAATGTCACGACTGCTTTTTGTTTGCTGGCTTGTCTCGCTTATTATTCATTTTTGCTCCCTTCTGCTTTAAATGAGGCCATCCAGCCCGTTCCTGGAGGCTGAGCGCTTGTGCTGAAAAGTCACAGCTTGCACTAGATCCCTGTGGGTTTCGTGGAACTGACAAAGGGAACTCGAGGGAAGAAGTAAAATTAAGAAAAAAAATAAAGGGTGAAAAATATCCCCCCACTATGGTGCACTGGAGACCTGTGGGGAAGGGGATGACAGCCCTGCTCCTGCCAGCCTCTGCAGGGGGAGTTCAGCCACAGCCTGGCTGGGTTTCGGTGGGTTGCTGAACCCAATGGGGTCAGCAAGGACCCCAAACCCACATAGGCTGCCCTGGGCAGGGCTGTTGTCTGGGAGCCTGAGCACTGCCAAGGGGATTTACATCATTTGAGTATTTCATGGTTCAGTTTTTAACTCCACTGGCATTTCCCCAAGCCAGTGAGGGAATATGCTGGCTATCACAGAATCACAGAATGTTAGGGATTGGAAGGGACCTCAAAGGATCATCAAGTCCAATCCCCCTGCCAGAGCAGGAACCTAAATGACATCACACAGGAAGGTGTCCAGGCGGGTCTTGAATGTCTCCAGAGAAGGAGAATCCACAACCCCCCTGGGCAGCCTGTTCCAGTGCTCTGTCACCCTTACTGTAAAGAAGTTCCTTCTAGAGTTTAAGCGGAACCTCCTGTGCTCCAGCTTGTACCCATTACCCCTTGTCCTCTCATTGGGCATCACTGAGAAGAGCCTGGCTCCATCCTCGTGACATTCGCCCTTAACATATTTATAAACATTAATGAGGTCAAATGAGGCTATGTTAGTGCTAACGTCTGCCCTTGCAGTGGGGTGAGAATTCAGGCTAAACAGGACCCAGCACGTCTGCACTCTCGTGTGGCCTCCTTCTCTTTCACTCAGATGCTCCACTCTCCTCATTCCCACCCAAAAGGTTTGGTCTGGGGTCCTTAGGGTGTGGACACATAGATTTAGCTCCCCTCAGCTCAGGATAGTCCTCCAACATGTTCCCAGCAAACTGTGCTCCCTCAAACACCCACACATGTCCTCATGCCATGCTCTGAGGCACACAATGCCCTCCCTCTATGCCATGCTCTCCACACTGGGGACCTGGGCCATACCCTCACAAATCTGGGATATTCTGAACTGAGAAAACCACATTTCAATGTTTGCAATGTCTCAGGGAGCAGAGACCTGGATCCACTGTCACATGCCAGGGCCAGGACCAGTCCTTTTCGAGAGCATAGCCCTGGACTGGCTAGCACAGGGACAGAGCTCTCTCATCCACAGAGAGGCTACAGACTCAGCCTGTGCCACTGTTCACCTTCATCACCCCGTCAGATGGTGCCTTCACACCCATCCTCCTGCCCATAGCATCTGATCTGTGTCCCCAGTTGGGGGCTGTTCTCAACTTAGTTCAAGAGGTGCTAACTGGGACAGGGACAGCTGACTCAGACGCATGTGCTGAACCAGCAGCGACTGAAATCAGACTGAAGCTGCCAACACACAGAGCAGCTCTCAGCACACAGTCGTCAGAATGATGACTGCCCACAACATCCTCCTGCTCTGAAAACACCTGGAGCTGGAGGATCTCCAAGTACTTCCTACATCTCCAGAGAGAGACATTACTGCTTCTGGGATAAGAGACAGAGGGACAGGAATTAGTTCATCCCAGCAAATCCATACTGGAGCTGGGGACAACTCCATCTCCACTCCATACTAATTTCTAAGCTATGCTCAGCCCTAACTCAGAGACATCAGAAGCTCCAGCAGCAGGCATGGGAAATGAAGTGATCCTTCCTCACTAGCCAGCTTGCACCTTCAACACAGAAGCCGTAGACAGAGCAGAAATATCTCCGAAATGTTCCCAACTAAGAATGCGCGGAGACACACATCGCAAGTCCTCATTTCGGCATCTGGTACCACTCCTTGCTACTGCTCAGCTCTAGCACTTCTCTACCAATCCTTGTTTACTCCAGTAGAAATTGGAACATCAAAGAAGCATAAAAGAGCCAAGTATCCAGGTATTCAGCTCTGGTTTTCCCCAATTCTTTCTGACACCTTGATGCCGCATCCAGAGCTCCAAGAGAACTGGCCTCCTTGCTATCAACCAGTGCACTCTCCCCTACCACATCGCAGCAGATATAAGATTGCACTTTCATTTTAAAAGATGGGCTATGGTTTGCATTAGATCTGAACCCTAAACCAAGAGACAGTTGGCTTCTGACCACCTTTCATTCACAGGCATTAAAATACCACATGAAGTCTTCCTGGCTACAGAGATAGGAAAGGCCTGGAGTGGGCATGGGGCTGCTCTGAGGGACCCTAACCCCAGCATCACATGTGATAAATACCTTGCTTCTCTTTCCTCCTGGTCTAAACCAAAAAGCCTTTATTTCTGCCAAGAAATACAGCAGGTTCTTGATATTTCTCAAACAGCTTTCAAGACTGCTGCTGGGACTTGGGATGCATGTTTTTGCTTTGCCTTCACCAGTCTACCTGCAAAGTAGCAACTGTTGTCAGCACATCACAAAATCTGTCAAATGACTGGGGAATCGACAAGCTCCTCTGTAGCTCAACATCTGTAGTAGCAGCACTCTGGGAAGAGGCAACGTGTGGATATCAGCGAAATACGGAGCCCACAGACCTTGTGAGGGCTGGAGGGTCTGGCTGGGGCAAAGCAGGTGCTGGAAGGACACAGTAGCTTCTCATCCCCTCTGCTTCAAGGCACCAGGCTGTAGCCAAGAGCTTCCTGCAGGCTCTGAGGAGATTCCCGTCTCGCTGTAAGAGTCAGGACAAGTTTCCAGATACTCAGCTTCCCTGTCTGCTTGGACAGATTCCCCATCTGATGACCTTGGCTTTGCTTCTGGTCCCATTTTACTGCTTCTGAAAGGCCTGCCAGCCACACAACATGGAAACAGAGCACCACAAGACTGCATGGAGCTCAGCTGAATTCTAATGCCTCTTTATTTTTCTAGGATGTCTTAAAAGAGTCTGCTCTTTCATGAATCTAATTTTCTTTATGTGAGCATTTGGAATTTTTTTCCCTTTCTCTAATAAGTAATTAAATAATCTCAGTGAACTTTGCTTCCTCCAGCTTTCAGCAGGGGACCTACTGCTGCCCTCAAGGGAACCCAAGATAGATATTTATTGGATTTTTTTTCAATTTCAAATCATTATTTAATCAAGATGAAGGGGGAGTAAAAATGAGGTCCTCACTCAAATTTCAGACTAATTTTGAGTGCAATCCTAGACCAAGAGGAAGCGCCATCTAATAGGTTACAAAAATACAATCACTACTCATCTTCCAATTAAACTGAGCAAGTCCATTTACTGTGCTGCAAACAGCTCCAAGGCGAGCGATGACTAAACATTTTCTCAGTTATAAGGGGACTGAGACCCGTCAACGAGCATCATGGCACAGCCTCAGTTATAGCGGGAGGATTTCGTTCTCAGGTCTTTTTTTCCCCTCTCTTTTTGCAACTCACTTCAAAGTGGAGTTAATTTCTTTTTCAGAGGCACATAACGTTTCCCTTTCTCCCTTTTTTTCCTGTGTATTGTAATAATGAAAGGAATTTTAAAAAAAACCAAACCTTGCATCAATGACTCTGGTGAGCTTTGCTCTTGTGGAGGGCCCGGCAGACATCTGCTGAGGAGCCGCCAGGGCAGGGAGCAGCACCTGCTGAGGGGGCTGCTCAGGCAATGTTCACGCATGTGTGCCTGCTCTGGGCTTCCTTCATCTTCCAGAGCAGGGGGTGGGGGAGGCCTTTACCTGGAGGAAATGGGCTTATCTCTGCTGACAGTTTGCCCCAGCTGAAAAGCCAACCTTTTATTAAGGGAGTAGAAAAAATGGCAGTGCTGTAGGGATACAATATTACCTCTTTTTGCACAATTATGAAGCCCTGACTCAAAGAATAAAGTGGAAAATACCTCTTATTTTTTTTGTTTGCTAGATGGAGAGTTCAGGGAGGCTTTTCTCTATCACTAGGTCTAAGCTAAGTCTAGTAGTGTGGAGGCACAAGACACAACTGCCCCTGCAAAGTCAGAGCTTGTGTTGCTTGGGGCTGGACAGCAACACTGCTGAGCAGCCTGGCTCACAGACAGATCCACTGCCAGGGGTAAACTCCTGAGAATACCAGGCAAAGGTTTGCTCCTTTGCAAAGATCTTTTCAGCCTGTTAAGGTGCAGCTAGCATTGTGTGATGCTGGCCAGGGTGTCCCTACCTTGGCTCAGGCCAGGCTGGCATTACTTTGGAGCAAGAGTTTGTGTTCCACCACCTCCATTGGTACCTGGTGCACAGCACAGTCACCCCACTGCTGCAGGCATCCCTCCTTCAGCCCAGACTACTGGCCTCTCTGTGGTCCCAGCGCTGAGCTGCAAATTTACTGGACAATAACCAGGGGTAACCTCAGTCCTCTAGCTCAGAAGGGGGAAAAGGAAGAGCAAAAAGAACAACTTCCACATTTTGGAAGGCTTTGTTTTTGTGCTCTTTGGGAAGCCTGTTTGTTGTCAGAAACATACAGCCTAACAGTTAAGAGAGTAGCTTTTCTCTTGTAAACCAAAACCCAGGCTAGGAAAGAGCAGCAGCAAGCCAATACACAGATCTGCTGTAAGTTCTCCCAGCCCCTGCACAGTATTTCCCCACTTCCAGCTTCCTGCAGACACCTGAGCACAAACAGCACCATTTGGAACAAGCATACCCCACTGAGCCTCACTGAAAATCTGGCTCAAGTCTGTGTTAATTTGTGACATTGTAAATGAGTTAGTGGAAGTAAAGGAGCTGGCAAGGAAAGTGTGTGCAGTTATCTTCAGCAGGTACAACAAAGGCAATTAGATTCATACCCTGCAGGTATTTATATTGCACTGCTCAACTAAAAGCACAGTGGCATGTGATACATCTGTGTCGGTGTGGAATAAAGCATCTGCAGCGGGTTAAGGGTGTTCTGTACAAAAATAGCTGCTGCATATTACCCACAGTTTCTCTGCATGCTGAGGTACAGACCCACAATCCTATTGTCAGCTGGTGGCTGTGGCAGCTGCATGGGGTTAAAGAAAGAATGAGGCAGAAGCTTGGAAATTCAATGCTAAAAAGAGTAGCAGGGAACTTTGGGGTGTTTCTGCATGTGTGCGTGTGCATCAGTTTAGGAAAAAAAGGCAAGAGGGAAATAAGCAGCAAGGTAGATGCATAGGCAGGGCATTATTTTCTATGTTGTATCCCCCAAATTACAGTAGATCAAATTAGAAATTGTGGCTGTTCTGGTAGAAAGGAAGGAAAACAAACCAGCAGGCTGAGGTGGGGTGTAGGAGGCAGAATTTACCACAGAATGCTTCAAGTTTTCAAAAGAAGAAAGACAGAATTAAATTTGCCTTAAAAAGCAAAATCTTTGATTTGGCAGTGCGATAGCTTTACCTCACAGGAGTGCGTGTATTGTCTCTCTGGGTCTCTTCCACACACTGGTCTCCTTCCTCAATCAATCCCTTTCCTTTAGAGGTGTGAAAACACATCTCCCCAGGTAAGGATGGCTTGGCTCAGAACCCCAGGCCAGTGGGGAGTGTGACACACCAACCATCATAGAGCACTGAAATATGGCATTTTTGCATTCCAATTCTGGAATTTTCCACAAAATCTCTTCTTTTCCAGTAATTTATTTTTAATATGTGATCAACATTTTCTGTAAGAACACATTTTCATTTCATAACACATCCAGGCTGCTCTCAAAGCGGAGTCTGACAGAACTATGCTTATTTATAGAGCAACCATTTAACTCATAAAAAGGAGAGGCAAAGAGCTGTGTACAATTAATAAATGAGATCAGGAGTTCCCATTTCATTTTTCCCTTTGCTAGTTACATGATATTTAATGACCTTATTCAGAAAAAAAAACCTCAGAGGTAGCACTTAATCAGGGGCTTCAATTTACACAAGCCCTTAAAAATTCTCGAATGATGTCCCAGGAGAGTGTACTTTTGGGGAACAAAAGGACACTAGTGGGTTGCATAGTAAAGGTACTGATATCTTTTAGTCATTGAAGTGTTTGCTTGTGTTATCAACCCGTACTAGAATGAAAGCAGCAGGGGCCCGATCACTTACTTTGCATCCATCCTCTGCATCTGTACCTATAGAGCTCTGATTTTCCCTGCCCTGAAGCTTGTGTGCTCATTTGCCCTGAGTGAAGCAAGTGGAAAGGGGAGTGCAGCATGCTTGAGTTTAGCTCATTTTGAAGCTTTTACAATTTTAAATTAGAGTTTACTCTTGCTCAGGGAACAGAACAGCTGGCAGTCAGCCTCACAGGACTCAGGGAGCCTGGCTTCAGAGAGAGAAAACCTAGTACCAATTAAAAACCACGTTTAGAATTGAAAACAATTTTTGGTTCAAGCTGCAAATTTTACATTAAAAAAACCTGGTGATATGATACAGTATTTAGCTGGTTGTTTTTTTGGGAGGAGCTCTTAACTCATTCCTATGATCCCAAGCTGGCAGAGAACAACACCTCAGGCTCCTGGCAATAAAAGCTTCGTATCTTGTTAGTTTTTCTGTACATGTGCCCACACATTTAAGTGGTCTGCTCTTCACTCTACCTTATATGGTTTTGTAAGCAGTGACTCGTGCACTACACACGCAGTAGACGTATAGAATGAGATATACATATCTAATGCTGAGAGACAGCTTGTGCCTGTCTGCACCCACGTATAATCGCTGTGGTTTTGGATGGGAACGCTGTCTGTGCGGGTGAGTGGATGAAGACTCTCCTCTTGCTGGCACTACCTATCTCAGAGCTGATGTTGCTACAGCATATGGCTGAGCTATTTGCCAATTGATGACTGAGCCTAAAGGAGAAAGTCAGCTCCCCATCAGATACCACTTCGCGGCTTGGAGGACTCTACTCAAGACACCACTAACATCACACATCCACAGGTACCAGATTCTACACTACGTTGAGTCCCTTGCAGCAATTTATCACTCTAGAACACCTATCAGGTACTAACACCACAATCAAAGAGCTTCACACCTCTGCTTTCCAGCTACCGGAAACAAATGGGAAACGTACCATGGAAGAGGAAGACGTCGTATTAATCTGTATCTAATATTTCTCTCCATCTCTTGCTCCCTCAGTTCTAAAGCACATATATCATCTCTTTCCATGTATATGGAAAAACATCCCAAGGCATTGAGCCTGATTTTACCCTCGGCTGCACATGCAGCTCCCATTAGCATCACGATAGCTGTTGCTAAGTTCTGAATTTGGCTCCTGGGCTTGTCAGTCCAGAGCAACAGTGATCCTAGAAGGATCCTGATAGTCAGAAAACATCCCCCACCAATAGTCACCAACTTATTAAATGTAAAATTTTTTTATGTATGTTTGATTCCCTTTCTTCCCCTGAAGGACTAAACTTTTGGACATGAAGACCAGTGAATTAAGTCCACATCCAGCTGAGCAAAGGCTGCATAACAAACACTTCCCTGTAAAATAGCATTGCTGGAGGCCACGTTTTGTTAAACGTCCTCAATTCATTATTCATAGGATAGAGCCTTTGCAAATTCTTCCCCTCTACAGCCCCACCCTTGGTGTGAAAGTGCCGAAGGAAGGAATGACTTTAAATACATTGAAGAACAGCACCATTAATAAATAATATTGTTTTAACCAACTTTATCTAACATTGCTATAATTAAGTTATAAAAATTTCATATCAGATTTCTT
This sequence comes from Baryphthengus martii, assembly GCA_013396935.1. NCBI lineage: Eukaryota > Metazoa > Chordata > Aves > Coraciiformes > Momotidae > Baryphthengus > Baryphthengus martii. The sequence goes on from VWZK01022233.1 coordinate 46,230, forward strand.
GCCCAGATTCCTGTGGCTAGTTCAAGCAAAGAAACACAGTGTGTAATACTTACTACTTCCTTAGAAGAGAGGAAGCTGTAGAGTGGGAGGGTTTGGCTGGCTTTTTGGCTGGCCTGAACCTCTGCAGAGGAGCTTTGCTTTGCTGTGATCTTTGAATAGTGCCGGGAGTGCCTTCGACGCGTTTTACGCCCTTCCTCCCGAGACCTGGTTCTGTGCCTCCAGAAGACATGAACAGCCACACCGTTACTCCTCAGTATTGCGGCAATGCCCACTACCAACTCCATACAAACCCTTGGCAGCTCTGTGCCAGGCCATTGTGTGTGGGAGGTGGTCTTCCACATGACTGCTCTGTGGAGTCATGAGGGACAGTAAAGGGGTATTTTTGCCTTTCTACTTAAAATAAATGCACCTGGGCTTTGGACCATAACCTCAAATTTCAGCTCCAATTAATGATTTTATGGTGGCTCAAGGCAAACCATACTTTCACATAGCCTTGAAGTCCCTGTGATAATACACCTCTAAGACAAGACACATTCTGCTTTTGCACAAGCATCCCTTTAATTACTTATCCCATTCTTCCCCCCGGTGATCATCAGCTTTTCATAAGAAAATTCCCAGTAGTGAGGAGGAGTGAAGTGGGAGAGTTGGGGTGGTTTGCTCAAGTGCTTTCAGAAGTGTAGAATATGAACTCAGGATAGCTATAAACTATGCGACTTGCAATTGCATCGATGCCAGGTCTGGCACCAGCATCCACTTAGCCTGCCCCGGGATGCCTCTGTCATCCACAGGACAGATTTGCATCAGGTCAAAATCAGTAGCTATAGATTGCCATGGGAAAATATATTTCCATTGCTAAGGCCACGTTTAAGGGTTTCCTAGGACATCGGTGGTACAGAGCCCTTAGGCTGGGGAAGGGAGACTGGGCTGGAATCAGCTGTCATAGGCTGATCATCAGCCATGGGGATTAGAAGTGACTGCTGGACTGAAAAGCTGCAGCCACTGCTTCTTGAGGTAAAACCCTTCTGTGGCCAAGATGGCAAGAAGCTCAACCCCCAGTAGGTGATATAGCTGCTACCAGCGTGGGATGTGGCTCTGCACAGAGTTTGTGGGTCACACAGGCTATTGCAGTCACAGCCTGGAGCCCACTGGGAAGGGTTGCAGGACTCTGAGCTTAAGGAGCAGTGACGTTACCTGCTTCGGCAGCGAGGGGAGTGGGAGTCGGAGCTCTCTGAGCGAGAGTGATGGTGGCGATGGCGATGAGATTTCCGGGTTCGCCCACGAGAGCTTTAAGAAGCAAAGAGGAAAAACCACATTAGGATAGAAGACTGGGGGGATGCAAGAGCCAGCAGTTGAAGGCCAAAGTCAACAACATTCAGATCAGAAAGAAGATTTGTGTTTTAAGCCAAAGAGATTGGTATATGAAACTGAACAGGACAGCAAGGCATGAGAAATTTTCTATCCATTCATAGCTACACCAACATTAGGGCAAGCTCTCTTACTGAGATCTATGCTAGCTTTCTAACTGCAAGCTATTGGATTAGCCCCGTAGCCTGCTGGGGGAAGATCTATGGACTACCACGCAGGAGTGCAGCACACAGCACCAGTCCTTTCTGCTTTCAAGACTTTAAAGAGCTATGTGTTTGCCCTCTTATCTGCTTGTCCTTCATCTTGCAGCCTGCTCTAAGACAGTTGGGAAACAGCCTGGGACCTTCCCATTGCTGAGCCTCGTTGGAGGAGCACCATCCCTCTGGGCAACACATTGCAAAGCTCTAACCCTTGAATTCCTTGCTCCAACCTTCTCTGTAGTGCAGGCTCATTGTTAAGCAGCAGATGCAAAAGGACAGGCTCCAGATAACACGGTACTCTCTGTACCAGCCAACATTTCCCACGCTCTCTAGGTGAGAGGGTGTAGCCAGTCCCACAGGCAGCTCTTACGGTCGCTATTTAAACATAACATACGTCTTCCCTAACTACAACCTGTCCTGTGCACAGATCCTGCTTGATGGGCAGGACCATTTTACCTGGCTTCTTATCGATGTCCAGTCACTGCTGCTCCCTTCTCTGACAGGGCACAAGGCAGTTGCTAGCAAATCATGCACAGGAACCCAGGTTCAGCACCCTGCTGTGCTTCCCTTTGCTCCATGTAGGCTGTTGGTGATGGACCCACCCCAGCAGCTGAAGTCCTGCATTCAGAAAGCAGGGTGATGCAGGTGGCAAGCTACTTGTTGCCTTCTGTGCCCATTCCCCCCTCATCATTGCCTATCACAGCAGTTATTTTAGAGCTGGTAGCATAACCATCTGCTCAGGCTGGCATCACTGTGCCAGCAGGCAAAGCTGACGGGGGGTTAGCCGGTGGAAACAGTCTGGTTTCACGGCCAGCCACTGACAGCACTAATACGACCTGCTTGGACAGCACTTAGCAATTTGCCGCTACAAAAACTCAGCAAATCAATTGCTTGAGAACAGCATCTCCTTTAAGACAAAAAGGCAACCTCCAGGGTAATTACTTGAACTCTGCCTTGCTGTTTTCTCTGATGCTTTTCACACCCTATGATTATATTTTTTTAAAGCTTCACATTTGGGGATCCTCCTTCCTTATTTCCATACAGCTGAAATCAGCAATATCTCTCCCTCACCTGATGGATTTGTGTGAAAATCCCTATGTTTGCTCTTCACCCTCTGCATCACTCCCTCCACTCTAAGAGTTTTCCCTTTCTGCAGGAAGAAAAACTGGTCCTGTGTGATTTAGATAACCAGTCGCTCTACACAGAGATAAGCCAAAGCAGCATGATTATACAAAAATCCTGATCCAAGGTGGCTCACGGGATCCATCTGAACCATGCCTGGGAGCAGTAAGGTTTGCAGAACCTGGGAGTAGTTCAGATAAGAAAGGTAAGGCTAAAACACCTTGCCTGTTTTATCCCCAAAAAGCAGCTCCAGCATTCCCCTGGGTCAGTACGTACCAGCATCTGGTTTTTGGGTTAACTACCCAGTTAGGCTACCACATATCGGCCAGTGCTGTGCTGGGTCGGGGAAGTGCCTGCTTTTACTAGCAACCAGGGAAGCCTCAGTTTTACCATTGGGATTTTTAGCTGCATAACAGCCCAGTTTGAGGAAGAAAGGTGGCTGTGTTACTGAACGCGAGGAAATCAGAGAAAAGGAGATGAGCTTACTGCATGCCGTAGAGATGGCCTGTGCAAGCAGCGCAACATGCTTTGCACCTCAGGGGCTTCCAAATTCTTCAGTCCCCGTGCATACCAGGATGACTGGCAGTGTCAGGGGCTATTGTCCCTCTGCTTCCTTTGTGCCTAGGAGCTAAAAGTTGTATCGGGAAGAATTAAAGGGCAGATCCTACTAACACCAAACACACCAGCAGATTTCTACCTGCTGGCTCTATTTCTGTCTCTAGTAGGGTATCCCAAGTCCCAGGAAAGCAACCAGGGGTTTGGTGCCCAGGCGTGAGCCCCAGAGTCACTTCCTGGCTCTGAAAGCAGGTGAGAAGCCACAAGTTGTCATTTCCAGAAGACAGAGAGAGAAGTGAAAAAACAGATGGCTTACAGGCCTTCCTTCCAGCCCCAAGGCACCACATTTTATATCGTATCCCTTAATTGTCTACCCCACAGCACAAAGATTACGCTCTGCTAACACTTCAGGGCAGATGGGAACCTCAAACCCAGAATTTTACAACCTCCATCACCTCCAAACAATCCCTTTCCTTCCCTAGTCCCCCTTGCCTTCTACTCCTATGCAGATATTTGGTTGCAAGGTATATCATGAGTAGTCTCTACTGTGACCTCCACGAGCAGCAAACAAGGAGGAGCTAAGGCCCTTTTCGGTAATGATGTGCCAGTCTGATCTTTGGGCAGCAGAGGCTGTGGGGCACTGCACTCTGCAGATTTGAGCTCATCCTCTCATGCTGCCCACATCAGAAAATCTGGACACTCCTCTCAGGGCTGGATGAACATTACAGCTTTGGTAGATGCAAAGAATTAACTGAATGAGGTGGCACAAAAGAGAGGAAAGTCTCCAGCCTCGATAAAGTTTTTCCCATTCCAGCAGAATCAGAATTGCTGGGTTTAGCTGCAAAATAATCCTGAGAACTGCTTAGGGCTGTGCAGCTGGTGTTAGCTCCAGGGGACCCACCCCATCAAGCACTTCCTAGCACCAGAGTTCTGCACAGGCAGGGCAGGGAACTCCATGAATTGCTACTTACTGTTTTTTGTGTTTTCTTTCTTCCTTTCTCTTACTTTTGGGGCTTGAAGAACTAAATAAGAAATGGCTAATTAATTCAGAGATTTCGATTCTGATAAAAAGCTGCACAGTCACACATCAATGTTACAGCTAGATTGCCCCAAAGTGTGCAATAAAAATGGAAGGGATTAATGATTCTGCAGCAGCACAGGGGGTCTAAGTACCTGCTGACAGATCTGGTTCGTGGGCTTGGCCAAAAAGGATCCTCAAAGGGATCAGCCATCCTAGAGTCATTGCATTTTCCCCACAGAGAAGATGAATACTTCTTGATACTATATACACTTGTACTGGAACTGAGAGAGTTCTTCCAGTACACAGCTGGAAAGCCACCAACTCTAAACATTTCCAAGACGGGCACCGTTGGAGGATGCCGTACTGTTTGCAAGTGAAACCACGGGAGAAATGAAGACTCAAGATGCAGGATGCATGCAACATGGATGAGGTTGCAAGGGGCTAAGCTATACCAATAGGTCTTTTCCAGTTATGTGCTTGATTGCACAGGTTGGGCTGAACATCAGCCTTGTGAGAACTTGAAGAGACCATTAAACTCATACTTCTAAGGGATCACACACACTTTCTCAACTCTTACCTTTGTCTTCTCTTCTTTGAAGATAACCTGCAAGACACAAATATGTACATTGAATCCAGGGTCTCACAAAATTGGAAATTTGAATCAGAGACAGTGTGTTTAGGCCCAACTTTAGACTGAGCACTGTGATAAGACTTCATGTACCAGCTGAGCAGAATGGTGCTGGCTCTCCACTACCCAGCTGGCAAGGAGGTAGCTGAGAAATTCTGGTGTGATAGAAGTGACTAGCAGACTCTGCAAACAGTTAAGAATATAATCCTCAGGATAACAAGTCTATTGAGATCGGATACATCCCTTGTCCCTAGTGGGTTCCTTTTCTCTGCTACTGCCGCCAATCTTGTACTGCACTTGGTTTGAGTGGGCAGAGGTGAGTCCATTCCCTGGTTTTCTATATGATGGGCCAAATAACAGTGAAAGAAAAAGTCCTTTCTGTATAATAACTCCAGAACAGCCTTACAGCCAAACCAGCATCACGCCTCTGTCTTGCTTCCAGGAACATCCCTGGAAGGACACAGGAGCTATTGTGCTGGTGGTCCTCGTAAAAAACCCTGGGAGCATGGAGGACACTCTTCCTCACAGCGAGACCTGGCCCCAGTACACTGCACAGCTTGCTGCGTCTCACCTCAGCTTGGGACACAGCATCCTGCAGAAGACATGGTCTGAAGTCCTACCTAGAGGGGCTGTGATATTGCCTGTGGCAAGGTCAGTTGGGATCTGTAGCTTAAGTGCTATCAGGACTTCCATCAGGAGATGACATCCATAAAAAAAGCATAAGAATTCCTCCTTGGGAAGAAAGTATTTTTAAAGGTGTTTCTATATTCTTGTCTCTTCCTCCCTCCCTTTTCTTTAAGATTCAAGCTCAGCTATTCACCCTGTTATCCAGCTTCTCTCTTGGTTCAATGTATTATAAATGTATGAACCTTCCAAGGGAGATGGCATCTACCGTTCTCTTCAAATATTGGTTTAACGATTGAGAGAAAACAGTGAGATATTTGCAATTTTAAAATTTAATAATGCACTTGAAATTAAAAATGGGCTTCAGGAGGGGAACGTGGAAGCTGTCACCCAGGGCTGAGAAAGAAGACTGAGATGTGGCTGTGGGGAACTATTCTGAGCATTTTCCTGGCCCAAACACTGATGTTTTCTGCAACCTGGGGGAAAAGGACCAGTGCAAGCCCCGGCTGCTGATACCATTGGCATCCCTGAGGATGGGAGCCATGTGAAATAGAACAGCAGGCAGAGGCTCTGCAGACCTCATACTGACTTGGTTCCTCTGTTTCACTTCTCTCACACCCCCAATAGCTCATATTTATCTGTCTGCACTGGCTGTGCACCCCATTTTGTGCCCATCTCACCCAGAGGGATGCTGGTTCTGCCCCTCCTCGGCTGTCCAGCTTTCACCTCCCAGTGAGACCTTGCCCTCTGGGTGGCCATTATTAGAAGCCAGGAGTTTGACTCTTCTCTCTGTCTCCTGGCACTGGGCTCACCAGCTGCCCGATTGCAGCAATGACTTTCACCCCTTGTCCAAACCTCCCGCAACAGCTACTGCAAGCGGGGAATTACATTTTCAAGGGGGGGGGGGGGG